>CM055118.1:371823196-372230122 GCA_029206835.1 Rana muscosa
ATAGTGCTCTCCAGCACCCCATGCTCCCCACCCCTGTTCTTTCCCCCCCCCAGTGCTCTCCAGCTCTCCCCATCACTCTCCAGCCCCCACCCCAGTGCTCTCCAGCCCCCCGTGCTCTCCAACCCTGCCAGTGCTCTCCGCCCCCCATAGTGCTCTCTAGCACCCCGTGCTCCCCACCCCTATTCTTCCCCCCCCAGTGCTCTCCAGCTCTCCCCATCACTCTCCAGCCCCCCATGCTCCCCACCCCTGTTCTTTTTGCCCCCACCCATGTGCTCTCCAACCCCGCCAGTGCTCTCCGCCCCCCATAGTGCTCTCCAGCCCCCCGTACTTTCCACCCGTGTTTTTTCTGGCCCCCACTGGTGCTCTCAAGCTCCCCCATTGCTCTCCACCCCCCAGTGCTCTCCACTCCACCCTGCTCTTTGTACCGCCCAGTGCTCTCCACCCCTGTTCTTTCTCCCCCCCAGTGCTTTCAAGATCCCCCCAGTGCTCTTTACCTCCCACACTGTTAGCCCCCTCAGTGCTCTCCAGCCCCCCCTCTTAGCCTCCCATGCTCTCCACCCCTGTTCTTTTTGGCTCCCCCCCAGCGCTCTCAAGCCCCCCCCAGCGCTCTCCGCTCCCCACCCCTGTTATCTCTACTCCCCCCTGCTCTTTGCCCCCACCCATGTGCTCTCCAACCCCGCCAGTGCTCTCCGCTCCCCCTTCTCTCCAGCTCCCCCCCAGTGCTCTCACTTCCCCAGGACCAGAGGACAGGCTGTCTGGGGGCAGAAAATGAGGACGGCTGAAGGTGCAGGTGGCCAGGGACCACTCCATCTCACAGCAAACAGATCCTCTGGAAGGAGCACTGTCCCCATCCAAAACGAGAACAGACCCTGCCTGCTGATGGCGATCATGGATATCCTGCTGGCATGGAAGGTACCGTACCGAGCATCAACAACACACCTTCCCACAGACAGGGACTGCAGACTGGGACATGGGGCATAGGAGAGACTGCATTCATGGGCACAGTAAAGCTGCATTTGATGAGCATAGTGAGGCTGCAATGACGGGCACAGTGAGGCTGCAATGATGGGCACAGTAAAGCTGCATTTGATGGGCACAGTAAAGCTGCATTTGATGAGCACAGTAAAGCTGCATTTGATGAGCACAGAGAGGATGCATTGATGGGCACAGTGAGGCTGCATTGATGGGCACAGTGAGGCTGCAATGGTGGGCACAGTGAGGCTGCAATGGTGGGCACAGTGAGGCTGCAATGGTGGGCACAGTGAGGCTGCAATGGTGGGCACAGTGAGGCTGCATTGATTGATGGGCACAGTGAGGCTGCATTTGATGGGCACAGTGAGGCTACATTTGATGGGCACAGTGAGGCTGCATTTGATGGGCACTGACAAGAATGCATTTAATGGGTACTGGTGGGGCTACATTGAGCTCTTGTATCATGTCTGCAGCCTCTGACCATCTCCTGTATCATGTCTGCAGTCTCTGAGGGAGTCTGGAGAGGAGTCAAGAGTGGGAGCACCGCCGGGATGGGGGTCATGGGAGAAGTCAGACATGTATGGACTGTGGAGAGGAGACTATTGGATAAAATCAGAGCCACCGAGCTGGAGCCGACTGACTGAGCCCTGCACCGTGTACCTGAGAGGTGGTCAGTGACAGCACCGCTAGGCCAGTCTGAGGAGGAGTCACTGATGTAAGGGGGGAGTGAATACGATAATTTAAGGGGGCATTGATAGGTTTCCCCCCTATATCAGTAACCCACCCCCCCCTTACCTTAGTGTATTCTTTCTGCGGAAGGTGGTCCCCCCCCACGTTCTGAGTTCCTGGGGTCCCCCTTGATGATTGACCACTTTTACCACTTTTAACTGGAATTTGCGTTTTATATATATATATATATATATATATAAAGCCCTATGTGCTTTCATATCTGTCTTATCTATATATAATACACTCTTCAAATGTGCTTTTAAAATGTATGGTTTTCCCTTTCATGAACAAGAAAATAATGACGTTATGCTGGTATAATAATGCCGTGGGGCTGGTATGAATTGGAGTGACGTTGTAGCTCCACCCCACAGATGAAGTTCTTGTAAACGTAATGTGCACGGGGGAGGGGCTACGTCTGATGACGTCACCTGCTGCCATCCTGATCGTCTCTCTTCTGCAATACATGCTCGTATAGCCTGGCTCTGTGTGAGTAGGTTTTTTATTTAACTGGTTCCCGACCGGCCTCCACAGTTTTACTGCGGCAGAATGGCTGCTCTGGGCGAGCCGCCGTAACTGTAAGTCGGCCCTTTAAGACACTGTGGGAGACGTGCGCCCACAGCACGTGCCCACAGCCGATTCAAGTGCCTGGGGGCGATGACCGCCGGGCACCCGCGATCGCTCGTGACAGAGCGAGAACCAGGATCTGTGTGTGGAAACACACAGATCCCGGTTCTCTCAGGGGAGAGGAGACAGATTGTGTATTCATACTAAGTATGAACACTGATCAGTCTCTTTCCCTAGTCAGTCCCATCCCCCCCACAGTTAGAACACATCTAGGGAACATAGTTAACCCCTTGATCTTCCCCTAGTGTTACCCCCTTCCCTGCCAGTGACATTTATACAGTAATCAGTGCATTTTTATAGCAATGATCGCTGTATAATTGTCAATGGTCCCAAAAATGTGTCAAAAGTGTCCAATCTGTCCACCGCAATATCACAGTCCCGATAAAAATCGCAGATCACCACCATAAAAAAAATTATAATAAAAATGCCATAAATCTATCCCCTATTTTGTAGACGCTATAACTTTTGCGCAAACCAATCAATATACTCTTATTGTGATCTTTTTTTACCAAAAATATGTAGAAGAATACTGAGGACATTTATTTTTATTTTTTTTAAATTGGATATTTATTATAGCAAAAATTTTAAGATAGTGTTTTTTTTTCAAAATTGTCGCTCTTCTTTTGTTTATAGCGCAAAAAATAAAAACCCGCAGAGGTCATCAAATACCACCAAAAGAAAGCTCTATTTGTGGGAAAAAAAGACGCCAATTTTGTTTGAGTACAACGTCGCACGACCGTGCAATTGCCAGTTAAAGCGGCGCAGAGCCGTATCGCAAAAAATGGTCTGGTCATTGAGCAGCCAAATCTTCCAGGGCTGAAGTGGTTAAATAAATCGCTTTATCCTTTTAACCACTTCAGCCCCGGACCATTTTGGCTGGTTAAAGACCAAGCCCCTTTTTGCGATTCGGCACTGCGTCGCTTTAACTGACAATTGCGCGGTCGTGCGTCGTGGCTCTCAAACAAAATTGACGTTCTTATTTTTCCACAAATAGAGATTTCTTTTGGTGGTATTTGATCACATCTGCGGTTTTTATTTTTTGCTCTATAAACAAAAATAGAGCGACAATTTAAAAAAAAATATCAATATTTTTTACTTTTTGCTATAATAAATATCCCCAAAAAATATATTAAAAAAAACATATTTTTTCCTCAGTTTAGGCCGATACGTATTCTTACATATTTACATACCTACATATTTTTGGTAAAAAAAAAAAAAAAACGCAATAAGCGTTTATTGATCTGTTTGTGCAAAAGTTATAGCGTTTACAAAGTAGGGATAGTTTTATGGCATTTTTATTTTTATTTTTTTACTAGTAATGGCGGCGATCAGCGATTTTTTTCGTGACTGTGATATTATGGCGACCACATCGGACACTTTTGACACATTTTTGGGACCATTGTCATTTTCACAGCGATCAGTGCTATAAAAATGCACTGATTACTGTGAAAATGACACTGGCAGTAAAGGGGTTAACCACTAGGTGGCGCGGTAGGGTTTAAGTGTTCCCTGCATAGTGTTTCTTACTGTAGGGGGGATGGGCTCTGTGTCACATGACACCGATCTCTGCTCCGAGTACACGGAGCCGAGATCAGTGTCATTGTCACTAGTCAGAGCGGGGAGATGCTTGTTTACACAAGCATCTCCCCGCTCTATACCTCCGTGAGACGATCACGGGGATCCCCACGGCGATCGAGTCTGCAGGACCCGCGGTCCGACTCACGAGGAAGGCGGCAGGGTCGCGAGCGCGCCGGCGGCGACGCGCGCTCGCGACCACACGTCAGGCATTTAAAGGGCAATGTACAGGTACATGATGCCATTCTGCCAACGTATAAGTACAGGAGGCGGTCGGCAAGTGGTTAAATGGAGAGCACCTAGATATCTTTTATTTGTATTTGGATATTTTATCTTGGATTTTGGGAGTTCCGGTTCTCAGTAATGTTCCAGTTCCCGGTGCCCTTTACCAAATTGATGGGACATGCGAGATGTTAGTTCAGGAGTCCATTGATTGAGGTGAGTGAAGCAATTGCCTTGGAGGTGGAGGGATTGTCACCTGTAGCTCTTGCTATTCTGACTCTGATTGTTGTGAAGCGATCTGTCCCTTGTGAGACCTCTATGCCTGGCCTGTATGTAGCGCCCTGCTCCCAATTACTGGGCGCTATGTTCAATTTAGGGGGTATTTGAGCCAATAGCTAGGCTCAGATGTACATAATTAATGTTAAATTAGCCTCTGTTCCGGCTATGGCTGTGTTGGGCAGACTTCCCATTGTTTGCCTGTAGGTGGCGTTACCACCTCAGGTCAATGTGGAAGACTGACAGGCCAGAGTGTATTAGGTACCTTCCCCCGGGAACAGTTCAGTGGGCATGGTCTACTCGCTGAGCATGCTGGGGAAGGGTACTTAAGGGGCAGATGCCATTTTCTGGGGTCCTTTGTCCCATCACGGCCCTCCTGGCGTGAGGGGTGTAGTGTGTGATTTTTGGCCTCGGAACCATGCTGGTCCGAGGCCACAACTCCAACCAGTAGGCCCAGTAATGCTGACTGGGTCTGCACTCTTTTTTTTTTTTTTTTTTTTTCAAATATAATTTTTATTAAATTTTCTTAGGGAAACACAAAAAAAAAGAGGGGGGGGGGAAAGAAAAAGGCAATAACACAGCCTCCTAGTCACATAGCACAGGAATAACAGTACATTGCAATACACATTAAATAATATATATATCTTGAAATTACCATTATCAATCACTATTCTCCTGATTTCTTTTATAACAAACAACAGAGGAAAAAAAAAAAGGGAAAGGGAAAGAAGGACGGTGTTAGACCGAGCTCGCCATCCATTCAGGAATAATAAGTCTCACAGCTCGCATCAGTATGTTAACTATTTTAACTCTCTAAGAGTTCTTTCCCCTCATTCGAGTGTATAAACATATTCCAACTAGCCCATGTCGTTTTGTAGGTCTCATGTCTATCCTGTGCCGTCATTGTCAAGTCTTCCATTTTATTTATGTTTTCCACCTTCCGTAGCCACATCACCACTGTCGGTGGATTCTGAGCCTTCCACTTCATGGGGATGCAGGCTTTATCTGCATTAATCAAATGTCTCAACACAGATTTTTTATATACCCGGGGTGTTAAGGTCGATACATGAAGTAAGAAGAACGCTGGATCGTTTGGGATCGGAAAGTCAGTAAATCGTTGCAGTGTATTCCTCACTGTCGTCCAAAAATCACTCAATTTAGGGCAGGACCAGAATATGTGTAGCATCGTACCCCTGTCCTCGCCGCAACGCCAACAGTGTTCCGGTATATCTGGGAAAATCGCATGCAGGCGAACAGGTGTCAGGTACCACCTTGTCAAGATTTTAGAGTTAGTTTCCTGTATTTTGGTGCAAATCGAGGACTTAAGGGAGAGGCTAACCATATTCTGTTTTTGAGTCGGAGAGAACGTACATTCTAATTCAGTTTCCCACTTTGCGATGCAGGGCAGATCGGGTTGTTGTTCTGGTGTATTTAAGAGAGCATACATTTTGGAAAGGGTCTGTGATAGCGGATCTGTACCCGAACAATATTTCTCAAAATTATTCAAGGGTCTAGTATAACTTTGAGGGTTCAAAATGGTCAACAAAAAATGCTGCAACTGTACCGCATTCCAGAACGCAAGTCCAAAAGGGCCTGCAGTATCCATCAATTCCCGAATGGTGGGCCATCTGTCGTTAATTACAAACTGAAAGGCCATCGTAAGACCGGAGGTCCTTAGTTGCTTAAATTGTACCGGTGAGAGCCCTGGGGAGAAGCTAGGATTACCCAGTATCGGGGTCAAAGGCGATGTCCTATCTGTTAAGGGGAGTTTTGATATAGCTCGGGCACTCTGTCGCAAAGTATTACCTATTAGTGGATGTAATTTCAATTCAATAGGTAAAGAGTCTTCACACCACAACGCAGTCTGTAGGGTAATATCTGTCTGGTATTGTTCTATTTGTACCCATAGTTTGGTCTCATAATTTCGCCACCAATCCGTCACCCTGCTCAAGTGGACCGCCTGGTAATATCTCCTTACATCTGGTAATGCAAGGCCTCCACATTGTTTTGGCATCGTGAGCTGGGTGTGAGAGATTCAAGGTTTTTTATGAGCCCAAACGAACCGGGTAAAGAGAGCTTGGACTTGTTTAAAATATGCAGGGGGTATCCTAATCGGTATGGCCTGGAAAAGGTATAAAAATTTAGGCAGGACGCTCATCTTCAACAGATTGCGCCTCCCAAACCATGAGTGTAATCCTCTATTCCAAGTCTCTAATTGCACCCTGGTTTTAACAAGTAAAGGGGAAAAGTTACTCTCGTATAGACGAGAGAGATCAAACGGGATACTAGTCCCCAGGTAATTCAATGCGGTTGTCCATTTAAACTTAAAATTTGTACTTATATTTGGTAGAGCCTGTGGTATCGGTAGCACTCTCATCGCCTCTGACTTTGAGAAATTAATTTTAAAGTTGGACAAAGCCCCGTATTTCTCGAACTCCTTAAATAAGTTTGGCAGGGAGACTACAGGATTGGTCAAAGAAAACAATAAATCATCAGCATACGCGGAGATCTTGCATTGTATCCGGCCTATTGTTATCCCTTCTATATCTAGATTTAATCTAATTGTAGCTAAGAAGGGTTCCAGGAATATGGCAAATAGAAGAGGAGACAGCGGGCATCCCTGGGTCTGCACTCTGAAGGTGCTGCAGCGCTGTCCGTCCTGAGGGAGGAAGCCACTCAATGGTGGAAACCAGGGAAGGACCTGTCCTGGAAAAGACAAAGCGGAAGGCTAATGTCTTGAGGAGGGCGTGGTAATTTTATTGAAGGATGCACCACAACTAAAGTTACCTTGCAGTCCGCCGGGTCGGCTTAAAGGCTCTTGACTGCTTGGCTGGAAGTTCGGGTGTTAAGTCCTGTGGAAGAGGATCCCGGATTATCCAAATTCTGTGCACCTCCAGTCTGTGGCAGAGACTGGTCCTGACTTATTGTTCGTGCATCATCCCGGCTTCTAGGCCACAAGAGAGGGGCCTATCCGGGTGAGCAATACCTACTCTAGGGAGAGTGGTGAGTGACTGTATTTTGAGGAGTTTTCCCCAGTGATCTGTACCGTGTGCCTGAACCTATCCCTTCCCTTCCCCCTTCTTTATGTTTATGCAACAAAATAGGAAAATAAAACCTAACTGCTTAAGGTTTTACATCTTGTGTGGACATTGGAATTTCTACAGACTTTCTCCCCCTAGACAACGAATACCGAGGTAACGTGCAGGCCCAAAATTAAACCAGCAGTTCCTACGGGGGTAGTGCTACATGTATAAGCAGATATAATCACTGAGGACAATCCTCATCAGATAGATTGAACTCACCAAGTACAGATTCTATTCGCAGAGGTGCTTTTATTCCAGACATCGGGTTGCAACAGATGACAGGATACAAAACAGTGGCGGAATTATAGGGGTCGCTGAGGTCACCATGGTGACTGGGCCCCTTGCTACAGGGGGCCTTTGAGGACCCCCTGTATACTTTGATACAAGGAGCAGCATCCCCGATCCTAAGCTGAACTGTACTCGGCACTGTGCAGGGAGCTGGTCGCACTGATTAGACCTAAAGTGTGTGTATGTGAGTGTGCATGTATGTCATAGTTGCCAACATTGCAAAAAAAAAATTCGGGACACTTTTTGCCTGTAGGCGGAGCCTTGCTATAAGTAGGGGGCGGGGCATTCATTTGTTGGCGTGTCACATAATAATAT
This sequence comes from Rana muscosa, assembly GCA_029206835.1. Taxonomy (NCBI): domain Eukaryota; kingdom Metazoa; phylum Chordata; class Amphibia; order Anura; family Ranidae; genus Rana; species Rana muscosa. The sequence goes on from CM055118.1 coordinate 371,831,281, forward strand.
GAAAATGCGGCACGCGAAGCCCGCCACGGCAAAAAATGGGCGGGGTCTACGTGTGACAGTGGGCGTGGCTTAAATGGGCGTGGTTCATAAGGGGTGTGGTTAGAGTCCGAGAGGAAGGAAGATCCTACACTACAATAGAAATATGTGTATTCCAGAAAGTTTAACAAAATCGGCAGATAAAGATACTCCACAACACCTGTTGTTGGCGCTTCAATCATCCCGGCACCATGGTTGTTATGGTGTCAGGGTGATTGAAGCGCATTATTTCTATTATTACATTGTAATATAAAATGAAATCATTCAACTCACCATAATGCTGAATCAGTGGGAGCCCTAAGCGTGTCACCTGCCACTTCGCCTGCCACCAGATGCCATCAAATGCCCCCAGCAGAGTCCGTCCTTACATCAGGTGCCCCCAGCAGAGTCAGTCCTTACATCAGGTGCCCCCAGCAGAGTCCATCCTTACATCAGGTGCCCCCAGCAGAGTCTGTCCTTACAAACTCTCTACTCTCTTGTGTACGGCAGTGGCGTCACTAGGGTTGGTGTCACCTGGTGGGGTAAAACATGGTGTCACCCCCCCCCCCCCCCGTCTAGGCTACCCAGCTCCATTCAGGTAGCGCACGGTCACAGGGTGCACCCCAAACCAGCCCCTGTAAATGATAGTATAGGGTGGTATAGTGGCAGATTAGGGTAAAATAGGGTGGTATAGTGTCAGGTTGAGGTGGTATATGACAGGTTAGGGTGGTACAGGGCAGGTTAGGGCAGTATAGGGCAAGTTAGGGTGGCACAGGGCAGGTTGAAGTGGCACAGGGCAGATTGAAGTGGCACAGGGAAGGCTTGGATGGCAAAGCGCAGGCTGTGGTGGTATAGGGCAGGCTGGGGTGGTACAGGGCAGGTTGGGGTGGTACAGGGCAAGTTAGGGTGGCACAGAGCAGGTTGGGTAGTATAGGGCAAGTTAGGGTGGCATAGGGCAGGTTGGGGTGGTATAGGGCAGGTTAGGTTGGCACAGGGCAGGTTGGGGTGGCACAGGGCAGGCTGGGTTGGTATAGGGCAGTTTGGAGTGGTACAGGGCAGGATGGGGTGGTATAGGGCAGGCTTGGGTGGCACAGAGCAGGCTGGGTGGTATAGCGCAGGCTGGGGTGGTATAGGGCTGGTTGGGGTAATACAGGGCAGGCAGGCGGTGGTATAGGGCAGGCTGGGGTGGTATAGGGCAGGTTGGGGTAATACAGGGCAGGCTGTGGTGGTACAGGGCAGGCTGGGGTGGCACAGGGCAGCTTGGGGTGGCACATGGTCCAAAAACTAAGAAAATTAATATGATTGAAGATCAGATGTGGCACTACATGTCTCAGCAGCAGGTAATAAGGTGTGAGTGAGGATCAGCTGTGGCACTACATGTCCCAGCACGCTTGATGGCAGGTTGCCCTGTGTTGTGTAGGTAGGGGTGGAAATGCTATGCTTGGTGCCCATTATCCCCGGAGCTGGCAGCACACACACTCACTGTTGAGCAGAGCGCTCTCTCTCTCTCTCTCTCTCTCTCTCTCTCTCTCTCTCTCTCTCTCTCCTGTGCTGGTGTCCTCCTCGGGGAGTAGCAGTGTGATGACAGTCAGGTGTAATACGATGAGCCGATCTCATACACCTCCTCTCTATAACCGAGCACATGCACACTCACTGTTTGTGATCTCCTCTAGTACAGAGCTGACCTCTGACTCCCCGGGCTGCCATCATGTGCAGCGGCAGCTACACAGTTCCTGGCTTCCACGTGTGTTAAGTGCAGAGAGGAGGGGCCTCTAGGCTTCAGTGTATACTTGTACACTGAAGAGAGAAGCTGATTGGATGCCCATCCTCTCTCCACTGAACACAAGGGGAAATGTACTGGCAGAGGCGACGGCGGCCATTTTTTTGTAGCCCGTCGGCTGTTTTTTCCGTAAAACACTCCCGATTTTCCCGGGACAAAAGCAAAATCCCGGGAAAATAATCAGGACAAGCTTAATTCGGGACGAGGGTCCCAAATTCGGGATTGTCCCGGGAAATTTGGGACTGTTGGCAACTATGGTATGTGTATATGTTTGATGGGCACAGTGGCTGCATTTGATGGCACTGTGGCTGCGTTTGATGGGCACAGTGGCTGCGTTTGATGGCACACTGGCTGTGTTTGATGGGCACATTGGCAGCGTTTGATGGGCACAGTGGCTGCATTTGAGGGGCACAGTGGCTGTGTTTGATGGGCACAGTGGCTGCGTTTGATGGGCACAGTGAGGCTGCATTTTTTTTCTGAATTTTTCAGTTTGCTTGCGCCCCCCTAAACATAAACACAGCAGCCACCACTAGTTTATATGTGTATTTATATATATGTGTGCATATATACAGTATATGTGTGTGTATTATGCGTGTGTGTGTGTTTATAGATGTGTATGTGTGTGTTTATATATGGGTGTGTTTACATGTATGTATGCACATTTTATGTATGCGCTTTTAATCCTGACCCCCTATATGTGTACAATCAGAACCGATTTTTTATTTATTTTTTGCTTGTTCATAGTACCAGCAAAAAAATGCTGTTCCTCTGAAAAGCGGTCCATGCTCAGATTGCTTTTCAGAGGCATTTGACAGCCAGTAAAGAGACAATGTGTTGCCTCCTGACCACCTGTTTTAACCCCTTATATGCATCATCACTATGCTGCAACTGCATGCAGTTGCAGGGTGGTTGCAGTGCATCCCCATTCCCCTAGGGGTATACTTCAAGGGTGCCCTGACTGGAAAAAGATTGAGAAACACCGACATAGAGGAACCGATCCCTCCATTTTCCTTCTGCAGCCGCTGAATGCCTGCGGGAGGGAGAGGAGGAGAAGCGGGGAGGAAATGGAGAAATCGGTTTCTTTATATGCAGCCACCCACTTGCGACCGGGCACGGAGAAAAGAGCCCTGTCCGGGGCTCAGGGGGGGCCCTTCATGGTTTCTTGCATCGGGGCCCTGAAGGTTCTAGTTACGCCACTGATACAACAGATGAATAGGTTGCATACCTCCCAACTTTTGAAAGTCCCACCGCGGGACATTCAAATCGCCCCTCTTGTGCCGCGGGACATTTAAAAAAAAAATCGCCCCTGTCAACAAAAGTTGTTGAGCGGGAGATTTGCGCCGTTGCCGCCGATCGTGGGGGGGGGGGTCCGCAGAACAATTTTCGGTAATCGCGGGGGGGGGGGCGGGGGGTTTACCTTCTTCCACCACTGCTTCGATCATTGCTCCTCCACTTCCTGCTGTGCGGGAATTCATCAACTCTTGCGGGGATGCGGGAAGGAGGTTGCTATGCGGGAAAAACCCGCAGGATCCGTGCCTGTTGGGAGGTATGAGGTTGTGGTACTTATGCGGTCAAAACAAAAGATGATATTGTCTGTAGCTTACTATGCAGAATACATGAGCCCTGCTACATGTGGCCTGTAGCAGCCTTCATTACACAGGAAGTACAATCATAGGAAGAAGAGGTGGAGCATTACATACAAAGGAAGTGTGTCAGAAATCACACAAAAGAAACATAGAAATAATGGGTGCATTACCACAAAAGGTCACTAGATGGCAGCATGTGAACTAAACATAATGTCCATAGAAAAATGGTTCAGAGAAACAATATATATATATAAATCCTATGCCCCATTGGGGCGGCACACTTGCCATTTTTCATCACATGGAACTTCTTCCCTACTGATCCCTGGGCTTTGTGGTTCACCATTCAGGTCATATGGACTTTATGTTCATTTATTGCTTGCGCTGCACTGCTTTTGTTTTATTTTTATGTTATCAGATGTTGTTAATATCTTTTAAGCCCTGTACACACGATCGGTTTAACCGATGAAAACCGTCCAATGGATTGTTTTCATCAGACAAACCGATCGTGTATGGGACCCATCGGTCTTTTTTCCATCGGTTTGAAAAAATAGAACATGTTTTAAATTTTTCCGATGGATCAAAAACCGATAGCAAATTCCTATCGTCTATGGGCAAGTCCATCGGTTTAAAAAACCCACGCATGCTCAGAATCAAGTAGACGCATGCTCAGAAGCATTGAACTTCATTTTTCTCGGCTCATTGGAGTGTTTTATGTCACCGCGTTTGGAACGGTCAGTTTTTTGACTGATGGTGTGTAGGCAAGAATGATGGAAGTCAGCTTCATCGGATTTCCGATGGACAAAACCATCGGATTAGAATCCATAGGATATCTGATCGTAAGTACGAGGCTTTAGTGTTCAGCTGCATTTATTTAATATTTAGGTTTCTTTTGCGCTGATTGTCTTCATTTTTTACAATAATGTAATTTCCCCTTGCATGTCCTTTTAGCTTAGGGTGACCAGACATCCCCGGTTTCAGGGGACAGTCCCCGGATTGAGGACACTGTCCCCGGTCCAAGTATGTCCCCGGTTTTGTCCCCAGATTTGAATTGAACAGGGGCCATGGGGCAATTTCAAAGACAGTCAGTGCAGAGTAAAATAAAAAAAAATCTAAATTACACCCCTGCTTTCCCGCTCCTACTGTCTTAGTGGGGTGTATTTCTTTCCATTATCTGTGCCCCTTTCTGATGATCATGTGCTGGTCGGAGCGGAGGGAATATTTCTTCAGTTTCGGGTGCATGCTCATTCAGCTCCGCTCTGAAGTTCTGCCTTGGCCCAAGTACCGGCCAGCCGCCTGCCTGCTTATCTTCTTGCCTTACCTGGCGGAGTGATCTTCCTCCGCTCCCCACCCAGTAGTAGCCGGGGCCCAGAGAGTAAGACTTGACAGGCAGTGAGGCGGGCGGCGACGGGAAGAGAGTCGCCGATTGCCGCCATTACTAGTAAAAATAAAAATTTGTCCCCGGATTTCATTTTAAAAATCTGGTCACCTTATTTTAGCTTCAAGATGGCAACTTCTGCTGGTTTCTAAAAGGCTTCAAATAGCTGCTCTAAAAGTTTTCCATGTCTCACTAGATTCCCTGCAGTGGCGTCTCCAGCTTTTATATTTAGGGGGGGCACATGGGGGGACAGGGACAAAAGTAAGGGGGCCAACTATAAAATGCAATTATGTATATCCTGGGGCCCTTCACTTCTGTTTCGGGGCCCTTTATTACGACCCCGCAAAGAGACCCTTTCACATGTTCTGCAGTGAGCCCCCTTCCTACTGTATTGGGGCCCCCAGAGTGGCAGAAATTAAGAGATATGTCACCAGCACACCAGGAAAATATAAGGGTCCACAGTATTGGGAGAACTACCAGGGTTGCAGAGGTTGCACTTGTGGCCGGGCCCTGGTGTTCTGCCACTGTGGGGTTCCCCAGGCTCCTTTTGCTGTCCTGCCCCTGCTATTGACAGCACTGGTCTGGCGTCAGACCATTAGGACCTAGTGCTGGTGACATTATGGATACATGCAGGCAAAGGCTGGCACTATTGATTGTAGAGAGCTGAGCCCCCAGCTGGTCACCTAGCAGCTGTGTAGCGGGGTACTATATTTAGGGGGAGTATCTGAGTGGTAATTAGGCTCAGATACACTAATTGTCAGGTTTCTTGGACCATTTTAGCTCGTGGGGGATATCATTGGTGTCCAGTTCCCTGTGGCCTACAGGTGGCGCTGTCACCATAGGCCAGGGTTGAACCACCATTGGAGGGCTTTGCCTTGTGTGTCCCCTCGCGGCAGTAGTACAGCGGGGTGGAGAACCTGCGGTGCCTGCCAGGAGAGGGTATAAAAGGGGCAGACATCTTCCGTTCGGGGTCTACGTTCACGCCCCAGGCACCTTCGGCCTGGGGCTGAGTGAGGGTCGTCTCCGGGTGCCCTAGGCCCGGAGATGGAGCTGCTGTTCCATCCCAGACACCTTCAGTCTTGCGAGTGGACCCGTATCCAGGATCGAGGAGGCCAGGGAGGTGACCCCTTCTGAAGACCCAGCACAGAGTCGTGGTGACAGTGGGGGCCTCTGGTAACTCTCCGGAGGGATGTTTTTCTCTTGACATGGGCCAAGTTACTCCAACAAGGAAGTGCATGTTCTACGGGTCAGTGGCAGTGACTCTACGCACATCAGGTCAGTGGCAGTGACCAAATAGGGCAAGGCCCTATTCACCCGGTCAGTGGCAGTGACCAACTTCACCAAGTCAGTGGCAGTGACTTTTATATTCACCCGGTCTGTGGCAGTGACCAACTTCATGGTCTGTGGCAGAGATCGTGCGCCAAACCTGTTCGTGAAATCTGAACAGTGAAAGAAGCTAAATCAAGTTTGTGCCTGGACCTTCTCCCACCTAATCTGACCTGTGTCTCGTCTCAACCTGTCTGCTGTTATAGAGACTATTTATTATCCATGTGAAATAAATACAGAAGTTGGACTTTCAGTTGGTGTGGACAGTTACTTTACTGGGGAGAATTGAGGACTTGCTTCTGGCTAAGGCAGAAACGAGATCAGCTCGGCGGGAGGATTCAAACACCAGCGCAAGGCAGACCCAAAAACTAACACCGCTCAACCTCCCCATACAGGAGAGTACGGGTTTGTGGTGCGGTGTGCCTCATTCTTCCTGCGGAGGAGCCAAGTAATGAAAGCAGGTAAAGTCTGGGGTTGGTGCGCTACAGCAGTAATGCTCTATAACCTTCTCTATTGACATGCCGATTGGGATGTGATCCAGGTGATGCTCCCAGTCAGATCTAATAAACACAGTATTTATTAGAATTAAGAGTAAGATCACATATATATCTACAGTGAGTATATATATATATATATATATATATATATATATATATATATATATATATATATATATATACATTGCCTTGCGAAAGTATTCGGCCCCCTTGAACTTTTCATGCTTTTGCCACATTTCAGGCTTCAAACATAAAGATATAAAATTTTAATTTTTTGTGAAGAATCACCAACAAGTGGGACACAATTGTGAAGTGGAACGAAATCTATTGGATATTTTAAACTTTTTTAGCAAATAAAAAACTGAAAAGTGGTGCGTGCAAAATTATTCGGCCCCTTTACTTTCAGTGCAGCAAACTCACTCCAGAAGTTCAGCGAGGATCTCTTAATGATCCAATGTTGTCCTAAATGACTGATGGTGATAAATAGAATCCACCTGTGTGTAATCAAGTCTCTGTATAAATGCACCTGCTCTGTGATAGTCTCAGGGTTCTGTTGAAAGCGCAGAGAGCATCATGAAGACCAAGGAACACACCAGGCAGGTCCGTAATACTGTTGTGGAGAAGTTTAAAGCCGGATTTGGATACAAAAAGATTTCCCAAGCTTTAAACATCCCAAGGAGCACTGTGCAAGCGATCATTTTGAAATGGAAGGAGTATCAGACCACTGCAAATCTACCAAGACCTGGCTGTCCCTCTAAACTTTCAGCTCAGACAAGGAGAAGACTGATCAGAGATGCAGCCAAGAGGCCCATGATCACTGTGGATGAACTGCAGAGAACTACAGCTGAGGTGGGAGAGTCTGTCCACAGGACAACAATCAGTCGTACACTGCACAAATCTGGCCTTTATGGAAGAGTGGCAAGAAGAAAGCCATTTCTCAAAGATATCCATAAAAAATCTTGTCTAAAGTTTGCCACAAGCCACCTGGGAGACACACCAAACATGTGGAAGAAGGTGCTCTGGTCCGATGAAACCAAAATCAAACTTTTTGGCCACAATGCAAAACGATATGTTTGGCGTAAAAGCAACACAGCTCATCACCCTCAACACACCATCCCCACTGTCAAACATGGTGGTGGCAGCATCATGGTTTGGGCCTGCTTTTCTTCAGCAGGGACAGGGAAGATGGTTAAAATTGAGGGGAAGATGGATGCAGCCAAATACAGGACCATTCTGGATGAAAACCTGTTGGAGTCTGCAAAAGACCTGAGACTGGGACGGAGATTTATCTTCCAACAAGACAATGATCCCAAACATACAGCAAAATCTACAAAGGAATGGTTCACAAATAAACGTATCCAGGTGTTAGAATGGCTAAGTCAAAGTCCAGACCTGAATCCAATCGAGAATCTGTGGAAAGAGCTGAAAACTGCTGTTCACAAACGCTCTCCATCCAACCTCACTGAGCTCGAGCTGTTTTGCAAGGAAGAATGGGCAAGAATTTCAGTCTCTCGATGTTCAAAACTGATAGAGACATACCCCAAGCGACTTGCAGCTGTAATCGCAGCAAAAGGTGGCTCTACAAAGTATTAACGCAAGGGGGCCGAATAATTTTGCACTCCCCACTTTTCATTTTTTTCTTAGTTAAAAATGTTTCAAAAATCCAATAGATTTCGTTCCACTTCACAATTGTGTCCCACTTGTTGGTGATTCTTCACAAAAAATTAAAATGTTATATCTTTATGTTTGAAGCCTGAAATGTGGCAAAAGGATGAAAAGTTCAAGGGGGCCGAATACTTTCGCAAGGCACTGTATAATCAACCTTTTGTTCAGTAGCCATGTGGGCTCCATGCCTGTAAGGTGTGGGCTTTGATCAATAAAATCATTATCATATTTAACATTAGATTTGACTAGGAGCATCACCTGGATTTCATCCCGATCAGCATATCAGAGAAGGCTCCTTAGCTGCTGAGCAACCTGCAGGGAGCTCAACTGTCTAAAACCATTAGAAATGTGCTTGGGTGTGTTTGAAATCCCACATGCCGATCCTGCCAGGAAGCCAACACTGCACACCGCTAATCACAGGCAGTCTGACATGTCCTGATCTGTGCAGCTGCGGACCGGGAAATGTCTCACTGCCTGTAAATAGCCGGGTGCAGTGTCGGCTTCCTGCCGGGATCGGGCATGTGGGAGTTTGAACACACCTGAGCCCATCTCTAACAACCAATTGTGCTGACTAGGGATGAGCTTTATGTTCGACTCGAACATTGGCTGTTCGCCCGTTCAGCGAACAGCGAACAATTTGGGGTGTTGGCGGCAAATTCGAAAAGCCGCGGAACACCCTTTAAAAGTCTATGGGGAAATCTAAAGTGCTAATTTTAAAGGTTAATATGCAAGTTATTGTCATAAAAAGTGTTTGAGGACCCGGGTCCTGCGCCAGGGGACATGTATCAATACCAAAAAAAGTTTTAAAAACATCAGTTTTTTCGGGAGCAGTGATTTTATCCACTTAACGACCGCCCACTGTATATATACGTCGGCAAAATGGCACGGACAGGCACAATCACGTACCTGTACGTGACTGCCTTCGTATGGGTGGGGGGTCCGATCGGACCCCCCTCCGGTACAGTGAGCGGTCGAGATCGCTCTGGGAGCGATCCGTGATGAGGGGGCGGCCATTGGTCTCTTGCCACCCCCTCGTGATCGCTCCCGGCGAATCAAATGCTTCCTCTGCCTGTGTAATGTAAACACAGGCAGAGAGGAAGCAGCAGGAAGTGATGTCATCTCTCCTGCGGCGCCCACATATACCCGAGCGCCTTGGAGAAAAGACATCAGGTTAGTGCACAAGCAGTACACTGACACCAGGACACATAGGAACATGATCGCCCCCTCCAGTCACCCCCAGATCACCCCCCAGATCACCCCCCAGTCACAGTGTCACCGATTGCAGTGATCAGTAAATAAATGATCACTGCAATCAGTGACATTTGTAACTGTAAAAGTGTCAGGGCAGTTAGTGTTAGGTCCCTTAGGTCCAGGGTAGCCCCCCAACCCCCCCTAATAAAGGTTTAACCCCTTGATCGCCCCCCAGGTAACCCTTTCAGCCCCTAGCACCATTGTCACTAATTGATCGTTTTTCTGATCGGTGTATTAGTGTCGGTGATGCCGCTAGGTAGTCAGTTATTTTTTTATGTTCGCCGCCAGGTTTTTATAACGTCAGGTACCTACATATATATTACCTAATAAAGGTTTAACCCCTTGATCACCCCCCCAGGTAACCCTTTCACCCCCTAGCACCACTGTCACTAATCGATCATTTTTCTGATCGGTGTATTAGTGTCGGTGATGCCGCTAGGTAGTCAGTTATTTTTTTATGTTCGCCGCCAGGTTTTTATAGTGTCAGGTACCCCCATATATTACCTAATAAAGGTTTTAACCCCCTGATTGCCCCTAGTTAATCCTTTCACCAGTGATCACCGTATAAGTGTTACGGGTGACGCTGGTTAGTTAGTTTGCTTTTTATAGTGTCAGGGCACCCGCCGTATATAACCCAATAAAGGTTTAACCCCCTGATTGCCCCGGCGGGTGATATCAATTAGATTTTAGCATCAGAGAGGGTCTGCGTCGTTCCAGGCAGCGTCAGGTTAGTGCCAGTAGCCCTAACACCCACGCGTGAAGCATACACCTTCCTTAGTGGTATAGTATCTGATCAGATCTATACTAGCGTCCCCAGTGGTTTAGGGTTCCCAAAAACGCAGTGTTAGCGGGATCAGCCCAGATACCTGCTAGCACCTGTGTTTTGCCCCTCCGTCCAGCCCAGGCCACCCAAGTGCAGTATCGATCGATCACTGTCACTTACAAGACACAACACACATAACTGCAGCGTTCGCAGAGACAGGCCTAATCCCTGCGACTCCAGTTCTGTAGGAGGTGATTTCACCACCACAGTTAAAAAAAAGAGCATATATGCTGAAGCATGGGGGCAGCAGGGGCAGAGGAGCTCCTAATGCCGCATACATACGGTCGAAATTCCGACGGAGGCTTGCCCGTGGAAAAGTCTGACCGTGTGTACGCGGCATAACTTTTTTGCGGGAGGATGCCCCCATGCTTCGGCATATATAAATGGTGCATGTATGCCCATCATTAGAAGTGGGTGAATGAAGGGAGGTATTCTAATGGTGGGCATACCCACCGATTTAATCTCTTTTTTTCGTTCAGCCAACAGGCTGCATGAAAAAAAAGATTACAATACATGTCCAACAAGGACCAGCAATGTACTGGTATGTTGCTGGACTTTGAATGGTTATACCAGAATGATGCCTGCGGGTTTAGGTAATATCTTGGTATCATTCTTTTCAGCCAGCGGCCGGCTTTCATGTAAAAGCAATCCTAGTGGCTAATTATCCCCTGGACTGCTTTTACAAGCAGTGGGAGGGAATGTCCCCCCCCCCTGGATATAAAAAGCGCCATTGGGAAATTGGGAAAGCATTTTATCACACCGATCTTGGTGTGGTCAGATGCTTTGAGGGCAGAGGAAAGATCTAGGGTCTAATATACCCCATTTTTTTCAAAAAAAGAGTACATGTCACTACCTATTGCTATCATAGGGGATATTTACATTCCCTGAGATAACAATAAAAAATAATAAAAAAAATAAATATGGAAGGAACAGTTTAAAAATAAAATAAAAAAGGAAAATTAATAATTAAAAAAAAAAAGCACCCCTGTCCCGCCCTGCTCATGCGCAAAGGCGAACGCAAGCGTTGGTCTGGCGTCATATGTAAACAGCTATTGCATCATGCATGTGAGGTATCACTGCAAAGGTCAGATCGAGGGCAGTAATTTTAGCAGTAGACCTCCTCTGTAAATCTAATGTGGTAACCTGTAAAGGCTTTTAAAGGCTTTTAAAAATGTATGTAGTTTGTCGCCACTGCGCGTTTGTGCGAAATTTTAAAGCATGTCGTGTTTGGTATCCATGTACTCGGCCTAAGATCATCTTTTTTATTTCATCAAACATTTGGGCAATATAGTGTGTTTTAGTGCATTGAAATTTAAAAAAGTGTATTTTTTCCCCAAAAAATGCGTTTGAAAAATCGCTGCGCAAATACTGTGTGGAAAAAAAAAAGGCAATGAAAAAAGCAATGAAAAATTGCATATTTACCCTCTGTATCGAATTGAATGGTGAAACCGGAGACTTTCGTATTAAAAGCGTAATTCCGTATGCACTCCCGGGGTTCCCAATGAGGGTCCGTATTGGCCGAGACACCCACCTCCCACTCCATGGCAGATACGCTCCACAGCTCGTCTGACTCAAAAGGGGTCACACGCTTCGGGAGTATCTCAATAGCGGGCAAGAAAGCAGGGGAGGAGGGTAACAGTGTACCATGTAACCAACACCTGAAGGTTATAATTTCAATCATATTACTATGCTTCATATAATACTCTTAGTCATCTATTCGTCAATATAATTTTATTACATATGTACTACAGTCTCAATTATAACTTGAAAACAGGGTAAACGGCACTGGGCATACATGCCCTCAACCAAGGAGGTTCAAGGAGTTTTTTAGAGGCACTAAATGCTGTATTGTATTTGTTATACCTGGTATTAAGACCAGAATGTCAGCATCGGTTCGGGTGTAGCCGATGCAACTATTAATGGGCCCCCTAAAGAGGGGGAGGGAGGGAAAGGGTTACTGATTTATATTAATGTATAGCCGTTTTATATATGATATGGTATTAATTATTGCAATAATAACTGATGTATATAAGTGATAATGATAAAAAATGGTAAAGTGGGAAGACTTAATTTGCAGAAATAGGGTGCAAATGGATGATGTGTGACATAGGCTTCCTAATGTTGTGTATAAAATGCCAGGACAGTTCAAAACCCCACCAAATGACCCCATTTTGGAAAGTAGACCCCCCAAGCTATTTGCTGAGAGGCATGTCGAGTCCATGGAATATTTTATATGTTGACACAAGTTGCGGAAAAAAGACAATTCTTTTTTTAATTTTTATTTTTTTGCACAAAGTTGTCACTAAATTATATATTGCTCAAACATGCCATGGGCATATGTGGAATTACACCCTAAAATACATTCTGTTGCTTCTCCTGAGTACGGGGATACCACATGTGTGAGACTTTTTGGGAGCCTAGCCGCGTACGGGACCCCAAAAACCAAGCACCGCCTTCAGGCTTTCTAAGGGTGTAAATTTTAGATTTCACTCCTCACTGCCTATCACAGTTTCGGAGGCCATGGAATGCCCAGATGGCACAAACCCCCCCCCCCCCAAATGACCCCATTTGGAAAGTAGACACCCCAAGCTATTTGCTGAGAGGTATGGTGAGTATTTTGCCGATCTCGCTTTTTGTCACAAAGTTTTGAAAATTGAAAAAAGAAGAAAATATATATATATTTTCTTTCTTCATTTTCAAAAACAAATGAGAGCTGTAAAATACTCACCATGCCTCTCAGCAAATAGCTTGGGGTGTCTACTTTCCAAAATGGGGTCATTTGGGGGGGGTTTTGTGCTATTTTGGTATTTTATGGCCTTCGAAACTGTGATAGGTAGTGAGGAGTGAAATCAAAAATGTGTGCCCTTAGAAATCCTGAAGGCGGTGCTTGGTTTTCGGGGTCCTGTACGCGGCTAGGCGCCTAAAAAGTCCCACACATGTGGTATCCCCGTACTCAGGAGAAGCAGCAAAACTTATTTTGGGGTGCAATTCCACATATAACCATGGCATGTGTGAGCAATATATCATTTAGTGACAACTTTTTGTAATTTTTTTTTAGTCATTATTCAATCACTTGGGACAAAAAATAAAAATATTCAATGGGCTCAACATGCCTCTCAGCAACTTCCTTGGGGTGTCTACTTTCCAAAATGGGGTCATTTGGGGGGGTGTTGTACTGCCCTGTCATTTTAGCACCTCAAGAATTGGGCTAGGCAGTCATAAATTAAAAGCTGGGTAAATTCCATAAAATGTACCCTAGTTTGTAGACGCTATAACTTTTGCACAAACCAATAAATATACGCTTATTGACATTTTTTTACTAAAGACATGTGGCTGAATACATTTTGGCCTAAATGTATGACTAAAATTGAGTTTATTCGATTTTTCTTATAACAAAAAGTAGAAAATATCATTTTATTTCAAAATTTCCGATCTTTTTCCGTTTATATCGAAATAAAAAAATCGCAGAGGCAATCACATACCATTAAAAGAAAGCTCAATTTGTGGGAAGAAAAGGACGCAAATTTTGTTTGGGTTCAACATTGCATGTCCGCACAATTTCCAGTTAAAGCAGCGCAGTGCCAAATTGTGAAAACACCTCTGGTCATTAAGCTGCGTAATGGTCCGGGGCTTAAGTGGTTAATAATGCTTAAAGTGAAACAATAAAAGTGAAATATTCCTTTAAATTTTGTACCTGGGGGTGTGTATAGTATGCCTGTGAAGTAGACCATTTTTCCCGTGTTTAGAACTGTCCCTGCACAAAATGTCATTTCTAAAGGAAAAAAAGGAATTTAAAAACTTCTGCTAGTCATAATCACTGTTTGTTGGGAGAATACATTTTGTGGGCAGGAAGGATTCCCCTGTCAGCACTGACTGTGTTGATGGGGGAATCATTCACACTTCTCTCCTGCAATCTGTGGTGCAGGAAAGAAATTTGTACCCTCTATTGCCAGCCTAACTGGAAGTGAAAGTTTTTGAAGGTCTTGGAAGAACAGGAGGGGGGGGGGGACAGATGGGGGAGAGAATGAAGAGGGATGGAGATAAGGACATTTCAGCTATTACAGAGTACTGCAGTGTGCACTTACCCAAAGGTCCAGGCTGGAAGCAGAAATCATTGTCTCACATAGGAATCTGCAGCTGCTGATTTTCATATTACCCGCCCACACAACCCCTCTCTTCAGATACAGCTGCACGTTGGGGATAGTGTGGGTGGGACTGGAAGACACATGAGGAACAGGGGTGGGAGGAGCTGTATTCCTCTCTGCTCTTCTGTCAGTGACAGAGTGAGGGGAGGGGGGTGGGTGTGTTCACTGGGCTGTGTAAGAGTGTCATAGACACTCGGCTCAGCCTTCAGTCATCTCACCAGTCTCAGATTTTACAGGCTGATTATCCTGTCCTACGGATCGGAGAAATCAGCCTGTTTTCTTCGCTGTCTCTGAGATAATGGGAGGCTTGCCCCCCCCACAGTGCTGGTGGAGTCCTTCCTGCAACTTGCTCTCCTCCCTGCCAATAAGGATGCAGGGGGTGGGAGCAGAGCCGGCAGCAGTTGCTATGCGAGTGCTGCTCAGAGAAATCCTCCTGCAGGAGCTGTCAGGGACACTCTGCCTCTCAGGAGAACCTGTTTCAACTCGGCGCTGGCTCCAGCAAGATGCGGAACACCCTCATCTACATATACCAACTGTGTTTTAATTGCGGGGTACATGGTGGGGCACAGTATAATTTTGGAGGGTCATGGCCCCCTGTGACCCCCTAGTGACGCCACTGCAGGTATTCCACTTAGTAAAGTAAAGGTATTGGAAACAATAGGGGTGTCTGCCCCAATTACATTGTTCTTAAATCATGCACCATGTGGTATGTCACTTGCTCACCCCTCTTATCTGGTTTCTTTGCAATTGGGAACAGTGGTTTATTGGCTTGGGGTTTAATTAGCATAAGAACCCCTGCTGCTTTCAATTGAGTAATCTGATTCTCTATCCCCATAGTCTGCGCAATGCTCAATAAGTACTGGTTTACTTTTTATCATAACTGGGGTGCAATCCTGCAGGCCTACATAATATTTACTGGAGGCCCATAAATCAATGGGAATCACTTTCAATTCTGATGGGAAAGGTGAAGTGGAGTCTTGAATTAAAAATACTCCACAAGCAGAATGTAAAACTTCTCCCGACAGACTGCTGACCACTTGGACTCCTGTAGGAATGTAGTATATGCTTTCTAAAATCTGGCTCAGAATTTCAGCTCCTAAGAGATTAGTAAGAACTGTGTCTGGAACTAACACTTTAGTGACAATTTATGTTTGCTGTCCTAACCTGAGTTTAAGTGGCTTGGACCCAAATCAATAGAGATAACATTTTCAGATAATAATCCTGGAGGTAAATTTTCTATGTTAAACAACATTACACCAATGTCTACTAAATGGGTTCACTCTTTTTCTCCTCCATGAAAGGGAGTTCTTGTAAAAATACTTTTACTCTGGCCTCTGGACCACTTTCCTTCAAAAACGTATTGGGTTCTGACCAGATAGACTGCAACAGATTGCTCTGTGACAGCAACGGCAGAAGGGTGGCCTTTCTCTTCCTTTTCACTTCACAATTTGGAAATTATGGTTTGCCCCATAAGTTCAGGCGCTATACCTCTTCTCTGGCCAAAGCTTTATGTTCAGAGGGATCTAGTTTTGCATATGTGTCTTTTGATTTATGCCAATCATCTGTTTCTAGGATTTGAGCCAAATTCCTTTTTGTAGTTTGATATGGGGCTGTTAAACCTCTGCTCCGTACTATATTGCACGGCTCATCTTTTCTGATTCTTGTGTTTTTTTGAAAGGACCTCCTCAAGCCAAACTGGCAGGCATATAAGGCTCTACAGAGTCTTCTGGCCAAACATAATAAATGTGGGCAGCAGTTTTATTGAACCCTTCTGTCAGGCCAGTTTAATTTGCTAATTTAGATTGTGTCTTCCATGTTCAAGCAATCCCCCATAAATCTTTACTGCACAGTAGGGGGCCATAATCGTGCGGAAAAGTTTACCATGCTTGTAAATCAAAAGTCCCTTCAGATTTTATAGGTTTAGCTGTTCCTTTTGTGCATTCTACATATTTTTCTAGGGGCCCCGTATAGGCGGAGCCGCACCTTCAATTCATATATTCTCTAGCGCTTATCTTGCGTTGTACATTTTCTGAGGGTCTCTTACACTTTATTCCCTTACTTAATTTAAAGCCCACCAAGAGTGGCCAGTCTTTTTCTCTTCTCTTCTCTTCTCAACTTGTGCCTATACATATTTGCTTTTAAAACAAATAGTACAGCAAATCTGAAGATCTACAAGTGTAGTCTCCACTTATCCATGTGGATAGATTGGGTATATGAATAAACACAAAACACTGACCAAGAGAACCTCCTTGTCTCTTCTCCATGGCTTTTTTCTGACAACACAATGGTCCTCTGACCCAGGTTGCCCACAAGGAGTCAACACAGGGAAATGCAAAGGATTTCCTCTCTCCACACGCGGTCCAAAACGTGAAGGGGGACACAAACACATTCACACACGTTACCCAACCATAGAGGCCTAAGAGTGGGTGTGGCTTCCTTGAGAAGCAAGAGATAAGAAAGGCAGAAAATATAAGAAAGTTTAAGGACAGTGTACCTAGATGGCATTCAGAGGTCTGCGCTCCTGATAATCCCTATCAGAGTGCAGTTCCCTCCGGAGACTCTGTCACTCCTGGCTGGCTCGCCAAGACTGTTATGGAAATTTGTGGTTGAGAAACTGATAATAAAAGTTAACTATGTATATGCAGAAGATTCATAGTACACAATAACTGTGTTTAAAGTAATCATTCTGTCAAAGTTTATTGAAACACCAAACCAGCGCTTAACCAGGATACAAGTCCAAAGAGTATTTCATCAAGTTTATCAAATAAAGTGCATGTCCCAAAGGCTTTAGTGGGTTGTGCTATTTCCTCTCAAAATAAAAATCCAATGTGAAAGTTGATTATGTGTCTTTTCCACCAATGATATGCTACAAAAAAAATAGAAAATAATATAGTGTCTCTGAGTCCAGGTGTTATCTGCTATGAGTAACTCTTCAGCCGAAACATGTTAGCATGTTACTTCTGCATCATGCTACATAGCCAATAAATAATTGTTCCAATGGATGTTATCGTGTAGCCGCCTTCATTGTATCAGAGGATAATTTTTACATTTCAAATACATTTGGGACAGAGTACCTGTTCTCAGTCTTCCAGGGAATCCATGCATTCTTTGTGGAATATGTTATCTTTTTGCAGCCCTTGGTACGGAAGATTCCATCATATACCAAGGATTCAAGACACGTCATGAATCTCTTGGCAGGGATTACACCCAAGGAGGGTATGTGGATGGCTACAGTGGACGTTACGTCCTTATATACCATCATCCCTCACGAGTTGGGATTTGAGGCTGTACGTTTTTATTTGGATAGAGATTCAGGTCTCCCATTCCAGCAGATTGAATTTTTGTTGGCCCTTTTGGAATTCGCTGCGGCTTCGAATTATTTTTGGTTCAATGGCAATTTTTACAGGCAGACCACCGGTGTGGCCATGGGGGCCAAGTATGCCCCAAGTCTGGCGAATCTTTTTATGGCCAGATGGGAGGAGGATGTCATCTATTCCAGGGCCAGACCCCAGGTAGCCCTTTGGGCTAGGTATATTGATGACATCCTCCTCCTATGGGATGGGTCACAAGAGGGCCTAATTGACTTTATGTCTTCTCTGAATAATAACCAGAGAAACATAGAGTTGAATTATGAGATCAGCCAGACAGAAGTTCACTTTTTAGACCTACGGATAACTATTAGAGGGGATAAATTTGCAACTTCCACGTTCTTTAAAGAAACGGACAGGAACTCTTTTATTCCCGTCGGGAGTTGCCATCACCCCTCATGGCTCAGAGCGGTTCCAAAGAGCCAATATTTAAGGCTCCGTAGGAACTGCTCTGACGACCAAGAATTTTTAAAGCAGGCTGAGGTTTTGACAGGCCGGTTTCTAGAAAAGGGGTATGAGGTGGATACATTACAAAAATCTTTGGATTTGGTTAAGAATACCAGAAGGGATAACCTGTTGGTGGAAAGAGGACCACGAGAGGGTGGACAATTTCCACCTGGAGTACCCTTTATCACCACCTATTCCATCCAGCATAAGGCTATAAAACAGCTAATAGGAAAACATTGGCACATTGTGGCCAATGATAACGTGCTGAAAGATGTAATTCCGGATAGGCCTAGGGTGATTTTTAGAGGAGTACAATCTTTAAAAAATTGTATTGCTCCTGGGGTTATAAACCCCCCTAGTAATGGGAGGGGCTTTTTTGATCAACTCACAGGGTACTATCAATGTAGGAGATGCAGAGTGTGTGCCTTGAATTCCAACCGTGTTAGGCGAACGACCACATTTATTTCCACCGCTACAAGGCTACAGCATGTCATTAAACCCTGTATCACATGTGCCTCCACCGGTGTTGTGTATTTACTGCAGTGCCCATGTGGCCTGCAGTATGTGGGACGGACAAAACGCCCACTTCAGGTGCGACTCAATGAGCACATAACAAATATTCTAACAGGGTTTAAGAACCACTCTGTGTCAAAACATTATTTGCTCAAGCACGACAGAAACCCCTCAAATACCCTCTTCTTGGGGATAGATAAATTCAAACCTAACTGGAGGGGGAGTAATCTTGTTAGGGAAATTTCTAGACTAGAAATGGCCTGGATCCACCGTTTGAAGACCTATTCGCCCTATGGGCTAAACATAGATACTGATGTGAATGCGTTTATTAATAATGCCTAGAAATATCTACTATGTAAACCCAATGTGTGATATACGGTGGAAGCCTTGTAACATTTGGGGTAATGTTCACCATTGGTGTACATAAATTTTATTAATTTTTATTCATTTTTATTATTTAAATGTAACTATCATCACACACTGATAGTTATCTTGCACTTAAATTTGATTATGAACTCATCAAATATATTTAAATAATTCCCCTTTTTCTCATTCTTCTTGAAGATCAAATAGGGGTCTTTCTTCTTTTTGGGATTCTAATCTATGCGTTTTGGGGGAGTGGGGTTGAAAATAAATGTTGAATTATTTATATGGTAATGACACTATGGGTTTTGTCATTGGATGTCTTTTTCCTTCCTTTTTTTCTTTCTTCACATTAGTTTACACAGAATACTGCCAATATCCTTGTTCAAATAGCAATTAAAAATGTACAGATTCATTTCAGGTTAATGTCACTTTCTGGTTTCGCCACTAGAGGTCACCCTCACGTTGTTTTTCAAATGTGTGTAAAAATGATATTTATGCGCATTAATATGTATATTTTTAAATTTTTACATTATACACATTTTATAACTAGTAATTATTTTTCCTTAAATTAGATATCTGTTTAATTACCGTGAGCTTACCCCTATGGGTATCTACTTCCGGGATTAATCACGGCCCGGCCAAAAAACTAAACCATTTTCTGCCCGCAGGATAAGTCCTGTGTTTTCGTCTTGATGAGCGTTCTAGCTGCAATTAGTCCCCCCCTTACATGTAGGTTTGTGGAGTGGGGCAACCAGTTTTAAATATATGGGCATATTTGCCCACTACTAAGATGGCCGAACCGTGTACTTCACATTGTGGTCCGGCCTCTATTAAGCGTGGTGCGTCTCTGTAGCGCCCACTCCTATTGAAAACGTCCATTGAATGACGAAACGCGTCTAGGAGGACGCTCAGTGACGTCACCACGTTCGAGGAGTGAGGCTTCCGACATGCCGGCCGGCATTTTACTGTTTACATGCTGATTTTACTTTGTAAGTATGACCTATATTTTTTAATAAATTTAATACCATACGGAATTACGCTATTGGCCTACCCTTTTCTATTCCATGCTGGGTGTATGATTTGGATACTGTGTGTACGGACCATCCGAATGAGAATACTGGCTGTGGAAGGGACGTTTTGCATCACCAAAGGCTGCAGCTGGGTCAAAGGTCCAATGCCATTAACCGCTTGGCTTCTGGTAAGCTGCTCCCCCTCTCTTTGGTGGTGGATTCTTCACGGCTTGCTTTGAGTAATCACGGTGGTGTGAAGTTTGGGGTCACCCTAATGACCTATGGACTAATTTAGATGATTGGTTAAAGGCCACTGGACTATTTTGGTGTGATGCCTGATAGATTTCCATACACAACTAAATAAGTTCCGAATTCCTAATAGACTTTGGTTAAAAGTGGCACAGTTTTTTCTTTGTTTAATGTTATCTGGTGACATATCAATAAACTCATTGTCCTGAAGCTCAAACAACCTTTCAGACCCTCAGAGTCTTTTTTTTTTCAGTGTTAAAAAAATCATCCAGAGGTTAAACAGCACAATTAATTGAGAAGTTATATATTATAATGTTTAATTCAGAGAGGTTCTGACAGGTGCTGGCAGCCGGCTTACCTGCACCATGGAATTACATGACGCTGATCAAAGACAGGCAACATTGTCAAGTTTAGGAGCTCCCGACTTATCCTCTTGCTGTCTGTTACAATGCCTGCCTGATTTTGTCAACATCTCCGTCAGCTGTTCCATTCTCTCTGCTAACTGTGCTGTCTACTCCCCTGGAGAGAGCAGAGCACTGTGCACCCATTAGGTAAAGGCTCCATGTAGGAGAGCAGTACATAATAACTGGTGTCAATGTGGCCATTAGGGTGAGGGTAGTATTTCTTACATGCCATGTCTCCTTTACTGGGTGGCTTTACTGTTAGTAAGTGAGTGACCTACAGCAGACTTGTCAACACCTGGTAAGTTAAAAAGTAATGCCAGAAGAAGGATATGGTTGGCTTGCTCTGCTCTGGCACTTTTATTACTTGCTATTACGGATGAGCCGAACACCCCCCGGTTCGCACCAGAACCTTCGAACGGACTGAAAGTTTGCGCGAACATTAGAACCCTATTAAATACAATGGACGCGAACATTCGAAATGTAAAGTGCTAATTATAACGGCTAATATGCATGTTATTGTCCTAAAAAGGGACCCGGGTCCTGCCCCAGGGGACATGTATCAATGCAGGGATTTTAATTATGCATAAAGTGAAAAACAAAAGTGAAATATTCCTTTTAAATATCGTACCTGGGGGGTGTATAAAGTATGCCTGTAAAGTGGCACGTGTTTCCCGTGTTTAGAACTGTCCCTGCACAAAATGAAATTTCTAAAGGAAAAAAAGCTATTTAAAACTGCTTGCGGCTTTAATGTAATGTCTGGTCCAGGCAATATGGATTAAAATCATTGAGAAAAATGGCATGGCTACCCCATCATCCACCCCTACTCCAGCCCATTACCAGCCAGGGTAGATTTCCTCTCACTTCCTGTTGTCTCCTTCCGTTTGCAAGTAGGAGTCGTTTGTAAGTTGGATGTTTGAAAGTAGGGGCCTGCCGTATATACTCAGCAGAAATTTGCCCCTTAGTTGTTGGTTTTGCCACAACACTGTAAGCCCTCACAGTTACTCTTGGTTGGCGCTGGACGCCCTGCTGTCAACTATTATATCAGGAATTGTAATTACATGCCATTGTTGAACAGTGGTAGGAAAAAATTGGGCCTTTGGTGGTGGTGCTGGTGCCACAAGACTGTAAGTCCTCACAGTTGCTCTTTGTGGGCGCATGAATGGGCCCAGCTGTGAAATATTAGATCAAGAATTGTTATTACATGCCCCTGTTGAACAGGGGCAGAAAAATTGGGCATTAGGCACTGGTGCTGGTGCCACAACACTGCAACCCATCACAGATACTGTACTTGGAGCGCAGCAATGAGCCCTGCTGCAAAGCATTGCATAAAAAATTGTAAATACATGCCCCTGTTAAACAGGGGCTGAAAAATTGGGCCTTAGGCACTGGTGCTGGTGCCACGACACTGCAACCTCTCCCACATACTCTAGTTGGAGTGCAAGAATGAGCCCTGCTGCAAAGCATTGCATCAAATATTAAACAGGGGCTGAAAAATTGGGCCTTAGCCACTGGTGGCGGCACCCAGAACCAAAAATGTTCTTCCAAGCTATCAGCAGGATCATTGAGGAGGAAGAGGATAGTCAGTCAACATAACAGGACAGTCACTCAGCATCAGCATAGGCAGTCTTGAAGGGATGTGACATTTAAAAAAAAAAAATTTGGTTACAGGTGCTTGGTAGCTGGTGGTGATCCAAGACTGATTCATCTTTATGAATGTCAGTCGATCAACCGAGTCAGTGGACAGGCGCACCCTGTGATCGGTAACAAAGCCTCCAGCAGCACTGAATGTGCATTCCGAAAGAACGCTGGATGCAGGAGAGGCCAGTAGCTCAATTGCATACTGTGCAAGCTCTGGCCAGTGATCCATCCTCAAGACCCAGTAAGCCAGAGGATTTTCGGTGGGAAAGGTGTCCAAGTCTGACCTTGCCCCTAGGTATTCCTGGACCATGTAAATCAGACGCTGGCGATGGTTGCTCAAACCGATCATACCTTGGAGCTGCGGACTAAAAAATTGTCTGAACGTATCGGTCAGACGGCCACCTTCTCCACCGCTCCTTCTGTGACTGACCGAAGCCTCAGCAACTCGTTGTCCAGGACCAGGAGTTTGTAACATCCCAGTCTCTGGGAACGCGTTGCACAGACCTTTCTGCAAGGCCTCCCGGAGATGTCTCATCCTCTGCTCCCTCTGCGACGGCAAGATAAGGTCTGCAACCTTACCCTTGTACCGTGGATCAAGAAAAGTGGCCAGCCAGTAATGGTCCCTCTCCTTGATCCGAAGAATATGAGGATCCTTCCGCAGGCTTTGCAAGATCAGGGAGGCCATGCAGCGTAGGTTAGCTGAGGCATTCGGTCCGGAGTCCTCTGGAACACTAAGGATGACATGATCCGCAGCCACCTCCTCCCAGCCACGTACAAGTCCACGGGTTTCTTGGGACTGTAAATCATCCCTAAAAGACTGCTGCTGCTGATGATGAGTGCCAGGCTCCACCTCCATGCTGACACAATCCTCCTCCTCCTCCTCTTTCTGTGTGATGGGTGGGACAGAAGGTACACTGTCTGGATAAAGGGGGCCTTGAGAGGCAAAGAAGTCCTTCTCTTCCTGCCTCTGTTCTGCCTCAAGTGCCCTGTCCATTATTCCATGCAGCGTGTGCTCCAACAAGTGGACAAGAGGTACAGTGTCACTGATGCATGCACTGTCACTGCTCACCATCCTCGTGGCCTCCTCAAATGGTGCCAGGACAGTGCATGCATCCCTGATCATGCCCCACTGGCGTGGTGAAAAAAAAACGAGCTCCCCTGACCCTGTCCTGGTGCCGTAGTCACACAGGTACTCATTAATGGCCCTCTGCTGCGTGTGCAGCCGCTGCAGCATGGCCAACGTTGAGTTCCACCTGGTGGGCATGTCACATATAAGGCGGTTCTTGGGCAGGTTCAACTCCTTTTAAAGCTCAGCCAGGCGAGCACTGGCATTATATGATTGGCGGGAATGCACACAGACTTTCCTGGCCTGTCTCAGGACATACTGTAAGCCCGAGTACCTGCCCAAGAACTGCTGCACCACCAGGTTAAGGATGTGAGCCACACAGGGCACATGGGTCAGTTGTCCCTGTCGGAGGGCGGAGAGGAGGTTGGTGCCATTGTCGCAAACCCTCATTCCTGGCTTAAGCTGGGGTGGCATCAACCACCTCTCGGCCTGTCCCTGCAGAGCTGACAGAACCTCTGCCCCAGTGTGGCTCCTGTCCCCCAAACACACCAGCGCAAGCACGGCATGGCATCTTTTTGTCTGCGTACTTGCGTAGCCCCTTGAACGCCTACGGAGCACCGCTGGTTCCGAGGACAAAGCACAGGAAGAGGCCATGGAGGAAGAAGAAGAGAAGGGGGCGGAGGAGAGAGGTGTGTCACAACCAGTAGTAGCATTTTGGAGGCGTGGTGGTGGAACAACCTCCAACACTACTGCACCTTGTCCTGCATCCTTGCCAGCTGCCAAAAGAGTGACCCAATGGGCCGTGAAAGATAGGTAACGTCCCTGTCCATGCCTGCTGGACCATGAGTCAGCGGTAATATGCACCTTACCGCTGACCGCCCTGTCCAGCGAGGCATGGACATTGCCTTCCACATGCCGGTAGAGAGCCGGAATCGCCTTCCGTGAGAAAAAGTGGCGTTTGGGAACCTGCCACTGAGGAACCGCACATTGCACAAACTCACGGAAGGGGGCCAAATCTACCAACTGAAAAGGCAGCAGTTGAAGTGCTAGCAATTTAGCCAAGCTAGCATTCAATTGCTGGGCATGTGGATGGCTGGGAGTGAACTTCTTTTGACGGTCCAGCAGCTGGGGCAGGGAAATTTGCCTGCTACAATTGGACGGTGGTGTACTGCTAGGAGAGTGCCCGCAAATACTTGGCTGTGACACACCTAATTCTACACCTTCATTCCTCTCAGTGCAGGTTTCAGAGAGGACTGAAGGTATAGTGGGGTTGGAGATCCCAGCTCTGATGCGGAGCAAGGAGAGGTCCGCTTTGTTCTTTGGTGTGGGTCTTTAAGGTACGCTTGCCAACGAGCTGCATGGCAGGTCAACATATGTCTGGTCAAGCATGTGGTGCCCAAGCGGCTGATGTTTTGGCCATGCGCGATACGCTTGAGACATATGTTTCAAACAGCAGCGGTGCGATCTGATGCACTCGACTCAAAAAAGGCAAAGAACTTTTGGAATAACGCGCAGAGGCAGCGCCCTGCATAAGGCGGAGCTCTGCGGTGTGATTCCGTCGGTGTGCTGCCCTTAAGCTGGCCCCCGGAAGGCATCCTGCCTCGTTGAAGATGTGCCTCCTCCTCCTCCTCTCTCCTATCAGGCACCCATGTGGTCTCAGTGACCTCATCATCCCCTCCCTCTTGATCACTGGAGCAAACCTGGCAGTATGCTGCAGCTGGTGGAACATGACTGCCAGATTGCTGTCCTTCTTGAGCATCCCCTCTCTCTGCGATCATGCTACTGCCTTCCTCTAGCTGGGTATCATCATCAGAGCCTTCAAAACGCTGGGCATCCTCCTGGAGCATGTACCCAACACTGTGCTCAAACAGTTCGGGGGACTCCTCAGGAGGAAATGGTGGGTCTAGGGATGGAGTGACTGATGAGATTGATACGAGGGAAGAGGACGTGTTGGCAGCTGCTTTGCCAGTACCCTGAGCCTGGGTGAGAATGGATGAGGAGGATGAGGAGGGCTTGGTCTTCCACTCTACCAAGTCTTCAGCATGATGCGGCTCAACACGTCCAGCTGCCGAAAATAAGGACAAGCGTGTCCCATGGCCACGTGCTGATGAAGATGCACCGCGTCCACGACCAGCACTGTTGCCCCTAGACACCGAGCCTGCTTGCCCTCTTTTATTGGCTCGTGACTGTATGCCTCTCCTTGTTGGCCTTCCAGACATACTAATGGCCTGCAGGGAGATGGGAAAACCAGCAATAAGGGGTAGCTTCAGGTGTATACTGTGCAGGAGGCACCTACACCCACTGTAACTGCTGAAGATGCCTGCCTGTGTTACACAACAGAACAAAACCAGCAATAAGGGATAGCTTCAGGTGTATACTGTGCAGGAGGCACCTACACCGACTGTAACTGCTTGCAGATGCTTGTGTTACACAACAGAACAACACCAGCAATAAGGGGTAGCTTCAGGTGTATACTGTGCAGGAGGCACTTAAACCCACTGTAACTGCTTGCAGATGCTTGTGTTACACAACAGAACAACACCAGCAATAAGGGGTAGCTTCAGGTGTATACTGTGCAGGAGGCACCTACACCCACTGTAACTGCTGCAGATGCCTGCCTGTGTTACACAACAGAACAACACCAGCAATAAGGGATAGCTTCAGGTGTATATTTTGCAGGAGGCACACTACACCCACTGTAACTGCTTTCAGATTCTTGTGTTACACAACAGAACAACACCAGCAATAAGGGGTAGCTTCAGGTGTACACTGTGCAGGAGGCACACTACACCGTAACTGCTTGCAGATGCTTGTTACACAACAGAACAACACCAGCAATAAGGGGTAGCTTCGGGTTTATACTGTGCAGGAGGCACCTACACCCACTGTAACTGCTGCAGATGCCTGCCTGTGTTACACAACAGAACAACACCAGCAATAAGGGGTAGCTTCAGGTGTATACTGTGCAGGAGGCACCTACACCCGCTGTAACTGCTGCAGATGCCTGTATGTGTTACACAACAGAACAACACCAGCAATAAGGGGTAGCTTCAGGTGTATACTGTGCAGGAGGCACCTACACCCACTGTAACTGCTTGCAGATGCTTGTGTTACACAACAGAACAACACCAGCAATAAGGGGTAGCTTCAGGTGTATACTGTGCAGGAGGCACCTACACCCACTGTAACTGCTTGCAGATGCTTGTGTTACACAACAGAACAACACCAACAATAAGGAGTAGCTTCAGGTGTATACTGTGCAGGAGGCACCTACACCCGCTGTAACTGCTGCAGATGCCTGTATGTGTTACACAACAGAACAACACCAGCAATAAGGGGTAGCTTCAGGTGTATACTGTGCAGGAGGCACCTACACCCACTGTAACTGCTTGCAGATGCTTGTGTTACACAACAGAACAACACCAGCAATAAGGGGTAGCTTCAGGTGTATACTGTGCAGGAGGCACCTACACCGACTGTAACTGCTTGCAGATGCTTGTGTTACACAACAGAACAACACCAGCAATAAGGGGTAGCTTCAGGTGTATACTGTGCAGGAGGCACTTAAACCCACTGTAACTGCTTGCAGATGCTTGTGTTACACAACAGAACAACACCAGCAATAAGGGGTAGCTTCAGGTGTATACTGTGCAGGAGGCACCTACACCCACTGTAACTGCTGCAGATGCCTGCCTGTGTTACATAACAGAACAACACCAGCAATAAGGGATAGCTTCAGGTGTATATTTTGCAGGAGGCACACTACACCCACTGTAACTGCTTTCAGATTCTTGTGTTACACAACAGAACAACACCAGCAATAAGGGGTAGCTTCAGGTGTACACTGTGCAGGAGGCACACTACACTGTAACTGCTGCAGATGCTTGTTACACAACAGAACAACACCAGCAATAAGGGGTAGCTTCGGGTTTATACTGTGCAGGAGGCACCTACACCCACTGTAACTGCTGCAGATGCCTGCCTGTGTTACACAACAGAACAACACCAGCAATAAGGGGTAGCTTCAGGTGTATACTGTGCAGGAGGCACCTACACCCGCTGTAACTGCTGCAGATGCCTGTATGTGTTACACAACAGAACAACACCAGCAATAAGGGGTAGCTTTAGGTGTATACCGTGCAGGAGGCACCAACACCCACTGTAACTGCTTGCAGATGCTTGTGTTACACAACAGAACAACACCAGCAATAAGGAGTAGCTTCAGGTGTATACTGTGCAGGAGGCACCTACACTAAGGTGACCCAGTGTTGCCAACCCCCCTAAGTGAAATTTACTGGCAAGACACCAAAAATTACAAACAACACCAAATTTTTGACGTTTTTTTACTGACACTTCAAAAAAGTACCTTCAATGGCTGTTTTCTGTGCTAAACTCAGCAACTATTAGTATTTAAACTAGCAATGTGTTTAAGTTAAATAAAAGTTAAAAAAATAATTTCTCTATTTACATGAAGGTCCGGTTAATATAACACAGCCAGCACAGAGTTCCCCCTTACAGTGCAAGGGAGAACTCTGCGAACCTTGATGTAAAGGACAATGCCACAGATCACGATCTAAGGGGGAACTCTGATGTAAGGGGGGGCTCTGCGCTCCCATTTACATCAGAGTTCCCACTTACATCAGGGTCCACAGAGTTCTCCCTTGCACTATAAGAGAAATTCCTGCAGACTCTGATGTAAAGGGGAACATTGGGAGCTCTAATGAGTGGGGAGGACTCTGGTGACCACAGATTACCTTCCGCAGACTGAATACACTAAGGTAAGGGGAGATGGATTACTGATATAAGGGTTAACCTTTATTTCAGTGCCCCCTTACATTATTGTGTTCACGCCTCCCCCCCTCAGACTGACCTCCTCACAGGTGTACCATGCAGGGCTCAGTCAGGCAACTCCAGCTTGGCCGCTCTGGTTTTATTCTATAGTCTCCGCTACACAGTCCACACACATCTCACTTCTCTCGTGATCCCCAATCTGGCGGTGCTCCCACTCTTGACTCCTCTCCAGGCTACCCCTCAGAGACTGCAGACATGATAAAAGATGAGATGGTCAGAGATTGCAGACATGGTACAGGAGATGGTCAGAGATTGCACACATGGTACAAGAGATGGTCAGAGATTGCAGACATGGTACAGGAGATGGTCAGAGATTGTACACATGGTACAAGAGATGGTCAGAGATTGCACACATGGTACAAGAGATGGTCAGAGATTGCACACATGGTACAAGAGATGGTCAGAGATTGCACACATGGTACAAGAGATGGTCAGAGATTGCACACATGGTACAGGAGATGGTCAGAGATTGCACACATGGTACAAGAGATGGTCAGAGATTGCACACATGGTACAAGAGATGGTCAGAGATTGCAGACATGGTACAAGAGATGGTCAGAGATTGCAGACATGGTACAAGAGATGGTCAGAGATTGCAGACATGGTACAAGAGATGGTCAGAGATTGCACACATGGTACAGGAGATGGTCAGAGATTGCACACATGGTATTGCCCATAGACGTTAACAGGGAGATGGAATGCCCATAGAGAATGTAAAAAAAATATCAATTAGTGACAGAATCTTTAGACATATCAAATACATTTTTTGCAATAACATTTTGCAAACTTTTAAAGCCATAAAAAAATAATAATCCCACCTAATCTCAATAATAAACATGGCCACTGATATTTAAAAGAAGGTTTGCAAAAAAAATTTATATGTCTAAAGACTAATGTGGCGTACACACGATCGTTTTTCATGCCATTTTTTAAACCAACGTTTTTCTCGTCGTTTTTTTTCTTGTTTCCTCTCAACCCTGTCTTGCGTACACATGATCATTAAAAAAAACGCTCAAGCAAAGCGCAGTGGCGTACAACACGTACGACGGCACTATAAAGGGGAAGTTCCGTTCGAATGGCGCCACCCTTCATTTTAGTAAAGTTTGTTGAGCGACGATTCGCGCTTTTCAGCCTCGTGCTTTTCAGTCCGTTACAGCGTGACGAATGTGCTATCTCCATTACGAACGCTAGTTTTACCAGAACGAGCGCTCCCGTCTCATACTTGATTCTGAGCATGCGCGTTTTTTTCACGTCGTTAAAGCATACACACTATCGTTTTTCACGTCGCTAAAAAAACGACATGAAAAACGACGTGAAAAAATAGAGCATGTTCGAAATTTTTAATGGCCGTTTTTCCCGCCGTTAAAAATGCTCTGGAGCATACACACGATCGGTTTTAATGGCCATTTTTAAAAATGGCATTTTTAACGGCATGAAAAACGATCGTGTGTATGGGGCATTAGTCTGTGACTGTCACTAATTGAATTTTTTTTCCCCCATTATTCCCTATGAGCATTAAATCACCATGTTAAAGTCTATTGGGCATTCCGTTCTGTCATAGCATGTCACTCTGCTGGACTCACCAGACCAGGCCAGGGCACTGAGGGCAGGCAGGCATCTGAGTCTGACTCCAAATAAGACGCACCATGGGCAGCAGCAGCAGGGCGGCTGCTCCAGTTCACAGTCACTCAGTCGGGCAGAGCAGGCAGGCAGGGGCACTGGTCTGGTCGGTCGCGGTCTCGGGCTGTCCGTCGCTCCAGTCACAGTGGGGGGTAATACTGCGTCTGCTGCTGTCCTGCTCCCGCCGCTCAGCGGCTGGCTGGCGGCGGTGTTGGCGCGAAAATGCGCTATGATAATTGGCTGCGCGGTGGGGAGTGGGCTGTGCGGCGGGTGGTGGGCTGGGTGGGTTTCAGAGGACAGAGGCTAATGCAGGACTTAGACGTTGCGGCTCGGATTCAGAACTTCTCGCCGATTTCCGGAATTGCGAATGCGCAGTTCGGACCCAAGCTGATCGCCGCCATTTTTACTGCCACATTTCCCTTACTGCGGACTTTTACGAACATGGAAAAAGTGCCTTTTATTTATGTACTGTCCGTAATTCTACGGACGGTTGGCAACACTGAGGTGACCAGATTTTTTAAATGAAATCCGGGGACATTTTTTTTTTTTTTTACTAGTAATAGCGGCAATCAGCGACTCTCTGCCCATTGCCGCCCGCCTCACAGCCTGTCAAGTTTTACTCTCCGGGCCCCGGCTACTACTGTGTGGGGAGCGAAGTAAGATCACTCCACCAGGGAAGGCAAGGAGATAACCAGTTAGGCGGCTGGCCGGGACTTGAGCCAAGGCAGAAGAACATGCAAGCGGAGCTGAATGGGCACCCGAAACTGAAGAAATATTCCCTCCGCTCCGACCAGCACATGATCATCAGAGAGGGGCACAGATAATGGAAAAAATACACCCCCCTAATCAAATAGGAGTGACGGAGTGGGGGGGTGTAATTCAGATTTTTTTTTATCATTCTGCACTGACTGTCTTTGAAATTGCCCCAGCCCCTGTTCAAATCCAATCCAGGGACAAAACTGGGGACAGACTTGGTCCGGGGACAGTGTCCTCAATCTGGGGACTGTCCCCTGAAACTGGGGATGTCTGGTCACCCTAACCTACACCCACTGTAACTGCTGCAGATGCCTGTCTGTGTTACACAACAGAACAACACCAGCAATAAGGGGTAGCTTCAGGTGTATACTGTGCAGGAGGCACCTACACCCGCTGTTACTGCTGCAGGTTAACAAGCAAAGATGACACTGACACTGTCCCTGCCTATCCTGCTCTCTCCCTGCATGCCAACACACTGTAACTGCGCTAGGTTTAGCAAAGATCACACTGACACTGTCCCTGCCTATCCTTCTCTCTCCCTGCACGCCAACACACTACACAAGGCCGCCGCGCTGGTGGCCTTTTATAGTGTGGGGCATGTACTAAACCCCCCTGAGCTATAATTGGCCACAGGCATCCTGCCTGTTGCCAATTATGGCTCTCCTCGCTGCCGGCGCTGTAATTGGCCAAGCATGCGGGGTCACAGTGCATGCTTGGCCAATCATCAGCCAGCAATGCACTGCGATGGCGCAGTGCATTGTGGCCCGTTCGCTCCACACGGATTTGGTGCGAACGGCCCACAAAGTTCTGGTTTTGTCGAACATGCGAACAGCCAATGTTCGAGTCAAACATGCGTTCGAATCGAACCGTGAGCTCATCCCTACTTGCTATCTCTGCAAATTCTACAGTGTCCAATAGGATCATAGTTACAGGAGGGCTGAGAAAACTGTTGCGCTGCTCCTACAGATCTTCTCCACATCCATTTTTCTTCCAAGAACTAATGACCAGCTGTCCTAAGATCTGAAAAATGTTTTGCTTCTCCTGAAGGACAGGCTTGGAAAGTTGTTGTATTTGTTGTGCCGGTATTGGCCCACCCCTACTTCACCTTCTGTTACTAAGGCCCCTTTCACACTGAGGCGTTTTGCAGGCGCTATTGCGTTAAAAATAGCGCCTGAAATGCGCCCCAAAAAAGCTGCTCAATTGTATCCAGTGTGAAAGCCCGAGGGCTTTCACACTGGAGCGTTGCGCTTGCAGGAGGGTAAAAAAACTCCTGCAAGCTGCATATTTGAGGCGCGATAGGAGCGGTAAAAATATTGCTCCTATAGCGCCCCTGCCCATTGAAATCAATGGGGTAGCGCCTCCAAAACGCCTGCAAAACGCCCCAAAGAGGCATTATTGTGGGTGTTTTTAACCCTTTTTTGGCCGCTAGCGGGGGTTAAAATCACCCCGCTAGCGCCCGCAAATCGTGGCAAAAACGACGGTATAGCGGCGCTAAAAATAGCGCCGCTATACCGCCAGCGCATCCAGCGCCTCATTGTGAAAGTAGCCTTAGGGTACAATTTATGGAAATGAGCTGCCAAAGGGATATGAAAGTGCAAAAGGGTTTGGAACCACTACACTATATTAATAACATAGACAGAATGCAACAGCAGTAAAATATTTTAACATGTGGGACATAACTAGGGATGAGCTTCGAGTTCGAGTCAAACTCATGTTCGACTCGAACATTTCCTGTTCGCCTGTTCGCCGAACAGCGAACAAATTGGGGTGTTCACGGCAAATTCGAAAAGTCTATGGGAGAAATCTAAAGTGCTAATTATAAAGGCTAATATGCAAGTTATTGTCCTAAAAAGTGTTTGGGGACCCGGGTCCTGCCCCAGGGGACATGTATCAATGCAATTTTTTTTTTTTTTAAACAGCCGTTTTTTTAGGAGCAGTGATTTTAATAATGCTTAAAGTGAAACAATAAAAGTGAAATATTCCTTTAAATTTCGTACCTGGGGGGTGTATATGATATGCATGTAAAGTGGCGCATGTTTCCCGTGCTTAGAACTGTCCCTGCACAAAGTGTCGGCTTTTATCAATACATAGAAAAGTCATTGATAAAAATAAAAAAAAGTGTGGGGGTACCCCCAAATTCAATTACCAGGCCCTTCAAGTCTGGAATGGATATTAAGGGGAACCCCGCCGCAAATTTAAAAAAAAATGGCGTGGGGTTCCCCCAAATATCCATAGCAGGCCCTTCAGATCTGGCATGGATTTTAAGGGGAACTCCACCCCAAATTTAAAAAAAATGGTGTGGAGTCCCCCCAAAAATCCATACCAGACCCTTATCCGAGCACGCAACCTGGCCGGCTGCAGGAAAAGAGGGGGGGACGAGAGAGCACCCCCCCTCCTGAACCGTACCAGGCCACATGCCCTCAACATGGGGAGGATGTTCCCATGTTGATGGGGACAAGGGCCTCATCCCCACAACCCTTGCCCGGTGGTTGTGGGGGTCTGCGGGGGGGGCTTATCGGAATCTGGAAGACCCCTTTAACAAAGGGGACCCCCAGATCCTGCCCCCCCATGTGAATTGTACCCCTACCATTTCACGAACAAAGCGTAAAAAATTTAAAAAAAAAACACACAAACACCTTGAAAAAGTCCTTTATTAAATTTTTTTTTTTAAAAAAAACATTCCAGCTGTGAAATCCAGTGTCCCACGGCGATCCGATGTCCAGCGCTGTCCGTCATTGGCTGAGCCTGAGCGGACCTGATGGGGAACTTCCTCCTCAGTGTTTTAAATGTATAGACCTGCCCCTTCTAAAGTTCCCCATCAGGTCCGCTCAGCGGACCAGATGCGGAACATGACAAGGGGCGGGTCTATACATGTATTACCAAAGTGAGAGAAGTTCCCCATCAGGTCCGCCCCCTCGGTATGTCGGACCCGCCTACGTCATTGGCCTGAGCGGGGAACTTCCTTCACTGTGTAATACATGTATAGACTCCACGCCATTTTTTTTTTCATTTGGGGTGGAGTTCCCCTTAAAATCCATGCCAGATCTGAAGGGCCTGGTATGGATATTTGGGGGAACCCCACGCCATTTTTTTTTAAATTTGTGGTGGGGTTCCCCTTAATATCCATTCCAGACCTGAAGGGCCTGGTAATTGAATTTGGGGGAACCCCCACGCTTTTTTTTTTTTTTTTATCAATGACTTTTCTATGTATTGATAAAAGCCGACAATTCATTAATAGCCGCGAGTGAGTTTTAAATGACTTTTTTTCCTTCAAAAATGAAATTTTTTGCAGGGACAGTTCTAAGCACGGGAAACATGCGCCACTTTACATGCATATCATACACACGCCCCAGGTACGAAATTTAAAGAAAAGCCCGGAGCAAGGAATGCAATGAATGGGTGGAGGGTGAACATGACTAGGGAAACAGGGACTTATGTGAAGGATTAGGGGATTGGTGAGGGTAAGGCTGAGGAAGAGGGGATAAGATTGGTGGGTTAATTTGTGTGGGAGGGGGCATTGAGGGTATAAAAGGAAGACTCCGCCCCCTCCCCGGATAACATGCGACGCAGAGAAAGTTCAGGATGGCAGACTTGGAGCAGCTCCTGGCCCAATTGCGGGCAGAAACAGCGGCGCGAGGCCCGCAGTGGGCCCAGGAACATTTAGGGCCTTTGCTCGGGCGTCCGGTGGAGGAAGAGATTAATGGGGGGAGAGTGTCAGCGCGAGCTCGGCAGTCCAAACCGCCGGAGCGCTTCTCTCCTGACCTCTCCTCCGGAGCTCGCAGACAAATAGGGAATCCCCATTCGCGGGCCCCTTCGGGTCCTCCCGCGAAGCGCGCTGCTGTCGCCGGGTTGGACGCCGGAAGGAATCCCCAGCAGAGTCGGAGCTCCGCGGGCGGCCGTTCAGGGAGTTCCGGAGCGGCCAGCAGGCCCGCACGGCGATTGGAGTCGGAGGCAGCGGGCCCCGCCCCCAGAGTGATGTCACCGGGGACGGCGCCTCGGCGGGGGAGATCTAGTATGGCGGTGGCCGGGCCCTCCACTGCGGCGGCCGGGGACCTTGCGGCGGAGGAGCGGAGGGAAGAGGCAGCGGATGGCGGCGACAGGGCTGGACGGAGCCCCCCCGGCCTGGGCAAGGCGACGAAAAAATCGGTGGGCAGGTCCAGGACACGAAGAAGGAGTCGGTGGGGAGCGGGACCCTCGGCATCCAGGGATCCTTCCCCTGGAGGGCTTGCATCGGGAGCTGAAGGGGAGGAGCAACGGTCGGATGGTGCGGGGTCGGAATCGGAGGTGGAACGTGAGCCTTTTGGACGGTCAGCATCGATGGAGGCGGGACGGTCGGCTGGTGGGTCGCTTCCTAGGCAGCCCGGTAAGTTTGTTTTTCCTTTATCTTCACTGGGTCAGTCACAGGTGTTGGGTGCTGGGGGCTGCAGTGGTAGGGGTGAGGCTGGGACGTCAGTGTGGGGGTGCTCGGCTGGGGGTGGTGACTTGGCAGACCGGGGTCAGAGGTCGGTAGTAGGGATGGATACAAGTATGAGGGGGTTTTTAGCAGGGATCAAGGAACTGGTGGACAGGTTTGAACATTCAGCAGGTGGGGCGCCATGCCCGGCAGAGGCATGGGTTCCCCCGGTGGGGGGGGATGGCAGGAACGGGGTGGCAGGGGCAGCGGTGGTGGTGCAACAGCAGGGGGGGACGGACAGTCCTCCACTAAGGAAGGAGGGGGTTGATACGCCTGCGGCAGTGGGGGAGGCTGGCAGGCAGGACCTGGTGAGGTTGGCTGACGCGGCGATGTGCGAGGTCTATATCTGTTTTGAGGGACCGTTGGGAGCGCATTTAAAGGTGGAGGTACGGGACAAGATTTGGAAAGGTGAGTATGTGGAGATATTCTCACTGCTGCCGTTGGGGAAGTTCAACTTGGACAGAGTCAAGCCGGATGACTCCAAGAAGGAAGATGAGGAGAAGCGTAGGTATCGACTTATCCCTCGGACATTTACAAATTGGCTGCAGGCATTTGGCATTTTGGCAAGTGTGATAGGAGTAAAGAAGCCGGAGTTCTGCTCGGCTCTGTTTTGCTACCAGGATGCTATAGGGGAAGCATACAGAACCTTCGGGGGCACGGCTTGGTTGAGGTACGACGAGCAGTTTCGCCAGAGGATGGCGATGCGCCGGAGTTGAGGTGGGATCACAAAGACATTAGCTTGTGGATGCGATTGATGACTTCGGCGAGGGCCCCGAACCAGTTTTTTCAGGGGGGGGCCGGTGGATCGTCTGCCCCTGGACAACCGGCCGGTAAGGCAAAAGGGGTTTGTTGGCAGTTTAACTCGGGTACATGCAAGTTTGGAGGAACGTGCCGTTTCAAACATGAGTGTTCCGGATGCGGGGGTTCCCACCCCTCGTCTAGATGCTTTAAGCAAGGGAAGAACCGTTCCGGAGAACTTACAAATAAGAGGGAAGACGCCGGTGATGGTGGAAAGGATGCGGCCGTTTCTAGGTAGGTATCCGGACAGGGCGGCTGCGCGGTTGTTGGAAAGGGGGTTTGCGGAGGGTTTTCGTATTCCATGCTCGTTGAGGGAAGTCCCCCCGTGCCGCGCAATTTGCGATCGGCGTTGCTACATTGCGACGTAGTTTCGGAGAAACTACGAAAGGAAGTGGCGTTGGGCCGCATGAGCGGCCCTTTTCCAGTTCCCCCATTAAAGGATTTGGTGGTCTCTCCGCTGGGTGTGGTGCCGAAAAAGGAGCCGAATAAATTTCGGCTCATTCACCACCTTTCTTTTCCAAAAGGGGGGTCGGTGAATGACGCCATTGAGCCGGATGCTTGCACGGTGAGTTACACATCATTCGATGCAACAGTGGTTTGGGTCCGGCATTATGGAAGGGGGGCTCTCATGGCAAAATCAGATGTGGAGGCGGCCTTTCGGCTTCTTCCGGTTCACCCGGATAGTTTTCGATTATTGGGGTGTCACTGGAACGGGGAGTTTTATGTGGACCATTGCCTGCCTATGGGCTGTTCCATATCGTGTGCATTATTTGAGGAGTTTAGCTCATTTCTGGAATGGGTGGTCAGGGACGTGGCAGGGGTAAATTCGGTTATACACTATCTGGATGACTTCCTATGCGTGGGCCCGGCTTCATCCAGGGATTGTGCGATTCTGTTAGCAACGCTGGAGCATATGGCGGATCGTTTTGGCGTCCCATTGGCGCCGGATAAGACGGAGGGGCCAAGAACGGTCATTACGTTTTTGGGGATAACGCTGGATTCTAAAGCCATGGAATGCCGTTTACCGGAAGATAAGCTTGCGGCTCTGAAAGAAGAAATTAAACTAATGTTGGGTTTGCGTAAGGTACAGCTGCGAACGCTCCAATCTTTATTGGGGAAGCTGAATTTCGCCTGTCGCATCTTGCCGATGGGGAGAACGTTTTGCCGACGGTTGTCGGCAAGTACGGCTGGGGTGCAGTCGCCAAGACATTTTGTTAGGCTGGTACGTTCCCACAGGTCTGATCTGCAGGTCTGGCATACATTCTTGGAGTCCTTCAATGGTAGAGCACTATGGATGTCGGGCCCGGTCAGCAACTTTGATATGGATCTGTTCACGGACGCAGCGGGCTCAGCAGGCTTTGGGGCTTTTTTCCAAGGCCGATGGAGTGCGGGTT
Organism: Rana muscosa; assembly: GCA_029206835.1. Classification (NCBI taxonomy): domain Eukaryota; kingdom Metazoa; phylum Chordata; class Amphibia; order Anura; family Ranidae; genus Rana; species Rana muscosa. The sequence continues at coordinate 371,868,677 of CM055118.1, forward strand.
CGTGGCCACAGAGTTGGGTGGAGGCGGGCTTCATAAAGAATATGTTGCTGCTGGAACTATTTCCAGTAGTACTGGCAGTGGAACTATGGTGCGAGGCTTTCCGGGATCGGAAGGTGCGTTTCCACATCGACAACATGGGCGTGGTGCAGGTGATTAACAGAGCATCGGCGGCATCGCCGCCGGTGGTTCGCCTGCTACAACAGCTGGTGTTGAGATGCCTACAGTTAAACATCTTCATGTATGCTGTTCACCTTCCTGGAGTGGACAATGTGGTGGCTGACGCTTTATCTCGCTTTCAGTGGGACAGGTTCCGAGAGTTGGCACCGGACGCGGAGCAACAGGGGGTACCTTGTCCAGACTGGCTGTGGGAGATTGCGTTAGATTAGTCGCCGGATGGATCAGCAATTCGGTGAGTGAGACGACGTGGGCTGCATATCAGAAAGTTTGGTTGGAATGGGCGGATCTGGGTAGAATGGTGGGAGTGGATATTGATGGTCCGGAGGTGAGGTTGCTAGTCTTGTACTTTATCTCCAGGAGCATGGAAGCAGGGGTGTCGGTATCCGCGCTGGATAAAAAGGTTGCTGGGTTGGCATTTTTGTTTAAATGGCAAGGTTTGCCTGACTTCACGAAAGACTTCTGGGTTCGACAAGCGCTCAAAGGTTATAGGCGGGTTAGGCCGTTAAAAGACACCAGATGCCCTGTGTCCTTTGGGGTCCTGAGGGGGGTGTTGGCTAAGCTACCGGAGGTTTGCACCTCGGAATACGAGGCTGCCTTGTTCCGGGTGGCATTTTCCTTGGCATTTTTTGGGGCGTTCAGGATTGGCGAGCTGGTTAGCTCGTCTAAAAAAGTGCACGGGGGGATTGGGGCTGATGAAGTGCGTTGCCAGGAGGACGGAGTGTCCTTGTGGTTACGTAGATCAAAAACGGACCAAAAAGGGAGGGGCAAGAGAGTTCAGATTTTTTCGTTGCCGGGCTCACCGCTTTGTCCGGTTGGGGCCATTCGGGGTTTTCTGGCGGTACGCCCAGGGAACGTGGGGTCCTTTCTGATACATGCTGATGGGTGTCCGTTGTCCAGGTTTCAGTTCATATCGGTTTTCCGAAAATGTTTGGGGTGCCTAGGTTTAGAGGCGAAAGAATTTTCGTCGCATTCGTTCAGAATTGGGGCGGCTACGGAAGCGGCTCGAAGTGGGTTGGATAGTGAGTCGGTCAAGCGCATTGGGAGATGGGAATCGAGGAGATTTCGATCTTACATTCGCCCTCACTTAGTGGTAGGGGTGTGAGGAGAATAGGAGTAAGAGTATGAGGAGAGTAGGAGTGGGGCTGATTGGAGTTAAAAAAAAAAAAAAAGGGGTAATAAAATAATGAGGTTACGTTGACAGGCTTGGCTGTGGTTACGGTGGATACATGTTTTTTCTCTCTTTCAGGTGTGGCGCCGGCGTTGGTCTGGATACTGGGGCACTCTTACGTGTACAGGGGGGGTAAGAGGGCTGAGGCAAGGCCGGAAGGTCGGCAATTGGGGTTTCCGAGGCAGGAGGCCCGGATTCGCTGGCTGGGAATTCCGGGAATGTTATGGAGTAGGACGGTTCCAGAAGTGCATCGTTACGCGCGACTGGACCGCCCACCTGACGTTTTAATTTTGCACGTAGGTGGGAATGACTTGCTGTTAGATCTATGCTTGATGTGACGAAGGATATCAAATTTGATATTCTTCGTCTTCGTATGGCATTCCCAGAAATGGTGATAGTGTGGTCCGACATGGTGGCTCGTACTTCATGGCGGACGGCTAGATCCATAGAAGGCATCAATAGGGCGCGGAGGAAAGTTAATCGGGATGTGGCCAGGTTCATGATTAGGAATGGGGGGTTGGTGATACGTCATTTTGAGCTGGAGTTGGAGACATGGCGGTACCTTCAGAGTGATGGGGTACACCTCAGTGATGTGGGTATAGACCTATGGGCATTAGGGTTACAGGATGGTATACAGAGGGCTCTCAGGGTGTGGAGGGGCACCCAATTGTAAAGGCTTTTACATTCGGGTGCTGTGGCGGGTGTCTGTTCTTTGCAGGGGAAGGATGATACCTCGAAAAGAAGGGTTCAGGACCTGTCGTTGGTATGGGTCCTGACGGTGGGCTTACAGTTAACGGAGGTTTAGCTTGAAGCATTGGGATGGTGCACTGCGGTCATGGTTGTCTCTGAGCCAGCATGTCGGCTTGAGGCCTATTAGCGGATTTTGAGAAGTACCGCAGTGCAATAATAGACAAAATGTTAATAGAGGTTCCTGCAGAGAGCGACACCAGTAATTTACTGAGGGTCCTTTAGGACAGAGTTTATGGTTACTGTTAAAAAAAGTTATACAGCGTTTTAATAAATAAGGCTGCTACGGCCTATATATATTTCTCCAACTCCTGGTGTGGTCTCGTTTACTTAGTCATAAGTAAGATAGTAAATAAGGGGTAGTATAATAAGGACATCTGTTATACGATAGTCAAGAAAAGCCCGGAGCAAGGAATGCAATGAATGGGTGGAGGGCGAACATGACTAGGGAAACAGGGACTTATGTGAAGGATTAGGGGATTGGTGAGGGTAAGGCTGAGGAAGAGGGGATAAGATTGGTGGGTTAATTTGTGTGGGAGGGGGCATTGAGGGTATAAAGGAAGACTCCGCCCCCTCCCCGGATAACATGCGACGCAGAGAAAGTTCCCGCCCACCCTCCCCTGAAGTTGGACGGAGTTGGGGATGTTGTCTTTACAATTTGTTTTACAGGTACAAGTGGGGTCATTGCAGATGTCGTGGCAGTGGCGGGTGTCTGTTCTTTGCAGGGGAAGAATGATACCTCGGAAAGAAGGGTTCAGGACCTGTCGTTGGTATGGGTCCTGACGGTGGGCTTACAGTTAACGGAGGTTTAGCTTGAAGCATTGGGATGGTGCACTGCGGTCATGGTTGTCTCTGAGCCAGCATGTCGGCTTGAGGCCTATTAGCGGATTTTGAGAAGTACCGCAGTGCAATAATAGACAAAATGTTAATAGAGGTTCCTGCAGAGAGCGACACCAGTAATTTACTGAGGGTCCTTTAGGACAGAGTTTATGGTTACTGTTAAAAAAAGTTATACAGCGTTTTAATAAATAAGGCTGCTACGGCCTATATATATTTCTCCAACTCCTGGTGTGGTCTCGTTTACTTAGTCATAAGTAAGATAGTAAATAAGGGGTAGTATAATAAGGACATCTGTTATACGATAGTCAAGGAATATTTCACTTTTATTGTTTCATTTTAAGCATTATTAAAATCACTGCTCCCGAAAAAAACACAGTTTTTAAAACTTTTTTTGCATTGATACATGTCCCCTGGGGCAGGACCCTGGTCCCCAAACACTTTTTAGGACAATAACTTGCATATAAGCCTTTATAATTAGCACTTTAGATTTCAAACGTTCGAGTCCATTGTATTTAATAGGGTTCTAAAGTTCACACGAATATTTTGTCTGTTCGCAGGTTCTGGTGCGAACCGAACAGGGGGGTGTTCGGCTCATCCCTGGACATAACTAATAAAAATTGTATCTATGGAATAATTTGTACTATTTTTTTTGTAGAACAAGATGGAGAGCTTATTTTTCCTGGAGGATGTTTTTATTTTCATATGGGAAGAAGGTAATACAACAAATACAACTTCATATTGCCGGGATATTTTAGCAAAAAAGTTAAACCTTGCTAGCACTGTATCCAAATGTACAGTGGTACCTTGGATTATGAGCATAATTAGTACCAGAAGAATGCTTGTAATCCAAAGCACTCGTATATCAAAGCGAGTATCCCCATAGGAGTCTTTGGAAATTCAGATAATTTGTTCCACAGTGACTGCTATTGTATGCAGTACCGCATTTGGTCAGAGGTGGGGGGTGCCAGAGACACTCTGAAACACTCTGAGCCGCTCGGATGCACTCAGAGACATTCGGAGAGGCTCGGCGACACTGGGGAACTCGGGAACGGGGTGTTTCCGAGTGTCTCCGAGCGGCTCCGAGTGTCACCTGAACCCAGCACCTTTGGCCAAATTTGGTACTAAACAACCCATTGGCTTGAATCCTGCTTATCTTGCAAAACAATGCTCGCAAACTGAGTCAGGATTTAAAAAAAATTATAGCTTGTATTGCGAAATGCTCGTAATTACAGGTATTACTGTACTAGTCCATGGAACACCCTCAGTTCACCCAAATCTGATATTTCAGTGTTTGGTGTGGAGAGTTACACACCATGACAGTCTTTTCTATCTCTCAGGGACTGTATTGGTGAGATCCTTGCACTTAGTTCCCTGGTCTGTACACCTGCTGTGCCAATTATGAGGGGTTCTCAACCTTCTTGTTGAATGTTACTGTATATTTATTCTATATTATGGAATAATAAAACTCTGTGAGGGGCAAGAAGACACAAAAGGTGGGTGGGATCATCGAGAACACCCTTATGGACAAGAAAAGAGCTAGTTATTATGGCAAGGAGGTCTCACTATTGCAGGAACCAAGACACAATGTCCCAGATAAGCTGGAAATCTGATCTGCTACTTGTGTAATCTCCCCTACCTTGCTACAGCCTGAGTCAGAGTATAGGCTGCTGATTAATATAGCACCTACAAAGCCAATTCCCACCCAGTTTGTCATTCAACCTCACTATTTAGCTGTGCTTGAGCAAACATCATTTGCCTGAGCAATAGGTTTGACTTCAGTTTATATTTGAGTATACTTGTTTTCTGCCTATGCTGACCTTGTCCTCAATACTGAAATTGCCTGTGGACATTTTACATTGCTCAAATTCTATCCCTGCTTAGCTGCTAGCCACACAGGTATGCCCAAGGATCCTAACCTGGTACACCCACCAGAAGGGTCCATCATTCCTTGTGGGTTGCTCTGGGTAAAGGTCTGCTTAGACTATCTTTAAATAATCAGATAGTCCAGAGGGTCCACTATGAAGTTACAAACATATTAGAAGTCAGGGGCTGACAAAGCTCTATCTACAGTATATCACTTTTGGGTGAACTGAACTTTTATGGCAAGCACTAAATACTTTGTACTTATTTTAGTTATGCTCAGTACAGGATATTCTTCTAGCCCCCTGTCATTGTTGACTCTTGTACTCAACCTAGCTAATCCTAATAATTTCTCTACAACTATTATTCTTACCCATGTGCGGCACTGGTCCTTGTGTGCTAGACCCTAACCCCCAATTCATCATTGTATTCTTGTGTCCTAGTCCATCTTCTGCTCACCATTGTATACTTGTGTCCTAGTCCATCTTCTGCTCACCATTATATTCTTGTGTCCTAGTCCATCTTCTGCTCACCATTGTATCCTTGTGTCCTAGTCCATCTTCTGCTCACCATTATATTCTTGTGTCCTAGTCCATCTTCTGATCACCATTGTATCCTTGTGTACTAGTCCATCTTCTGATCACCATTGTATCCTTGTGTCCTAGTCCATCTTCTGATCACCATTGTATCCTTGTGTCCTAGTCCATCTGCTGATCACCATTGTATTCTTGTGTCCTAGTCCTAGTCCATCTTCTGATCACCATTGTATTCTTGTGTCCTAGTCCATCTTCTGATCACCATTGTATTCTTGTGTCCTAGTCCATCTTCTGCTCACCATTGTATCCTTGTGTCCTAGTCCATCTTCTGCTCACCATTGTATTCTTGTGTCCTAGTCCATCTTCTGATCACCATTGTATCCTTGTGTCCTAGTCCATCTTCTGATCACCATTGTATCCTTGTGTCCTAGTCCATCTTCTTCTCACCATTGTATTCTTGTGTCCTAGTCCATCTTCTGATCACCATTGTATCCTTGTGTCCTAGTCCATCTTCTGATCACCATTGTATCCTTGTGTCCTAGTCCATCTTCTGATCACCATTGTATTCTTGTGTCCTAGTCCATCTTCTGATCACCATTGTATTCTTGTGTCCTAGTCCATCTTCTGATCACCATTGTATTCTTGTGTCCTAGTCCATCTTCTGCTCACCATTGTATCCTTGTGTCCTAGTCCATCTTCTGCTCACCATTGTATTCTTGTGTCCTAGTCCATCTTCTGATCACCATTGTATCCTTGTGTCCTAGTCCATCTTCTGATCACCATTGTATCCTTGTGTCCTAGTCCATCTTCTTCTCACCATTGTATTCTTGTGTCCTAGTCCATCTTCTGATCACCATTGTATCCTTGTGTCCTAGTCCATCTTCTGATCACCATTGTATCCTTGTGTCCTAGTCCATCTTCTGATCACCATTGTATCTTTGTGTCCTAGTCCATCTTCTGCTCACCATTGTATTCTTGTGTCCTAGTCCATCTTCTGATCACCATTGTATCCTTGTGTCATAGTCCATCTTCTGATCACCATTGTATCCTTGTGTCCTAGTCCATCTTCTGATCACCATTGTATCCTTGTGTCCTAGTCCATCTTCTGATCACCATTGTATCCTTGTGTCCTAGTCCATCTTCTGCTCACAATTGTATTCTTGTGTCCTAGTCCATCTTCTGATCACCATTGTATTCTTGTGTCCTAGTCCATCTTCTGATCACCATTGTATCCTTGTGTCCTAGTCCATATCCTGCTCAGCATTGTATACTAGCATCCTGGTTTTTACCTAAAACTATCTTTGTATGTTAAAGTAGGTTACACCACGTACTCACTCTGGACACAGTAACACCATAAAGGTTGTATTTTGGCCTAACATTATGTTATTGAGTACTAGTCCTAGTCTTTTAATTGTTTTCACTGTCACTAGTCCCTACTATAATCAGTTTTGGTTCCTACAGTGGATATAAAAAGTCTACACAACCCTGTTAAAATGTCAGGTTTCTGACGTAAAAAAAAATAGACAAAGATAAATAATTTCAGAACTTTTTCCACCTTTAATGTGACCTATAAACTGTACGACTCAGTTGAACAAAAAACTGAAATCTTTTAGGTGGAGGGAAGTAAAAATAAAAAAATAAAATAATATGGTTGTATAAGTGTGCACACCCTTATGCCGCGGACACACGGTCGGAATTTCTAACAACAAATGTTCGATGTGAGCTTGTTGTCGGAAAATCCGACCGCGTGTATGCTCCATCGGATATTCTCTGTCTGAATTTCCGACAACAAAAATTTGAGAGCTGGTTCTCAAATTTTCCAACAACAAAAGTTGTTTTCGGAAATTCTGACCGTGTGTACACAATTCAACGCACAAAAATCCTACGCATGCTCGGAATCAATTGATGCATGCTCGGAATCATTGAACTTCATTTTTCGAGGCTCATCGTAGTGTTGTACGTCACCGTGTTCTTGATGCTCGGAATTTCCGACAACATTTGTGTGACCGTGTGTATGCAAGACAAGTTTGAGCCAACATCCGTCGGAAAAAAATCCAAGGTTTTGTTGTCCGATCGTGTGTATGCGGCATTACACTAATACTTTTTGATTTTATTACAGCACTCAGTCTTTTTGGGTATGAGTCTATCAGCATGGCACATCTTGGCTTGGCAATATTTGCCCACTCTTCTTTGGAAAAACACTCCAAATCTATCAGATTGCGGGGCATCTCTTGTGCACAGCCCTCTTCAGATCACCCCACAGATTTCCAATCAAATTCAGGTCTGGGCTCTGGCTGGGCAATTCCAAAACGTTAATCTTCTTCTGGTGAAGCCATGCCTTTGTTGATTTGGATGTATTTTCTGGGTCATTCCAATGATGAAAGTTGAAGTTCCCCTTCAGGTTCAGCTTTCTAGTAGAAGCCTGATGGTTTTGTGACAATATTGACTAGTATTTGGAACTGGTCATAATTCCCTCTACCTTGACTAAGGCCCCTGTTCCAACTGAAGAAAAACAGCACCAAAGTATGATGCTGCCACCGCCATGCTTCACGGTAGGTATGGTGTTCTTTTGGTGATGTGCAGTGTTGTTTTTGCGCCAAATATTTATTTTGGAATTATAGCCAAAAAAGTTCAACCTTGGTTTCCTCAGACCATAACACATATTCCCACATGCTTTTGGGAGACTTCAGATGTGTTTTTGCAAAATTTAATGTTTTTCTTCGTAAGAAAAGGCTTCCGTCTTGCCACTCTACCCCATAGCCCAGACAGATGAAGAATATGGGAGATTGTTGTCACATGTACCACACAGCCAGTATTTGCCAGATATTCCTGCAGCTCCTTTAACCACTTAGCAACCACCTGCCGACAAATAACGTCGACAAGGTGGTTGCTTAACTCTGGGAGGACGTTATATAACGTCCTCCCAGAATCGCGCTCCCGCGCGCCCCCTGGGGCGCGCACACGGGAAACTCCGTGACCGCCGGGTCCAGAGGACCCGGCGGATCACGAATCGCGGTAAATCGCCGCTGATAGCGGCCGTTTACCATGTGATTGCTCCGTCAAATGACGGAGCAATCACTTGTAAACAGACCGGCGTCATTTGATGACGCCGGTTCCTCCCTCCCCTCTCTGTACCGATCGGTACAGTGTGAGAGGGGAGGGGGAGGGAGCAGATTGCAGCAGCAGCACTGTGGGCTGGATCTGTGACAATTGCAGTCACAGATCCAGCCATCCATCCATCCCTGCTCAGCCATCCCTGTGCAATACCCTGCCAATACTCTGCAAAATACCCTGCCAATACTCTGCAAAATACCCTGCAATACCCTGGTGCAATACCCTGCAATACCCTGGTGCAATACTCTGCAATACCCTGGTGCAATACTCTGCAATACCCTGGTGCAATACTCTGCAATACCCTGGTGCAATACTCTGCAATACCCTGTGCAATACTCTGCAATACCCTGCGCAATACTCTGCAATACCCTGCGCAATACCCTGCAAAATACTCTGCAATACCCTGCGCAATACTCTGCAATACCCTGCAATACCCTGCGCAATACTCTGCAAAATACTCTGCAATACCCTGCGCAATACTCTGCAATACCCTGCACAATACTCTGCAATACCCTGCGCAATACCCTGCACAATACTCTGCAATACTCTGCAATACCCTGCGCAATACTCTGCAAAATACTCTGCAAAATACTCTGCAATACCCTGCGCAATACTCTGCAATACCCTGCGCAATACTCTGCAATACCCTGCGCAATACTCTGCAATACCCTGCACAATACACCCTGTACAATACTCTGCAATACTCTGCAATACCCTGTGCAATACCCCCTGTGCAATACCCCATGCAATGCCCTGCCATACTCCGCAATGCCCTGCCATACTCCGCAATGCCCTGCCATACTCCGCAATGCCCGGCAATACTCTGCAATAACCACTTCCCGCCCGCCGGCCATCATATGACGTCCTTGACTTTGTGCGGGGATATCTGAATGATGGGTGCAGCTACAGGCATCATTCAGATATTAGCTTTTTCAGCCGGCGATTCCCTACACCATAACAACAATCATAGTGGCTGTTCCACCGCTTGATTATTCTTACGGGAGGCGAGAGGGGATGTCGTCGTCCCCCCCGCCGCCCTCCGGTGCTCCTACCGACTCACCGCTACGATCAAAGCCAGGATTGTTGTTTTTTTTTTGTTTTTTTTTCAGGCTTCCCAGCCTAGAGGTGAGATGTGGGGTCTTATTGACCCCATATCTCACTGTAAAGAGGACCTGTCATGCCATATTCCTATTACAAGGGATGTTTACGTTCCTTGTAATAGGTATAAAAGTGATCAAAAAAAATATTGGGGCGGAAAAACATGTCAAACTAAAATAAATAAAGTAAAATGAACAATAAAAAAATATATATTTTTTTTAAAGCGCCCCTGTCCCCGTGAGCTCGCATACAGAAGCGAAAGCATAAGTAAGTCCCGCCCACATATAAAAACGTTTTTCAAACCACACATGTGAGGTATCGCCGCGAACGTTAGAGCAAGAGCAATAATTTTGTCCCTAGACCTCCTCTGTAACTCAAAACATGTAACCAGTAAAAATATTTAAAGCGTCGCCTATGGGGATTTTTAAGTAGCGAAGTTTGGCGCCATTCCACAAGCGTGTGCAATTTTTAAGGGTGACATGTTAGGTTTCTATTTACTCGGCGTAACTTCATCTTTCACATTATGCAAAAACATTGGGCTAACTTTACTGTTTTTTTTTTTTTTAAGCACAAAACATTTTTTTTCCGTAAAAAACGCGTTAAAAAAATTGCTGCGCAAATATCGTGCGAGATAAAAAGTTGCAACAACCATCATTATATTCTCTAAGGTCTTTGCTAAAAAAACATATATAATGTTTTGGGGTTCTATGTAATTTTATAGCAAATAAATGATGATTTTTACATGTAGGAGAGAAATGTCAGAATTGGCCTCGGTGCTCCAGAACGCCTGAAGGGGCTCCCTGCATGTTGGGCCTCTGTATGTGGCCACGCTGTGTAAAAGTCTCACACATGTGGTATCGCCATACTCGGGAGTAATAGCAGAATGTGTTTTGGGGTGTAATTTGTGGAATGCATATGCTGTGTGTGAGAAATAACCTGCTAATATGACAATTTTGTGAAAAAAAAAAAGAGAAAAAAAAATCTTGATTTTGCAAAGAATTGTGGGAAAAAATTACAACTTCAAAAAACTCACAATGCCTCTTTCTGAATACCTTGGAATGTCTTCATTCCAAAAAGGGGTCATTTGGGGGGTATTTGTACTTTTCTGGCATGTTAGGGTCTCAAGAAATGAGATCGGCCGTCAGTACTTCAGGTGTGATCAATTTTCAGATATTGGCACCATAGCTTGTGGACTCTATAACTTTCACAAAGACCAAATAATATCCACCAATTTGTACTTATTTTTACCAAAGATATGTAGCAGTATAAATTTTGGCCAAAATTTATGAAGAAAAAATAGTAATTTGCAAAATTTTATAACGGAAACGAAAAAAAATACATTTTTTTACAGAATTTTCAGTCTTTTTTCTCTTATAGCGCAAAAAATAAAAAACCCAACAGTGATTAAATACCACCAAAAGAAAGCTCTATTTGTGTGAAAAAAGGACCAAAAATTCATATGGGTACAATGTTGTATGACTGAGTAATTGTCATTCAAAATGTGAGAGCACCGAAAGCTGAAAATTGGTCTGGTTATTAAGGGGGTTTAAGTGCCCAGTGGTCAAGTGGTTAATGTTGCTGTAGGCCTCCTGGCAGCCTCGCTGACTAGTTTTCTTCTCGTCTTTTCATCAATTTTGGAGGGATGTCCAGTTATTTTTAATGTCACTGTTTTGCCATATTTTCTCCACTTGATGATGACTGCCTTCACTGTGTTCCATGTACCCTTCTCCTGACTGATACCTTTTAACAATGAGATCCCTCTGATGCTTTGAAAGCTCTCTGTGGACCATGGCTTTAGCTGTAGGATGTGACTAAGAAAAAGTCAGGAAAGACCTACTAGAACAGTTGAACTTTATTTGGGGTTAATCCAAGGCACTCTAAATGATGGCAGGTGTGTACTGACCCCTATTTAACATCAGTTTGAATGTGATTGTTTAATTCTGAACACCACTACAACCCCAGGTACAGTATAAGAGGGTGTGCACACTTATGGAACCACATTATTTTATTGTTTTATTTTTACTTCCCCTGCCTAAAATATTTCAGTTTGTTTCTTCAATTGTGTTGTACAGTTTATAGGTCACATTAAAGGTGGAAAATGTTCTGAAATTATTTTTGCTTTGTCTTGTTTTTTTACATCACAGAAACCTGTCATTTTAACAGGGGTGTGTAGACTTTTTATATCCACTGTAGTTGAGCTCAGCCTTGTGTTTTCCTTCATGACCCTACTTGTCATTTTTCATGGTAGATTTGGGTAATGGCCCTCATGATGCTCAGTTGGGCTGTCTTGAATAATAGTCTAGGCAGGTATAGCATCATTCTCTTTGTATACCAGCTCTAGCCATGTACAGCCTTGTTTTTAATATATTCCATCCCCTGACCACACATCATCAAGTGACTACACTTGGTAGCAATGCTCAGATGTAAACTATCTGTCTCATTTTTCTTTACAGAGAACCATCTCAGTGGTAGAAATATATTTCTAGAAGCCTTGGTTACTCCACTTGGTCATTCATTTACCCATGAAGGAGTGACATTGAGGAATACTCCCAATGTGAGCATTGTACTCTTGGATGTCAAGATTCAGGCCTTTACACTGGAAGGGGGCAATTTTGGACAAGGTAAGCCAAACTGGGATGACAATATTAGCACATTTGATGGCTGGAAGCTGAAAAGTGTGAAATTTGAGTGGAGAAAGAAAAACAGTTGTGCTTTTGACTGCTGGTGATTGCTTGTGGTTGCAATCATTTTAGTTTTTTCTTTGGGATATTTGGGATCTTTGCTAGCATCTTTTTAAAACACCTTTTCTGTCACTTATTAAATAGCATTTTTTTTTCTTTCCTTCTGTCTGCTAATTAGGAGGAGTGTTTAATTGTTTACATATGCTAGCCTACAGGTACTATATAACTTTCTGTAGATACTCACTCTGAGCTTGCCCATATTTTGCTTGCTGGAACGTTGAAAAAATGGCAAATTTGAATTAAAAAACTAGAAGTTTAAAACAGTAGATGATATCAGGAGTCTTTTAACCTGTAAGTAACATATGAAATTTCCTGTTAGTAACTTGGATAATGAGCGCTAGCAAGGTTGACAGTTTTGTGCAGTGCACAGTGTGCTGCAGGTACACAGTAAAGGAGCAACAGCTCCAGGATGGATACTGCTGCAACCGATGTGAGCAGTTTGCCCTTCTGGAAACGCGTTAGTTAGAGATCTGGAGGAGCTAATTGCAACACTGGGCAGAACTGACAACCGTGCAAGGGGTCCTCTACTCACTGAGCAGGTGGTTAATAGGGTTGATGGGGAGGGTGGAGGCAGTAAATCAGGATTTCCAGGTAGAAAGATGGGATACTGTAGTCAGAGGGGGTGGTAGGGGCTCACGGAAAGGAAAGGCCAGCCCCGGGTTTGAGCACCCAAACATGGTGTGGGGGGTGGCAAGCTCAGATGTGGCAGCCCTAGATGTCACTGCTACCCCTAACAGCCAGGAGAGCAGCCCATCTAGTAGGGGTGGTAAGGGTATGGCAGGTAGGCCTAGACAGTTGGTGGTAATAGGGGATTCTATAATCATAAGGACTGATAATTTTTTTCCAGGATCACCTTAAGCAAATGGTTTTCTGTCTCCCTGGGGCCAGGGTTTGGCATCTAGTGGACCTGGTTGTTAAATTATTGGGAGGGACTGGGCATGATCCAGCTGTTTTGGTTCATGTTGGAACCAATGACAGAATACATGGAAGGTGGAGGCTTTTTAAGAAACATTTGAAAGAACTATTCAAAAAAGGAAAGTAGAAGGCGGGACTTTATATGAGGCACGCGGACACAAAGAAATAAATTTGATGGAGGACAGCTTTTAATTGGTTCAAATCGCAATACAATTTCATATTTAAATTCTATGCATTTTGCTATATATCAATACTTTTTTATATTTCATCCGAAGCAAATATTGCACAATAATAAATAATTAATAAATATTCCAACAAGGATATTTACTATATTTACAGATACACAGTACATATCTTCCAGACATTGCAGTCGCTACCTATGCAACTTGGTAATCCACTAAAATATAAAAAATAAAAAAAAAGGAATAAGCAGAGGGGGATTTTGTATATATTGGAAGGAACGTCCATAAAAAGTTGATGAGTATATACACTTATCGGTAGATATTAGCTCTATGCATTTCGGGCCTTGCGGGCCGCTCATCAGGAGCAAAAACCGAAGTGATCATCTGGGGATGAAAAAGACAGATAAGTTTTAATGGTCTAAAGAAATGCTAGAGAGCTGGTGGGCAAACATAGAATAGGAGAAAAATCCCCCACCCATACATTTAACCCACAGAACTTACGGATGCGTCTGCATGGGGGTGGTGTGTCCACAAGAGTCACGGACCAGCCAGAGGGCGTCACAAACGGGAGCTGGGGAGGCATGGCAGGGTGACAATGACCCATGCTGACAACGCCCCGTGAGGGTGGAAAAATATGATTCAAGGTGATTGTGAGCTATGTAGGGTAACCCCAAATATGGGGACCTCTGTGAAAAAAAGAAAGAAAATAAAAACTGTCACGCTGAAAAATGTTGTAACACTAAAATCTGTGTGTATCTATATGTGAGAAAGTGGTGTGTGTGAGGGTGTGGGGGAGGGTAGTGTGAGGTGAGAGGACATTGATTAGGCAGGGAAAGAAAAGAAAAAAAGGGGAAAAAAGAAACAGAGAAAAGGCTAAGAAAAAAGGAGCAACAAAAGGGATTAAAGATAGGAAAGTGTCATGGATATGCAGTAGTGTTTGTCTGTCAGCTTACCTTCCTTCCCATGTGTTCATCTTAAAGGCCTGAGCCCTTTCACCTGGCTTCCTTTATAATCTCCTCCCAGCCAGACTCCACCCCAGGCCCTATCACAGAACACTATATTAACCTGTGCACTGCAAGCCTGCTTTGCTGATCAACGTGTTTGTTAGGCATTGTGTGTTTGGGTTCCTTCCTGCCGTGTGCTACGTCTGTCTCTCTGTTACGTTGTTGGCTTGTCCCCGACTATCCCTGTCTGCTCGTGACCCTTGACCTTCGGCTCGTTCTTTCGTTATCCTTGTCTGCTTGTGGCCCCTGACCTTCAGCTTGTTATTCGGTTCTCTCATATCTTGTGCTGCTGCTTCCCCTCTTTTCCCCTTATCCTACGGGGCGTGAGCTAGGAAACTCCAGGGGCCGCGACCTGGTCCCAGCCTGCAGCTAACATCCTCACCACTAGAGGCCCTGGAGAAGACCAGCTGGGTCTTAGACTCCGCGCCCTGGGGAATCTTGGCTCTAGCTTCCGTTAGGATCCCGGTTGTGCTCCTCTGGTCCCGCTTTCCACAACCACCCAGTTCCCTATCCGCAGAAGCCAGCCATAGGGTTCACTACCTCGCGGTGCACTCCTGTCCCCCTACGGTGTGCATCTGTCACCTGGCCACAGGTGACCCTGACAGTTTGATCAGCCATGAACCCGGCTGACATCCCGTTACCCGTGGATGATCCGTTGCAGGGCATAGTTTGCAGACTTGAAACCCAGGAATCGAATCAGACTCAGGTGATGCGATTCCTCCAGGATCTGGCTTCTCGCTTCGAGCAGCTTCAGGCCTCCTTGGGAACCCTGAATCCGCAACCTCAAATACAACCAGCGGCTGCACCTATTGCACCAGTCGCAGCCACACACTCACTACAACTGCCAGCTCCGTCCCGTTTCTCTGGGGACTCCAAGGCTTGCAGGGGGTTCCTTAGCCAATGCACAATTCATTTTGAGCTCCAGCCCCAAAACTTCCTGTCTGATCGGGCTAAGGTAGCCTATATCATTTCCCTCCTCTCTGGTGAAGCTTTAGCCTGGGCAGCCTCTCTGTGGGAACTGAATGATCCAGTGGTTTCTAGCCTGTCTGGCTTCTTGAAACTTTTTCGGAATATCTTCGAAGAACCGACTCGTGTCTCTTCAGCGGCCAGCGCCCTTTTACGTCTCCGCCAAGAGTCTGCTTCTGTGGGACAGTATGCCCTTCATTTCCGCATACTGTCGGCTGAGTTGAGCTGGAACAATGAGGCCTTAGTCGCAACCTTTTTGCATGGCCTGTCTGATAGAGTGAAGGATGAATTAGCAGGAAGAACCATCCCCACTGATCTGGCCGGCGTTATCTCCTTGTGTAACCAGATCGATATTCGCTTTCAGGAGAGGACCTTAGAAAAGCAACGCCAGCACTCCTTGGTTCTTAGTCAGCCTGAGCTCCCCTCTCTTCGACCCGTAGAGCATCTCCTACCAGCTGAGGAACCCATGCATCTGGGTCGGACCAGGCTATCCCCCGAGGAACGTGCTAGGCGCAGAACTCTTGGTCTGTGTCTTTACTGTGGGGGCAAAGGTCATTTTCGTGACACTTGCTCTCTTTGTCCAGAAAAACGTTCGGGTCCACTTCATCTGGAAAGTGGAGTATTGGACCCAGAAATATCACCTTCCCCTTCTCGTCTTCTGCTTTCTGTGTTCCTTCATGTTGGTGCTTCTTCTCATTCGGTCTCAGCATATCTGGATTCCGGAGCCGCTGGTAATTTTATGGACTGGAAAATCGCATCGTCCATGAGACTTACTCTTTTGCCCCTCACCACACCATTGGTGGTCTTGGCGATTGATGGTACTGTTCTCCCAGGGGGACCTATCCGCTTCCAGACCCTCCCTGTTAAGATGTCAGTAGGGACACTCCACCAGGAGTGGATATCCTTCCTTATCTTACCCAAGGCCTCAACGCCTATAATTTTGGGTCTCCCATGGTTACAGCTCCATTCTCCTCATGTGGACTGGACTACTGGACAGATCCTGGCTTGGGGTCCCTCCTGTTCCTCGTCCTGCCTACCCAAGGTTGCCCCCTGTGAATCTGAGCCGGTCATTCATTCCAGGTTGCATAACCATTTACATTTCTCTGTCCCTAACCACCCTTGGACGCACAGCCAGGCTAGCTTGTCTACAAGTCCTGCAGTCGCTACGTCTTGCGATGCGATTCAGGTAGTCGCTACACTTGACTCAGCTATTCACTCTGCCTCTGTACTAGTTATGCCAGTCCAGCCCATGCCCAGTGAGCCTCCTACTTTTTCTTGTTCGGGACATTCTGCTAGTCCTTCAGCTATTCAGTTTGACTCCGGCGACATGTCACCTTCTAACCAACCTGACTTCAGGGTTCCACTGACATCTGCCCAGTCTGATGGTCCTGTGCAAGATGACCAGTTCCCCTTTAAGGGTCTAGGGGACCCTCCTCAGATTCCTGTTGATCCTCTCATGCCCTTGCTTATTCCTAGAGAGCCTTTGGTCCTCAACAGATCTTCTTGTCATCTCCCTACCTCGTTTTCGGTCTCTGAGGATAATCTTAAGTACGAGGTTAGACAAGTTCTGGATTCTCGGCTCTGCAGAGGCATTCTTCAGTACCTTGTGCATTGGAGAGGTTTTGATCCTGAGGAGGCGTCTTGGATCGCTGCATCTGATGTCGCTGCACCTCATCTGTTGAGAAGGTTTCATCAGAGATTTCCCTTTAAGCCTGGGCCCAGGCGGGGGAGGGCCCATAAGAGGGAGGGTACTGTCATGGATATGCAGTAGTGTTTGTCTGTCAGCTTACCTTCCTTCCCATGTGTTCATCTTAAAGGCCTGAGCCCTTTCACCTGGCTTCCTTTATAATCTCCTCCCAGCCAGACTCCACCCCAGGCCCTATCACAGAACACTATATTAACCTGTGCACTGCAAGCCTGCTTTGCTGATCAACGTGTTTGTTAGGCATTGTGTGTTTGGGTTCCTGCCTGCCGTGTGCTACGTCTGTCTCTCTGTTACGTTGTTGGCTTGTCCCCGACTATCCCTGTCTGCTCGTGACCCTTGACCTTCGGCTCGTTCTTTCGTTATCCTTGTCTGCTTGTGGCCCCTGACCTTCAGCTTGTTATTCGGTTCTCTCTTATCTTGTGCTGCTGCTTGCCCTCTTTTCCCCTTATCCTACGGGGCGTGAGCTAGGAAACTCCAGGGGCCGCGACCTGGTCCCAGCCTGCAGCTAACATCCTCACCACTAGAGGCCCTGGAGAAGACCAGCTGGGTCTTAGACTCCGCGCCCTGGGGAATCTTGGCTCTAGCTTCCATTAGGATCCCGGTTGTGCTCCTCTGGTCCCGCTTTCCACAACCACCCAGTTCCCTATCCGCAGAAGCCAGCCATAGGGTTCACTACCTCGCGGTGCACTCCTGTCCCCCTACGGTGTGCATCTGTCACCTGGCCACAGGTGACCCTGACAGAAAGCCAAATACAGTGGCGGCTGGTGCTTTTTAGGGGGGCGCAAACAAAACCCCCCTTGTCACTCGCCTGTGATGGGGCCTACAGACAGACAGATAGATTGGATAGGACAGACAGATAGACAAATAGACAGATATACAGGTAGATAGATAGATAGATAGATAGATAGATAGATAGATAGATAGATAGATAGATAGATAGATAGATAGATGGATAGAATAGATGGATAGAATAGATAGATAAATAGACAGATAGATAGAATAGATAGATAGATATAGAGTAAATAGATAGACAAATAGATAGATGGATAGAATAGATAGATAGAATAGATATAGAATAGATAGATAGATAGATAGATAGATAGATAGATAGATAGATAGATAGATAGAGAGAGAGAGAGAGAGAGAGAGGGGGAGATAGAGAGAGAGAGAGAGAGATAGATAGAGAGATAGATTGTTGGGGTCACTTTGGGCACAGGGTGAGCAAGGAAATGATGGACATTAAGAATATATCTTGGACTACCTAAATTGGGATAGTAATATCTGAACTCAACAAGTTAATTGAGAGATGTGTTACCTGCCTGTTGTGATGTAAATGAATCTAGAATGGCTTCTGAGGATCTTTCATTGTGATAATTAACTCTGTACTTGTGTGTATTGTAAATAGCAGACAGACAGTCTGCTGAACATAAAGGTCATGTGTCTGAGTCATCAGCTGTAGTTAATTAGCTCATGTAAATTCGGTCTGATCAAAGGTGTATTGTCAGAGGAAAATGAGGAATGTAAGAACCTCCTCTCTGTGTGTATAAAACTTGGAGTTTTTCAATAAAGATGGTCAGACCAGCTGGAAACCTAAACAGAGTGGTTGTCTTGTCTGTGGAGGGAGAAGTATTTGTATGGGGTCTTATTCGGCTGGTTGGAGTGTCTGGTGGCTGTCGTGTGGTTGGAAAGGGAATATCCTAACGGCGTTAACCACTTTCATACTTGGGGTGCCGTTACATTGTTGGCAAGCAGTGGGATTGATTCCCACAGCCGGTAGGACAGCTACAAAAGGACACAGGCCAATGGAGGCACAGTATGAACGGCTAAAGCACTCTACCCTCAAGGACTTACTGGAGAAATGGATGGAACCGAAAGGCCCAGCGTAACAGACAGGACACCCGAAGAGGCAATATAGAAATATGAAGGTATTGGGACTTTTAAGGTGCAACAACTACACAATATTCAATATAAAAAATATAATTTTATTACAAAAAAATATATGAAAATTCATATGTACAAATATACATGAACCATCAAAATAAACATAATAGAGTTTCCAAAGTGCATACAGACAAAATTCTCTACATGTTTCGCCATTTTGTAGGCTTCCTCAGGAGTTTGTCATGCAAATACTGGAAACAAAAAAAGAAAAATAATAAATACATAATATTATTTACTCAAATTTCAAACTCAAAATTACAAAACAGAATATTATTAAGAAAAAAAGGATAACTGAAAACCATAACCAGCCCAATGGTTGCTCAAAAGTTCATCTCAAAATTAGATCTATTTATTCAAGGTATATGACCTTATTAGTATCAGTTGTAAGTACATTACCTGTAAATTTTGATGGTACAATCTAAAATGAAGAATGACCAGATAGCCAATGAGCTATCCCACACGGGGGCGCCCGTAAGGAGGGGATCATATGGTGTATCATAGAGGGGGAGAAATACTGGCACAAATAACCACCCGGATATTACTAGCACAGGAACAGAGGGCCATCTGGGGGAAATTACAAAGGAAATTCGAATGAAGTCAAATAACAATCTATGTATAAGAGTAAAGGCGTCTAATCTAGTTATACGGCACATACCCCATCAGTATTTACCTGTTTATGGCTGTTGATAGTAAAAAATATAAATTAGAATAGGCAAAAAAGGGGGCAGTATCTCCAAAGTACCCCAATCAGTGTCCACTCTAAAGGAAACAGAAATAGTGGAAATTACTATAAATATATATAATAATCCCCTCTAGTTGGTAATCAGAATTTTAATTTTTAGCCATATACTTGCTAGCTGATATATACCTGGTTAATCCAATTGGATAAAGTGTGTCCACATTAGGGCATCTCTGCCGAAAAACTTGTTTTACAAAACCGATCAATCAGTTTACTGAAAAAATATAAAATATAAAAACCATTTGGGATTAAAGACCAAAGTAAACCAGACAACAGGATAAAAACCAATGTTGCCCATAAAGAGATCTAGTGCCTAAGTAATTTACCTTTGACTGATATCTAAGAACGTCTTCTCCCCAGAGTGTTGGTCATGCTACTGATTTACAAGGCTGCGATCCGGACTATATACCCCCCTCCCCCTTCCCATTGGACACACAATGGCGCCAAATCAATGGGCGGAGCGGGCACGTCAGTTCCGACATCCGCCCATCGTCAGATCCGACCCGGAAGTGACAATTCCACCACTGAAAAACCGGAGACGTCCGCCGGAAGCACCACCCCGCTCATCAGGAGAAAACATCCTGACGAGCTGGACGCACCATAAGACGGATCCGGAAGGGGAAAAAACATGCCTAAAGTATAGAAAAGGGCAGACTTCCTTTTAAAATCACGGCAGAAAGGGCACATTGGATGTTAAAAAATGGGGCCAGGATATCCGGTGGGCTTAGTCAGATGGCGCTCAGATTGTCTCCCAAAGGAGAACAAAGAGAAACGCCCTGGGCGCCCATATGATCACCAAATCCCCCCCAAAAAAGAAAAGGGAAACGCCACCCTAAAAAATGTGGTAAACTCAATTGAAATCAATTACATATAATGTAGATTTATCAATGATTAAAGAGAGCCCCTATGGAATATAGAAATGGTACATTCAGTCACATGTACATAAAGACAAATTTAATAAACAAAAATAAAAATAACAAAACAAAATTCAATTTGTTTTAAACAGAGTCTACATATACAGCATAACGATTTTTTTTCCTACAAAAAGGGTTTGAAACTGATGGACTCATTTAACCCGGGATACATAGTAGCTCTCAAGTAGGGATGAGCTTTGTGTTCGAGTCGAACATACGTTCGACTCGAACATCGGCTGTTCGATCGTTCGACGAAGATCGAACGATTTGGGCCGTTCGCGCCAAATTCGAGTGACGCGAACGGCCCACAATGCACTACGCCATCGCAGTGTCATCCAGGCGCTGTGATTGGCCAAGCATGCACTGTGACCCCGCATGCTTGGCCAATCACAGCGCCGGCAGCGAGGAGAGCAATGATTGGCCACAGGCAGGATGCCTGTGGCCAATTATTGCTGAGGGTGTTTAGTACACGCCCCACACTATAAAAGGCCGCCAGCACGGCGGCCTAGTGTAGTGTGTTCCGGAGCAGGGATAGAGCAGCATAGGCAGGGACAGTGACTGTTATTTCTTTCTTGCTTAACCTGGATTCCTTTAGTTTAGGGAAAGAGAAGGATAGGTAGGGAGAGTGTCAGTGTGTTTTGTGCTTGTGCTATAGTGTGCTTAAAAAAAACATTTATTCTAGGGACAGAAAACTGTAGGTAGGGACAGTGTCAGTTTCTTTCACTCTGCAAGTCCTTGTTTCCAGGGACCTGGAAGGACAGTGAGTGAATTGTCCTTGTGCTATATTGTGCTTAAAAAAACATTTATTCTAGGGACAGAAAACTGTAGGTAGGGAGAGTGTCAGTTTCTTTCACTCTGCAAGTCCTTGTTTCCAGGGACCTGTAAGGACAGTGAGTGAATTGTCCTTGTGCTATATTGTGATTAAAAAAAACATTTTTTCTAGGGACAGAAAACTGTAGGTAGGGAGAGTGTTTTTTTTCTTTCACTCTGCAAGTCCTTGTTTCCAGGGACCTGGAAGGACAGTGAGTGAATTGTCCTTGTGCTATATTGTGCTTAAAAAAAACATTTTTTCTAGGGACAGAAAACTGTAGGTAGGGAGAGTGTTTTTTTTCTTTCACTCTGCAAGTCCTTGTTTCCAGGGACCTGGAAGGACAGTGAGTGAATTGTCCTTGTGCTATATTGTGCTTAAAAAAAAACATTTTTTCTAGGGACAGAAAACTGTAGGTAGGGAGAGTGTTTTTTTTCTTTCACTCTGCAAGTCCTTGTTTCCAGGGACCTGTAAGGACAGTGAGTGAATTGTCCTTGTGCTATATTGTGCTTAAAAAAAACATTTATTCTAGGGACAGAAAACTGTAGGTAGGGAGAGTGTCAGTTTATTTCACTCTGCAAGTCCTTGTTTCCAGGGACCTGGAAGGACAGTGAGTGAATTGTCCTTGTGCTATATTGTGATTAAAAAAAACATTTATTCTAGGGACAGAAAACTGTAGGTAGGGACAGTGTCAGTTTCTTTCACTCTGCAAGTCCTTGTTTCCAGGGACCTGGAAGGACAGTGAGTGAATTGTCCTTGTGCTATATTGTGCTTAAAAAAACATTTATTCTAGGGACAGAAAACTGTAGGTAGGGAGAGTGTCAGTTTCTTTCACTCTGCAAGTCCTTGTTTCCAGGGACCTGTAAGGACAGTGAGTGAATTGTCCTTGTGCTATATTGTGATTAAAAAAAACATTTTTTCTAGGGACAGAAAACTGTAGGTAGGGAGAGTGTTTTTTTTCTTTCACTCTGCAAGTCCTTGTTTCCAGGGACCTGGAAGGACAGTGAGTGAATTGTCCTTGTGCTATATTGTGCTTAAAAAAAAACATTTTTTCTAGGGACAGAAAACTGTAGGTAGGGAGAGTGTTTTTTTTCTTTCACTCTGCAAGTCCTTGTTTCCAGGGACCTGGAAGGACAGTGAGTGAATTGTCCTTGTGCTATATTGTGCTTAAAAAAAAACATTTTTTCTAGGGACAGAAAACTGTAGGTAGGGAGAGTGTTTTTTTTCTTTCACTCTGCAAGTCCTTGTTTCCAGGGACCTCTAAGGACAGTGAGTGAATTGTCCTTGTGCTATATTGTGCTTAAAAAAAACATTTATTCTAGGGACAGAAAACTGTAGGTAGGGAGAGTGTCAGTTTATTTCACTCTGCAAGTCCTTGTTTCCAGGGACCTGGAAGGACAGTGAGTGAATTGTCCTTGTGCTATATTGTGATTAAAAAAAACATTTTTTCTAGGGACAGAAAACTGTAGGTAGGGAGAGTGTTTTTTTTCTTTCACTCTGCAAGTCCTTGTTTCCAGGGACCTGTAAGGACAGTGAGTGAATTGTCCTTGTGCTATATTGTGCTTAAAAAAAACATTTATTCTAGGGACAGAAAACTGTAGGTAGGGAGAGTGTCAGTTTATTTCACTCTGCAAGTCCTTGTTTCCAGGGACCTGTAAGGACAGTGAGTGAATTGTCCTTGTGCTATATTGTGATTAAAAAAAACATTTTTTCTAGGGACAGAAAACTGTAGGTAGGGAGAGTGTTTTTTTTCTTTCACTCTGCAAGTCCTTGTTTCCAGGGACCTGTAAGGACAGTGAGTGAATTGTCCTTGTGCTATATTGTGATTAAAAAAAACATTTTTTCTAGGGACAGAAAACTGTAGGTAGGGAGAGTGTCAGTTTATTTCACTCTGCAAGTCCTTGTTTCCAGGGACCTGTAAGGACAGTGAGTGAATTGTCCTTGTGCTATATTGTGATTAAAAAAAACATTTTTTCTAGGGACAGAAAACTGTAGGTAGGGAGAGTGTTTTTTTTCTTTCACTCTGCAAGTCCTTGTTTCCAGGGACCTGTAAGGACAGTGAGTGAATTGTCCTTGTGCTATATTGTGCTTAAAAAAAACATTTATTCTAGGGACAGAAAACTGTAGGTAGGGAGAGTGTCAGTTTATTTCACTCTGCAAGTCCTTGTTTCCAGGGACCTGTAAGGACAGTGAGTGAATTGTCCTTGTGCTATATTGTGATTAAAAAAAACATTTTTTCTAGGGACAGAAAACTGTAGGTAGGGAGAGTGTTTTTTTTCTTTCACTCTGCAAGTCCTTGTTTCCAGGGACCTGTAAGGACAGTGAGTGAATTGTCCTTGTGCTATATTGTGATTAAAAAAAACATTTTTTCTAGGGACAGAAAACTGTAGGTAGGGAGAGTGTTTTTTTTCTTTCACTCTGCAAGTCCTTGTTTCCAGGGACCTGTAAGGACAGTGAGTGAATTGTCCTTGTGCTATATTGTGCTTAAAAAAAACATTTATTCTAGGGACAGAAAACTGTAGGTAGGGAGAGTGTCAGTTTATTTCACTCTGCAAGTCCTTGTTTCCAGGGACCTGTAAGGACAGTGAGTGAATTGTCCTTGTGCTATATTGTGATTAAAAAAAACATTTTTTCTAGGGACAGAAAACTGTAGGTAGGGAGAGTGTTTTTTTTCTTTCACTCTGCAAGTCCTTGTTTCCAGGGACCTGTAAGGACAGTGAGTGAATTGTCCTTGTGCTATATTGTGCTTAAAAAAAACATTTATTCTAGGGACAGAAAACTGTAGGTAGGGAGAGTGTCAGTTTATTTCACTCTGCAAGTCCTTGTTTCCAGGGACCTGTAAGGACAGTGAGTGAATTGTCCTTGTGCTATATTGTGATTAAAAAAAACATTTTTTCTAGGGACAGAAAACTGTAGGTAGGGAGAGTGTTTTTTTTCTTTCACTCTGCAAGTCCTTGTTTCCAGGGACCTGTAAGGACAGTGAGTGAATTGTCCTTGTGCTATATTGTGCTTAAAAAAACATTTATTCTAGGGACAGAAAACTGTAGGTAGGGAGAGTGTCAGTTTATTTCACTCTGCAAGTCCTTGTTTCCAGGGACCTGTAAGGACAGTGAGTGAATTGTCCTTGTGCTATATTGTGATTAAAAAAAACATTTTTTCTAGGGACAGAAAACTGTAGGTAGGGAGAGTGTTTTTTTTCTTTCACTCTGCAAGTCCTTGTTTCCAGGGACCTGGAAGGACAGTGAGTGAATTGTCCTTGTGCTATATTGTGCTTAAAAAAAACATTTATTCTAGGGACAGAAAACTGTAGGTAGGGAGAGTGTTTTTTTTCTTTCACTCTGCAAGTCCTTGTTTCCAGGGACCTGGAAGGACAGTGAGTGAATTGTCCTTGTGCTATATTGTGATTAAAAAAAACATTTTTTCTAGGGACAGAAAACTGTAGGTAGGGAGAGTGTTTTTTTTCTTTCACTCTGCAAGTCCTTATTTCCAGGGACCTGTAAGGACAGTGAGTGAATTGTCCTTGTGCTATATTGTGCTTAAAAAAAACATTTATTCTAGGGACAGAAAACTGTAGGTAGGGAGAGTGTTTTTTTTCTTTCACTCTGCAAGTCCTTGTTTCCAGGGACCTGTAAGGACAGTGAGTGAATTGTCCTTGTGCTATATTGTGATTAAAAAAAATATTTTTTCTAGGGACAGAAAACTGTAGGTAGGGAGAGTGTCAGTTTCTTTCACTGTGAAAGTCCTTGTTTCAAGGGACAGAGAAGGACACCTGAAGGTAGCCCTTATTGCTTTTTTCCCATCTCCCTGCAGGCCATCTATTAGAATGTCTGGAAGGCAAACAAGGAGAGGCAGACAGTCAGGAGGCAATAAAAGAGGGCAAGCAGGCTCTGTGTCTGGGGGCAACAGTGCTGGTCGTGGACGCGGTGCATTGTCATCAGCACATGGCCATGGGACACGCTTGTCCTTCTTTTCGGCAGCTGGACATGTTGAGCCACATCATGCCGAAGACTTGGTAGAGTGGATGACCAAGCCCTCCTCCTCCTCCTCATCCTCTCTCACCCAGGCTCAGGGTACTGGAAAAGCAGCTGCCAAAGCGTCGTCTTCCCTGGTATCAATGTCAGACAAATCATCAGTCACTCCTTCCCTAGACCCACCATGTCCTCCTCCTGAGGAGTCCCCCGAACTGTTTCAGCACAGTGTTGGGTACATGCTCCAGGAGGATGCCCAGCGTTTCGAAGGGTCTGATGATGAAACCCAGCTAGAGGAAGGCAGTAGCGTGAGAGCAGACAGAGGGGATGCTCAAGAAGGACACCAATCTGGCAGTCATGTTCCAGCAGCTGCAGCATACTGCCAGATTGGCTCCAGTGATGAGGAGGGAGGGGATGATGAGGTCACTGACTCCACGTGGGTGCCTAATAGGAGAGAGGAGGAGGAGGAGGATGAGGAGGAGGCACATCTCCAACGAGGCAGGATGCCCTTTGGTGGCCAGCGTAAGGGCAGTACACCGACGGAATCACACCGCAGAGCTCCGCCTGTGCAGGGCGCTGCCTCTGCCCGTCATTCAAAAAGTTCTTTGGTGTGGGCCTTTTTTGAGGCTAGTGCATCAGATCGCACAGCTGCTGTTTGCAACATATGTCTCAAGCGTATATCGCGTGGCCAAAACATCAGCCGCTTGGGTACCACATGCCTGACCAGACATATGTTGACCTGCCATGCAGCTCGTTGGCAAGCCTACCTCAAAGACCCACACCAAAGAACAAAGCGGACCTCTCCTTGCACCGCATCAGCTGGGATCTCCAACCCCACTATAACTTCAGTCCTCTCTGAAACATGCACTGAGAGGAATGAAGGTGTAGAATTAGGTGTGTCACAGCCAAGTACTTGCGCCCACTCTGCTAGCAGTACACCGACGTCCGATTCTAGCAGGCAAATTTCCCTGCCCCAGCTGCTGGACCGTCGAAAGAAGTTCACTCCCAGCCATCCACATGCCCAGCGGTTGAATGCTAGCTTGGCTAAATTGCTAGCGCTTCAACTGCTGCCTTTTCAGTTGGTAGACTCGGCCCCCTTCCGTGAGTTTGTGCAATGTGCGGTTCCTCAGTGGCAGGTTCCCAAACGCCACTTTTTCTCACGGAAGGCTATTCCGGCTCTCTACCGGCATGTGGAAGGCAATGTCTTGGCCTCGCTGGACAGGGCGGTCAGCGGTAAGGTGCATATTACCGCTGACTCATGGTCCAGCAGGCATGGACAGGGACGTTACCTTTCTTTCACGGCCCATTGGGTCACTCTTTTGGCAGCTGGGAAGGATTCAGGACAAGGTGCAGTAGTGTTGGAGGTTGTCCCACCGCCACGCCTCCAAAATGCTACTACTGGTTGTGACACACCTCTCTCCTCCACCCCCTCCTCTTCTTCTTCCTCCATGGCCTCTTCCTGTGGTTTGTCCTATGAACCAGCGGTGCTCCGTAGCCATTCACGGGGCTACGCAAGTACGCAGGCAAAAAGATGCCATGCCGTGCTTGCGCTGGTGTGTTTGGGGGACAGAAGCCACACTGGGGCAGAGGTCCTGTCTGCTCTGCAGGGCCAGGCCGAGAGGTGGTTGACGCCACGCCAGCTTAAGCCAGGAATGGTGGTTTGCGACAATGGCACCAACCTCCTCTCCGCCCTCCGACAGGGACAACTGACCCATGTGCCCTGTGTGGCTCACGTCCTTAACCTGGTGGTGCAGCGCTTCTTGGGCAGGTACCCGGGCTTACAGGATGTCCTGAGGCAGGCCAGGAAAGTCTGTGTGCATTTCCGCAGATCTTATAATGCCAGTGCTCGCCTGGCTGAGCTGCAAAAGGAGTTGAACCTGCCCAAGAACCGCCTTATATGTGACATGCCCACCAGGTGGAACTCAACGTTGGCCATGCTGCAGCGGCTGCACACGCAGCAGAGGGCCATCAATGAGTACCTGTGCGACTACGGCACCAGGACAGGGTCAGGGGAGCTTGGTTTTTTTTCTCCACGCCAGTGGGGCATGATCAGGGATGCATGCACTGTCCTGGCACCATTTGAGGAGGCCACGAGGATGGTGAGCAGTGACAGTGCATGCATCAGTGACACTGTACCTCTTGTCCACCTGTTGGAGCACACGCTGCGTGGAATAATGGACAGGGCACTTGAGGCAGAACAGAGGCAGGAAGAGGAGGACTTCCTTGCCTCTCAAGGCCCCCTTTACCCAGACAGTGTTCCTTCTGTCCCACCCATCGCACAGGAAGAGGAGGAGGAGGAGGAGGAGGAGGAGGAGGATTGTGTCAGCATGGAGGTGGAGGCTGGCACTCAGCATCATCAGCAGCAGTCTTTTAGGGATGATTTACAGTCCCAAGAAACCAGTGGACTTGTACGTGGCTGGGAGGAGGTGGCTGCGGATCATGTCGTCCTTAGTGACCCAGAGGACTCCGGAGCGAATGCCTCAGCAAACCTACGCTGCATGGCCTCCCTGATCCTGCAAAGTCTGCGGAAGGATCCTCGTATTCTTCGGATCAAGGAGAGGGACCATTACTGGCTGGCCACTCTCCTTGATCCACGGTACAAGGGTAAGGTTGCGGACCTTATGTTACCGTCGCAGAGGGAGCAGAGGATGAGACAACTCCGGGAGGCCTTGCAGAAAGGTCTGTGCAACGCGTTCCCAGAGACTGGGAGGTTGCAAACTCCTGGTCCTGGACAACGAGTTGCTGAGGCTTCGGCCAGTCAAAGAAGGAGCGGTGGGGAAGGTGGCCGTCTGACCGATGCGTTCAGACAATTCTTTAGTCCGCAGCCCCAAAGTATGATCGGTTCCAGCAACCATCGCCAGCGTCTGATAAACATGGTGCAGGAATATCTAGGGGCAAGGTCAGACTTGGACACCTTCCCCACCGAAAATCCTCTGGCTTACTGGGTCTTGAGGATGGATCACTGGCCAGAGCTTGCACAGTATGCAATTGAGCTACTGGCCTGTCCTGCATCCAGCGTTCTTTCGGAACGCACATTCAGTGCTGCTGGAGGATTTGTCACGGATCACAGGGTGCGCCTGTCCACCGACTCGGTTGATCGACTGACTTTCATCAAGATGAACCAGTCTTGGATCACCACCAGCTACCACACACCTGATGCTGATATAACAGACTAATTGATTTTAACATGTCACATCCCTTCAAGACTGATGCTGATGCTGAGTGCCTGTGCTGTTATGTTGACTGGCTATCCTCCTCCTCCGAGTCCTCAATGATACGATTGATGATGATAGCTTGTAAGATCATTTTTGTTTATGGGTGCCGCCACCAGTGCCTAACGCCCAATTTTTCAGCCCCTGTTTAACAGGGGCGTGTAATTACAATTTTTGAAGCAATACTTTGCAACAGGGCTCATTGCTGTGCTCCAAGTACAGTATCTGTGAGGAGTTGCAGTGTTGTGCCACCAGTGCCTAAGGCCCAATTTTTCAGCCCCTGTTTAACAGGGGCGTGTCATTACAATTTTTGAAGCAATACTTTGCAACAGGGCTCATTGCTGTGCTCCAAGTACAGTATCTGTGAGGAGTTGCAGTGTTGTGCCACCAGTGCCTAAGGCCCAATTTTTCAGCCCCTGTTTAACAGGGGCGTGTCATTACAATTTTTGAAGCAATACTTTGCAACAGGGCTCATTGCTGTGCTCCAAGTACAGTATCTGTGAGGGGTTGCAGTGTTGTGCCACCAGTGCCTAAGGCCCAATTTTTCAGCCCCTGTTCAACAGGGGCATGTAATTACAATTCTTGATCTAATAATTCACAGCAGGGCCCATTGCTGCACCCACCAAGAGTAACTGTCAGGGCTTACAGTGTTGTGGCACCAGCACCACCATCAAAGGCCCAATTTTTACTACCACTGTTCAACAATTATATGTAATTAAAATTCCTGATATAATAGTTGACAGCAGGGCGTTCCAGCACCAACCAAGAGTAACTGTGAGTGCTTACAGTGTTGTGCCAACACCAACAACTAAGGGGCCTATTTCTGCAGAGTATATACGGCAGGTCCCTACTTTCAAACATCCAACTTACAAACGACTCCTACTTGCAAACGCAAGAAGACAACAGGAAGTGAGAGGAAATCTACCACTAGGAAGGAAAATTCTCTCCTGTAAGAATAAATATGGGAGAAAGGTGTCTCCTCTGTACTGATGCTTTATCAGCAATCCTTGTTTCAAGAAAAACACCACATTTCAAAAACAGTTGTCATTGGGACGGAAAGTGAGGTGAAATGTTCTGAACAGGGGCACAGACAGCAAAACAAATGTTACAGGGGTGATAACCCTTACCTATGTTTTCCAAAAAGTTTAAAAATAGATTTTTGGTCTGGAGCTACACTTCAACAATGTACCTGTTCAAAATTACAAACAGATTCTACATAAGAACAAACCTACAGTCCCTGTCTTGTATGCACCGCCTGTATAGGGCTGTTCAGAGTATATAGGGCCTTTTTTATTTTATGTGCGGGGTTCCCCTTAATATCCATACAAGACCCAAAGGGGCTGGTAATGGGCTGGGGTAGGGGGGGGGGGTCATGGGGTAGCTATGCCATTTTTCTTAAAGAATTTCATCCATATTACCGGGACCAGACATTACATTAAAGCCGCAAGCAGTTTTAAATGGCTTTTTTTTCCTTTAGAAGTGTCATTTTGTGCAGGGACAGTTCTAAACACGGGAAACACGTGGCACTTCACAGGCATACTTTAGACACCCCCCAGGTACGATATTTAAAGGAATATTTGACTTTTTTTTTTTCACTTTATGCATCATTAAAATGACTGCTCCCGAAAAACGACCGTTTTTAAAACTTCTTTTTGCATTGATACATGTCCCCTGGTGCAGAACCCGGGTTCCCAAACCCTTTTTAGGACAATAACATGCATAATAGTTGTTATAATTAGCACTTTAGAATTCGAACGTTCGCATCCATTGTATTTAATAGGGTTCTAATGTTCGTTCGAACTTTCGGTCCGTTCGCGGGTTCTGGTGCGAACCGAACCCGGGGGTGTTCGGCTCATCACTACTCTCAAGGTATGTATCCATCTGGTTTCTCGTTGTAGGAGATTTTTGTCCACATCCCCACCTCTTTCATTAAGAGGTATGTATTCTAAAGCAAAGAATTTAATCTTTGACAGATCGAAGGAGTGGAAAAGACCACTATGTCTACTAATAGGAGTCTCCATTTTTTTCTTTTGAATGAGAGATACATGGTCTCTCATTCTGTGAAAGAAAGGCCTCTTCGTTTTACCAACATAGAAGGCCTTACAATCACAGATCATCAAATAAATTACGCCAATTGACTGGCAATTGCTAAAAAAATTTGGTCTATACGTAACTCCATTAGGGAGAACTATTTCAGTAGAATCATATATAAACCTGCAAAATTCACAATGACCACATGGGGCCGAACCCTTTCTACTCTCAACCCTCTTGATTTGGAGATGGCTATGAACTAGTTGATCTTTTAAAGACCTAGATTTTCTATAGGTAATTTGGGGAAATGGCTTAATATATTTGAAGATAATCTCATCTGTTGCTAGCAAAGGCCAGAATTTTTCAATAATTTTTCTTACTTTCTGATGTTCACCAGAGAACCTGGTAATTAATCGTACCGTTTGGTCAGTAGTTTGAGGTTTCTTAGGATGTATTAGATCTTTCCTGTTTTTATTTTTTGCTCGTTTATAAGCTTTTTTGAGGGTTGAACGACTATACCCTCTAGCAATTAGTCGAGATTGGAGGGCAGAGGCCTCCGTCTCGAAATCTACTTCCTTACTACAATTTCTTCGAATTCGTAAATACTGACTGTATGGGATACTTTGTACCAGAGTCCTGGGATGAGAACTTGTGGCATGCAGGATGGTATTGCCTGAAGAGGGCTTTCTATATAATGAAGAGCCCAAGGTGCCATCAGAGTTTAAGTAAATAGAAATATCCAGAAAATTTATCACATTCTGGTCACAAATCATCGTAAATTTGAGATTAAAGGAATTTACAGCTAATGAAGACATAAAAGATGTCAATTCCTCTAAGGAGCCAGTCCACACAACAAAAATGTCATCGATAAAGCGTCGCCATATCAAGACTTTATCAAAAAACATTTCAAATGATTCTAAAGAAAAAATCTCCCGTTCCCACCCCCCCAGGTACAGGTTGGCGTACGACGGGGCACACTTGGTCCCCATCGCAACACCCTGCACCTGGAGGTAGTGGGAACGGTCGAAAACAAAAATATTGTTGGTAAGTATGAACAGCAACAATTCCAAAATGAAATTGTTGTAGGGCCTGGCTCCAGGTCCTCTCTCAGAGAGGAAGCCGTCTATAACTCTAATACCCCTAGTGTGGGGGATAGAGTTATAGAGGGCTTCAACGTCTATAGCTACTAGCCATGACCCCGGTGGTACACATAGACCATCCAAAGATCTCAGTAGATCGGCGGTGTCTTGAATGTAGGAACTTAAAGAACCTACATGGGGCCTCAAATAGTCGTCTACCAGCTTACTAGCTGGTTCTGTAAGGCAACCAATCCCTGACACAATCGGACGGCCAGGGGGATTTTCCAAATTTTTGTGCACCTTTGGCAGAGCATAAAACGTGGGAAGTCTCGGCTTATCAATAACCAAGAATTCACACGTCTTTTTGTCTATAAGGTTATCACAAAATGCCCGATTAATGAGAATACGGTATTTTGTCTCCGCATATTTTACCTGTGCAAAAGGAATAGAGCGATACCAACTTTTATTTGAAAGGAGGTTCATGACCATCTGCTTATATTTGTTTAAATCCATTACCACTATGTTACCTCCTTTATCCGAGGGTTTTATCACTAATTGTTCGTTCTGTTTTAAAGATAACACGGCTTTTTGTTGGGATGGCTTAAGGTTGGTATTTCTTCTAAACCTTTTCCAATTGGTACTCTGTAGTTCCTTTGTAACTTGTTGGGTGAATGCCCAAATGTTGGGGTTTCCTTGGAGAGTAGGAAAGGTCCTGGATTTCGGTTTATATAGATTAGGTGGAGGAAAAATTCTCTCCGTGGAAATCTCATCTACGAGGCCAGACTGGGGTTCCTCAAGGGGGTCATCTAGTGGATTACCTTCTTCCCATAATTCCATTAATTCATTTATTGCCTGAATCTCCTTAATTGTTTTATTTTGCCAAAGATCTTCCCCCATGGAATCCATGGGAGAACGTTGATAATCCCTGTCAAACATAATCTTAAAAGTAAGTTTTCTCGCAAAGAGGTTGACGTCCTTTATAATTTCAAAGGCATCAACCTCCTGATCAGGACAAAAAGTCAGGCCAAGGCCCAAAACCTCCGTCTGATCCGGTGTAAGTAAATGTGAAGACAAATTAATTACTTGGAAATTACTTTGGAAGTTGCTTTGAGTGCCTGTGAAGGAATGGGTGTCTTTTTGTTGTCCACAATTGGGGGTGGTGAAAAGATTGGCGCAGTGCGAAGATCCCCTATATTGGGGATTTGAAAGTATTGGGGATTTAAATCAATCAATAGTTACCCCTTCGGGGGACTTTCAAATCCCCAATATAGGGGATCTTCGCACTGCGCCAATCTTTTCACCACCCCCAATTGTGGACAACAAAAAGACACCCATTCCTTCACAGGCACTCAAAGCAACTTCCAAAGTAATTTCCAAGTAATTAATTTGTCTTCACATTTACTTACACCGGATCAGACGGAGGTTTTGGGCCTTGGCCTGACTTTTTGTCCTGATCAGGAGGTTGATGCCTTTGAAATTATAAAGGACGTCAACCTCTTTGCGAGAAAACTTACTTTTAAGATTATGTTTGACAGGGATTATCAACGTTCTCCCATGGATTCCATGGGGGAAGATCTTTGGCAAAATAAAACAATTAAGGAGATTCAGGCAATAAATGAATTAATGGAATTATGGGAAGAAGGTAATCCACTAGATGACCCCCTTGAGGAACCCCAGTCTGGCCTCGTAGATGAGATTTCCACGGAGAGAATTTTTCCTCCACCTAATCTATATAAACCGAAATCCAGGACCTTTCCTACTCTCCAAGGAAACCCCAACATTTGGGCATTCACCCAACAAGTTACAAAGGAACTACAGAGTACCAATTGGAAAAGGTTTAGAAGAAATACCAACCTTAAGCCATCCCAACAAAAAGCCGTGTTATCTTTAAAACAGAACGAACAATTAGTGATAAAACCCTCGGATAAAGGAGGTAACATAGTGGTAATGGATTTAAACAAATATAAGCAGATGGTCATGAACCTCCTTTCGAATAAAAGTTGGTATCGCTCTATTCCTTTTGCACAGGTAAAATATGCGGAGACAAAATACCGTATTCTCATTAATCGGGCATTTTGTGATAACCTTATAGACAAAAAGACGTGTGAATTCTTGGTTATTGATAAGCCGAGACTTCCCACGTTTTATGCTCTGCCAAAGGTGCACAAAAATTTGGAAAATCCCCCTGGCCGTCCGATTGTGTCAGGGATTGGTTGCCTTACAGAACCAGCTAGTAAGCTGGTAGACGACTATTTGAGGCCCCATGTAGGTTCTTTAAGTTCCTACATTCAAGACACCGCCGATCTACTGAGATCTTTGGATGGTCTATGTGTACCACCGGGGTCATGGCTAGTAGCTATAGACGTTGAAGCCCTCTATAACTCTATCCCCCACACTAGGGGTATTAGAGTTATAGACGGCTTCCTCTCTGAGAGAGGACCTGGAGCCAGGCCCTACAACAATTTCATTTTGGAATTGTTGCTGTTCATACTTACCAACAATATTTTTGTTTTCGACCGTTCCCACTACCTCCAGGTGCAGGGTGTTGCGATGGGGACCAAGTGTGCCCCGTCGTACGCCAACCTGTACCTGGGGGGGTGGGAACGGGAGATTTTTTCTTTAGAATCATTTGAAATGTTTTTTGATAAAGTCTTGATATGGCGACGCTTTATCGATGACATTTTTGTTGTGTGGACTGGCTCCTTAGAGGAATTGACATCTTTTATGTCTTCATTAGCTGTAAATTCCTTTAATCTCAAATTTACGATGATTTGTGACCAGAATGTGATAAATTTTCTGGATATTTCTATTTACTTAAACTCTGATGGCACCTTGGGCTCTTCATTATATAGAAAGCCCTCTTCAGGCAATACCATCCTGCATGCCACAAGTTCTCATCCCAGGACTCTGGTACAAAGTATCCCATACAGTCAGTATTTACGAATTCGAAGAAATTGTAGTAAGGAAGTAGATTTCGAGACGGAGGCCTCTGCCCTCCAATCTCGACTAATTGCTAGAGGGTATAGTCGTTCAACCCTCAAAAAAGCTTATAAACGAGCAAAAAATAAAAACAGGAAAGATCTAATACATCCTAAGAAACCTCAAACTACTGACCAAACGGTACGATTAATTACCAGGTTCTCTGGTGAACATCAGAAAGTAAGAAAAATTATTGAAAAATTCTGGCCTTTGCTAGCAACAGATGAGATTATCTCCAAATATATTAAGCCATTTCCCCAAATTACCTATAGAAAATCTAGGTCTTTAAAAGATCAACTAGTTCATAGCCATCTCCAAATCAAGAGGGTTGAGAGTAGAAAGGGTTCGGCCCCATGTGGTCATTGTGAATTTTGCAGGTTTATATATGATTCTACTGAAATAGTTCTCCCTAATGGAGTTACGTATAGACCAAATTTTTTTAGCAATTGCCAGTCAATTGGCGTAATTTATTTGATGATCTGTGATTGTAAGGCCTTCTATGTTGGTAAAACGAAGAGGCCTTTCTTTCACAGAATGAGAGACCATGTAT
This sequence comes from Rana muscosa, assembly GCA_029206835.1. Classification (NCBI taxonomy): domain Eukaryota; kingdom Metazoa; phylum Chordata; class Amphibia; order Anura; family Ranidae; genus Rana; species Rana muscosa. Next base: position 371,903,951 of record CM055118.1, read on the forward strand.
CTCTCATTCAAAAGAAAAAAATGGAGACTCCTATTAGTAGACATAGTGGTCTTTTCCACTCCTTCGATCTGTCAAAGATTAAATTCTTTGCTTTAGAATACATACCTCTTAATGAAAGAGGTGGGGATGTGGACAAAAATCTCCTACAACGAGAAACCAGATGGATACATACCTTGAGAGCTACTATGTATCCCGGGTTAAATGAGTCCATCAGTTTCAAACCCTTTTTGTAGGAAAAAAAATCGTTATGCTGTATATGTAGACTCTGTTTAAAACAAATTAAATTTTGTTTTGTTATTTTTATTTTTGTTTATTAAATTTGTCTTTATGTACAGGTGACTGAATGTACCATTTCTATATTCCATAGGGGCTCTCTTTAATCATTGATAAATCTACCTTATATGTAATTGATTTCAATTGAGTTTACCACATTTTTTAGGGTGGCGTTTCCCTTTTCTTTTTTGGGGGGGATTTGGTGATCATATGGGCGCCCAGGGCGTTTCTCTTTGTTCTCCTTTGGGAGACAATCTGAGCGCCATCTGACTAAGCCCACCGGATATCCTGGCCCCATTTTTTAACATCCAATGTGCCCTTTCTGCCGTGATTTTAAAAGGAAGTCTGCCCTTTTCTATACTTTAGGCATGTTTTTTCCCCTTCCGGATCCGTCTTATGGTGCGTCCAGCTCGTCAGGATGTTTTCTCCTGATGAGCGGGGTGGTGCTTCCGGCGGACGTCTCCGGTTTTTCAGTGGTGGAATTGTCACTTCCGGGTCGGATCTGACGATGGGCGGATGTCGGAACTGACGTGCCCGCTCCGCCCATTGATTTGGCGCCATTGTGCGTCCAATGGGAAGGGGGAGGGGGGGTATATAGTCCGGATCGCAGCCTTGTAAATCAGTAGCATGACCAACACTCTGGGGAGAAGACGTTCTTAGATATCAGTCAAAGGTAAATTACTTAGGTACTAGATCTCTTTATGGGCAACATTGGTTTTTATCCTGTTGTCTGGTTTACTTTGGTCTTTAATCCCAAATGGTTTTTATATTTTATATTTTTTCAGTAAACTGATTGATCGGTTTTGTAAAACAAGTTTTTCGGCAGAGATGCCCTAATGTGGACACATTTTATCCAATTGGATTAACCAGGTATATATCAGCTAGCAAGTATATGGCTAAAAATTAAAATTCTGATTACCAACTAGAGGGGATTATTATATATATTTATAGTAATTTCCACTATTTCTGTTTCCTTTAGAGTGGACACTGATTGGGGTACTTTGGAGATACTGCCCCCTTTTTTGCCTATTCTAATTTATATTTTTTACTATCAACAGCCATAAACAGGTAAATACTGATGGGGTATGTGCCGTATAACTAGATTAGACGCCTTTACTCTTATACATAGATTGTTATTTGACTTCATTCGAATTTTCTTTGTAATTTCCCCCAGATGGCCCTCTGTTCCTGTGCTAGTAATATCCGGGTGGTTATTTGTGCCAGTATTTCTCCCCCTCTATGATACACCATATGATCCCCTCCTTACGGGCGCCCCCGTGTGGGATAGCTCATTGGCTATCTGGTCATTCTTCATTTTAGATTGTACCATCAAAATTTACAGGTAATGTACTTACAACTGATACTAATAAGGTCATATACCTTGAATAAATAGATCTAATTTTGAGATGAACTTTTGAGCAACCATTGGGCTGGTTATGGTTTTCAGTTATCCTTTTTTTCTTAATAATATTCTGTTTTGTAATTTTGAGTTTGAAATTTGAGTAAATAATATTATGTATTTATTATTTTTCTTTTTTTGTTTCCAGTATTTGCATGACAAACTCCTGAGGAAGCCTACAAAATGGCGAAACATGTAGAGAATTTTGTCTGTATGCACTTTGGAAACTCTATTATGTTTATTTTGATGGTTCATGTATATTTGTACATATGAATTTTCATATATTTTTTTGTAATAAAATTATATTTTTTATATTGAATATTGTGTAGTTGTTGCACCTTAAAAGTCCCAATACCTTCATATTTCTATATAGCTTCGTAATGAAGGGATGTGGTGCCTATGAGATACAGGTGACAGGTATTATTTTCAATTTCTACCCGAAGAGGCAAGTTTTGATCGGGCTGTTAACATAAGACTGGCACATTATGGAACTAACCCTACAGCGGAGATCATAGACTGAGTTATAGTGGCTGTGGACGTAAATTTGCTACCACAAAGAGAAGCTGCAGCAGCAGAAGTCAGAGCAGCACCAACTGAAAGGAGAAAGATATATTTTGCTGCTTTTAAAAATTTCATTGAAACTGAAGGGGAGATTGATGGGTACCTTGCGGATTTTGAACGGCAATGTGCCCTACATCGGGTGCCCACAGAGGAATGGGTTACCCTTTTGTCTGGGAAACTGTCCGGCTGGGCCAGTGAAGCGTTCAGGGCCATCCCAGATGAGGATATTATGAACTATGGACTGGTAAAAGAAGCACTGTTGGCCAGGTATGCCGTCACACCGGAGGCATACCGGAGGCGATTCCGAGAGACGAGCAAACAGACTGGAGACTCGTATACTGAGTGGGCATGCCGCCTACACCGCACTGCATCCCACTGGGTCACTGGATGCCAAGCAGAATCCGGGGAAGAGGTGCTGCAGGTGTTCCTGCTGGAGCACTTCTTTGACAAACTGTCCCTGGAAGTCAGAGAGTGGGTTTGGGACCGAAAACCTTTCACCTTGCCTGAAGCAGCTCGCCTGGCGGACGAATACACAGACGCCCGCAAACTGGATAACCCTGTGGTCAAGACAACAGCTCGGGTGGATTATCGATCAACGGCACCCCCTCTGGCTATCGCCTACCAACCACAGTCGTACCGCCCTACAGCACCACCTCCAGCGGCCACTTATTCTAAGCAGCCCAATTTCAACTCCCAGGACTACTCACAACCCATCAGGTGTTTCGGGTGTAAACAGCTAGGGCACAAAAAGCCAGACTGTCCGTTGAATCCAGCCAGGCAGTCCCAGTCATGGAGACAGCCAGCAAGGGGGAACCGCCACACATCCATGCCTGCGGCCCACTGCGTTGAGGAGGAAGAACATTGGAGCGTCCTGCACGAAGCTGATCCAATACAAGCAGCTAACTGGGACAACAGGCAGCAACACAGGCAGACTCTCTGGGTCAATGGAAAGGTAGCCAATGGCCTACGTGATGCTGGTGCCACCATGACCCTACTACAGAAGAACCTCATCCCAGAGAGCCAACATACCGGAGACACTGTAGCCGTAAGAGTAGCGGGAGGCACCGTCTTCCAGGTACCTGTTCCCCGTGTTCACCTGGATTGGGGGGTTGGTTCAGGACACGTGAATGTGGGGGTGATGAAGGATTTGCCAGCGGATGTACTACTGGGGAATGATTTGGCCCCCCTCGATTTTGCTTACGCCCCGATGGGCCCCGCTGAAGCCAACCCAGTGACTACCTGTGCCCAGACCCATGCTGCTGGAACCGGCCCGCTTGCGGCTGAGAACTGGGTAAGACTATCTTCCCCGACATGTACCTTAGATCAGGCATAATATCACAGTCTAGAATTGGAATGTGACAAGTTGGCCAGGGAGAAATCGGAGATGCAACGACACTACGTCATGTATTATGAGATGTCCTATGGCTTGAACATTGAAATGCACAAACAGGCTGAAATTGTCAAAAGGTTAAATGGGATTTGCGCCCAGGTTTTGCCGTACCTCTCCCAAGAGCATCAGCAACAAGTTTTGGGAGCCATTGAGAGAGCAAAGCAAGTGACTGTTCCAGAACTGAATTCCATTATTCGCCCTGCAACCTTACAACATCACCATCAGCTACTGACCCGGTAAGCAAAATGGCCATGCTGATGGGTTGTCCAGGCATTAGAGGAATGGAACTATGGACAAACTTCGGAATCAACCCGTCTGGGGTCTCCTCCTGTGTTAGTCTCCTGCCGAAAGGGGAGATGTGTGACAGGGGTCACTTTGGGCACAGGGTGAGCAAGGAAATAATGGACATTAAGAATATATCTTGGACTACCTAAATTGGGATAGTAATATCTGAACTCAACAAGTTAATTGAGAGATGTGTTACCTGCCTGTTGTGATGTAAATGAATCTAGAATGGCTTCTGAGGATCTTTCATTGTGATAATTAACTCTGTACTTGTGTGTATTGTAAATAGCAGACAGACAGTCTGCTGAACATAAAGGTCATGTGTCTGAGTCATCAGCTGTAGTTAATTAGCTCATGTAAATTCGGTCTGATCAAAGGTGTATTGTCAGAGGAAAATGAGGAATGTAAGAACCTCCTCTCTGTGTGTATAAAACTTGGAGTTTTTCAATAAAGATGGTTAGACCAGCTGGAAACCTAAACAGAGTGGTTCTCTCGTCTGTGGAGGGAGAAGTACTGTATTTGTATGGGGTCTTATTCGGCTGGTTGGAGTGTCTGGTGGCTGTCGTGTGGTTGGAAAGGGAATATCCTAACGGCGTTAACCCCTTTCATACTTGGGGTGCCGTTACAGGTACTATTTGAAATAAAAAAAAAATATGTGTGCAAAATGTGGCAACATATTACAGTGTTTGTTTACCAATGCCAGAAGTCTGCCAAGAAAAATAGGTGAGTTGGAAGCTTTGGTGCAGGAAGAGAACTATGATTTAATTGGTATTGCTGAATCTTGGCTTCATTCTTCACATGTCTGGGCTATTAATATTCCTAGCTATGCTCTCTTTCACCAGAGTTTGCATTCAATGATTTTTTTTTTATTCCAAAAGGGGGTTCCAGATTGTGATAATTTTGCCCCTGCAGACCCTCATAGTTCTTTTGGGGGAAAGGATGTGGCGATGAGGTCCTTGTCCCCATCAGCATGGTGTCTTTGCTACCCAGGCTGCATGCTTTGATATGGGTCTGGTCTGAGTTATAAGAAGAAACCAATCCTGTTTTTGTTTTCTGAAAGGGACAGTAAAAATAGATTAAAAAAATCTTGTTTTCCTCCCTAAATTCATAGAAGACCCTTATCCAGCAATTCAGTCTGAGCTTCATGCCATTTTTTCTCAGCACATTATTAACCACTTCCCGCCCACCGGCCACCATATGACGTCCTGGACTTTGAGCGGGGATATCTGAATGATGCCTGTAGCTACAGGCATCATTCAGATATTGTCTTTTAGAGTCGGTGAATCCCTTTACCATAAGAACCCCCCCCCCCCCCCTCCCGCCTCCCACTACAATCGGTGAGTCGGAGACAGGATCCGCCGGCCCCGGATGTTTGTCATAGAGACAGGGTCCGCCGGAGTCTCTATGATCGTTGGAGGCCGGGCGCGATGTTATGACGTCATGCCCGGCTTCTGCATTCAAAAAATGGCTCCGCCTCGTTTGGGAAGCCAGGATCGTTTTTTATTTTTTATTTCAGGCTTCCCAGCTGAGAGGTGAGATCTGGGGTCTTAATGACCCCATATATCACTGTAAAGAGGACCTGTCATGCCATATTCCTATTACAAGGGATGTTTACATTCCTTGTAATAGGAATAAAAGTGATTATTTTTTTTTAAAGTGTCAAACTAAAATAAATAAAGTAAAATTAACAATACATTTTGTGGCCTGATACGGGGGAAGTGGCCTGGGATGGAAGCAATGTGAGAGGGCGTTTCCAACAGACTATGCTGTGCTGTGATTCCCAGCTCGAGAGGATGGGCGCCACCGGAGTATCCCTGCCTTCCTAACCCTCCTAACCTAGCCTTACCTATGTCTCGAATCTCCCCCCTATCCCCCTGAATCGATCAACTGTCTGGCTGTATTGGCTGTACGGGCTGCAAACTCATGCTGCAAGTATGGATTGCAAAGACGTCAGCGCAGGGGTGAATGACTTTTGTCTCAAACTTCCACTCAATCTCCCTTAATCACTCCCTGAATCGACTGAACTGACCAACCGGCTGCACGGACTGTCCAGACTGCACAGACTGCACAGACACCAGTGCAGGGGGATCCCACCGTGGATCACTGCCTACGGAACATCTTTTAGATACCTGGAGGTGAGAGTGGACCGGCAATACAGCTGGCCGGTAGGGTATCCAGGATATGTCAAGAGAATAGTGGAGTAGTGGAGCGGAGCGGAGCAGGGCAGAACAGAGTGGAGCCGATAATAATACTGTCTGTAAGCAGTAAGCATTGACTGTGATCTCCGAGCCTGGTATCCTGTATGGTGTGCCTTTTTTTTTTACCTTACTCCCTGTGCCCTCCACACCTCCATAACATTTCCAAACACTAGACTTTGTTTTATTTATACGTTGTGGAATTTGAAGCTGGACTCGGTGGTTGGAAGAAGGGGGTGAAGTGAGGAGGGAAGCCACCCGTTTGCCTGCTTGATTAACTGGAACTGCTGACGGGGGCTTCGGCTTAAAATGGAGTTCCACCCTGAAAATTATTTTTTACTCAAAATGTAAAAAAATTATTGAAAAAAAAAAGTTTGAGAAAAATTTTTTTTTTTACTCACCAGAAATAGCGGTTGCATGCGGAAGTCCCTAATCTTCCTCTTCATCGTCCGCGACAGGTCTCCTTCCTACTTGCAGTGTCTTCTGGTGAATGGGGCGCGCTGCCTTCTGGGAACAGTGTGTATGCCAGAGAGCAGCCGGCCCATTTACAAAACGCTGCGCGGCTCGCGCATGCGCAGTAGGATACGGGCAGTGAAGCCGCACGCCTGTTTCCCTTACTGAGGATGGCGGTGCCAGAAGCTGCCAGCGCCGAGGGATCGGTCTCGGGGGGCTGACTTGGCGGGTGAGTAGGACAGGTAAGTGTCCTTATTAAAAATCAGCAGCTACAGTGTTTGTAGCTGCTGACTTTTTAAAAAAAAATTGCGGGTGGAATCCCGCTTTTAGTGCCTTTCCCTGTGGGAAAAAAAAACAGTGTCTGGAAAATCCGATTCAGGGAGTAAAAAGCTGTTTCAGCACATTCTGACTATACTGTTATTTGGTGTTGCCTACTGTTATCCAGGAAGTTATCACAGGAATCTTAGAAATTCAGTGCAATAGTATTGTAGAATATTATGTGACATATTATACACTACATTGCATAGCAACAACTTTGACCACATAATTCCCAACGCCATCAAGGATTTTAGAAGTGCAGCTCTGTGGTATTATAATAATATTATTAGCAAATTAAAAAGCCAAAAGATCGATATATTTGGTATTATAATTATTTGTTGGCTTGCTGGACTGTGTGGCTGGGTGAGATTACACTATATGAAATAAGAACGCTATAATCCAGTCGTATCAAGATTTGCACAATAACAGGCTGTTGGTAGTTGATGTTTAAATTGGACTTGAAATGGTCTGAATGAATGCAGGTTTAAAAAAAAAATTCAAGGAAAACTTCACAGTTGGATATTGATTATGAGATAACCATTGTTGTTCTTACTGTGTATATCCACACTGGCTAAAAAAAATAAAATAAAAGTGTTGCTTTTATAAACTATAGGAGCTTATCTTTGTGCATGACCTGAATACTCTGTTGAACGTTTAATACTGAACTGGTATTAACATTAAATACTGTGCTGGATACAGAATAATGAAAATGGACTGACTAGCGAACTCTGTACAGTGTTGAGTATTGAATATTTCAAAACTGAAATTAAAAGGAGGTTGCTAGCGGACTGGGGGGAGAGAGAGGGGAGGGGGGTGGGGAGAGGGAGGAAAGGAGGTGAAAAAAAGAAGAAGGAAGGAGAAAGCTCTAACTGGAAAGATGTCAAGTAAAAGAGGGAAGAAGGAGGAAAAAAAAAGATGAAAAGAAAATGCATGTAGGGGAGGACCTACTCCATGAAAGCATTAAGAGTATAAACAAAACACAAATGTTGGATATCCTTAAAAAAGGTGTTGGGGAAGACATGACAAAGTCGATGACTGAAACTCGCAGAATGTCCAGGATGGGATCTATAAAGATCAGGCCCCAAAATATGATATAGAGAATGATCTGAATAAAACGCAGCCCCCGAGGGTTCCCCAGGTTTCCTGGGGCCTTGAGGGAAGATGTACATCGGATATGTTATCAGATTCTATGCCCAAGGGCGATCATATTCAAGTGCAATGAGAAAGAACGGAAGAATTTGACCAACAGGGTATAGGTGGGAAAAAGCCTGTTGGTAGTTTAAATCAATCCGACAGCAACGATGGTGTCATGGAAATGCAGTAATGGTTGTCTGTCAGCTTACCTTTCTCTCCATGTGTTCACCTTAGAGGCCAGACTCTCTCACCTGGCTGCTTTTATAATCTCTCCTCCCAGAATGTCTCCACCCCAGGCCCTATCAGAGAACTCTATATTAACCTGTGCACTGCAAGTCTGCCTTGCTGATCAACGTTGTTTGTTAAGCATTGTGTGTTTGGGTTCCTGCTTGCCGTGTGCTACGTCTGTCTCTGTGTTAACGATATTGACTTATTCTCGACTATCCCTGTCTGCTTGTGACCTTGAACTTTGGCTTGTCCTTTGTTTATCCTTGTCTGCTTGTCACCCTGACCTTGGCTTATCTCCTCACTATCTCTTGTATCCTGAGCTGCTGCTTCCCCTCTATCCTCTATACCTTATGGAGCATGATCTAGGGGACTTTGGGGGCCGCGACCTGGATCCAGCTGCATCTTAGGCCATCCTCACCACTAGAGGCTCTGGTGAACACCTGCTGGATCTTAGACCCCGCGCCCTGGGGAATCGTGGGATCTCTGTTGTGCTCCAGTGGATCGGCCTTCCTTAACCACCCAGTGTTCCATCAGCAGCAGTCAGCCATAGGGTTCACTACTTTGTGGTGCACTCCTGACCTACAATGTGCATCTGTCATCTGGCAACTCAGGTGACCTGACAGATGGTGATACTGCAATAAAGGAACCAACACTGAGTGATGTCTTCTTCGCCATACAGGCTTGTAAAAATTCTTTAGTATCACTAACAAATCAAATGCTAGATTTAAAAAAGGATATAACGGTTATAAGACAAGAAAATCCCTAAAATTTGTAAATGCACTACTGACCTGGAAAATAGGGTAAGTACAACAGAGGATGCCTTGCCTTCATTAAAAAGGGAACTCCAACAAACCAAAGTACAATTAATGGACCAAGCCCAAAGATTGGACAATTTGGAAAATAGGCAAAGACGTAATAATGTCCGCATTTTAGGTTTCCCTGAAAAGGAAGAAGGACAATCAATCACTGTTTTTAAAAAAAAAAATGGATAATGGACACATTGGGCATGGAGGGATTTTCAAAACTTTATACAATCGAAAGGGCTCATCGTATTCCCAGTCGTCCGATCCCCTCTTCAAGTAATCCTAGGACAGTGATTATTAAGATGTTAAACTATAGAGACAGAGATTTAATTCTTTCTTTTTTTTTTTTTTAACAAGTTTTTATTGGAATAATGAAAGACACTTGAACAGGTGTAAAGATAAGTACACAAGTACAAAAAAGAACATAAGGCTGTTAGTCAGGTTTAAAACAATGGTACATAGGAATATCGGTGTAGCTAGTTGGGTACACCAGGTAGGGCAAAAACAAAATATAACACATGACACTAGCTCGCTTGAAGACTAACCTTATGGGGTTATGAAGTTATGAAGATATGAAGAGAGGGAGCTGTATATACAAAATTCTCACCTAGTGAGGGTACAGCAGGTCATCCTAGATAAATACCTAAAATGCAATGCAACCGGAAGGTGGAATACTGGATGGATCTGTCTACGCGCCCCTATGTTTAGAATCAGGAATAGGGGAAAGATCAAAACAGAAACTAGGAAAGGGGGGGGGGAAGGAGCTCCAGAGACAGTGGCGTGCTGTTCATTCCATTACATGAATGGTCCAGAGAAGGAACAGCCCTGGTGGGCCATCCGGAATGTATAGACTGTGCAATGTCATCAAGTTTTACAGCCCAATTGGGATAGGGTCAGCGTACGAGAAGGAGAGTTGTTCCAGAGCTGCCTGATCCGCTGCCGAGAGGGTTGTTATGATGAAGGATTCCCATCTGTAGAAAAAGCGAGCTCTAGATCTGGGTTCTTTAAAGTCCGTAAGAAGTCGTTCTTTGTAGAAGAGGTTGAGGCAGTCCTTTTCGAGTTGGATGAGAGAAGGGCTTTGGGGAGAGATCCAGTGCCTAAGAATGAGTCTCCTGGTGACAAGCAAACAAAGCAAAATCCAGTCTTTCGAGGAGGGACGTTTGGTAGTCCAGGAGGGGATCGATGCAGCCGGCGACAGAGACCAGGGTAACAATAGAGGGTCCCAATATCCAAATATTAGAAGCAAAGGGTCTTTGGGGAGTTTCAGCAGAGTGATTTTGAATATATAGGATAGGACTTGATCCCAAAATGAGGAAATGAAGGAGCAGGACCAGAAGCGGTGGGAGAGAGAAGGTCTGGGTACCTTGCATAGAGGACAGGAGGCGCCATCTTAATTGGAGTTAGGAGAGATAAATGGGATATAAGCCCGGTGTGCGATCTTGAGTTGGGTTTCTCTTCAAATTTCGTTGGGTGTCAGTCGAAGGGTTTTCTGCAGGCCAGATAGGATTTTTTTGTTATATCTGGAACTGGGAAATCCCCAGCCCAGTTCGCAATAGAGGAGGAGGACATAGACGGGGAAGATTCTTGCAGGAGAGGTCTGTAGATGTCCGTGATTTTATAACATCCACTTCGCAGTAAACGTTCAGAAAAGCTGTTTTCGAATCTCTGGAGGTTGTCTTTACATGTGTTAGATAAGAAGCTAATGCATTGGTTATAATGAAATACGTGAGACGGGGGCAGAGAAAAAGACAAGGATATTGTAGAAAAGGGAAGTGGTTTTCCAGTGTTGCCATCGCACAGTGAGGAGAAGTTTGACAGTCCTTGAGCCTGCCAGACCGAAAAGGCTTTGTAGTGGAGACCAGGGATAAAGTCAGGATTGCGTTGGATTGGTAAATGGGGAGAGATGAAAGGAGATAACTTGAGTGTTTTTCTGATTTCTCTCCAAGCTATAGCTGTGTCCCTTAGCAGGAGATTGTGTTGATAAGGTGGGGGGACAGTTTTCCATCTGCAGTGTAGAAGGGCCACCAGAGAGTGCGGGTGAGCCATTTCGGATTCCAGGACGTAATTAGAGTATTGGGATGATTGAGCTATCCAATCTAAGCTGGTCCTGAACAGACATGCTAAATTATACAATCTAATATGAGGTAGACCGATACCCCCGTCGCTTCTAGGAAGGTGTAGTTTTTTAAAGGCTATCCGAGGTCTTTTGCCGTGCCAGATGAACTGTGAAATTTTGGAGTTGAGGAGTTTGATATCTTTATGTTTCAAAAGCAAGGGAATGGTTTGCAAAGGATAAAGCAGTCTGGCGAAGCTAATCATTTTGATAAGGTGACACCTTCCCAGGAGCGAGAGGGGGAGATCCATCCAGTTTGACAGTTCCTGATAGAGTTTTGTGAAGAGGGGAGGGTAATTGAGGTGATAGATGGAAGAGGGCAATTTCCCAATCTTTATACCTAGGTAGGTGATGTGAGAAGATGCAACCTTAAACAGAGAGTGTTGAGCCCAGGGGGGTGTGGAGTGTGTCCCTATGGGGAGAATTTCGCTCTTGGAATAATTGATACGGAGGCCGGAGCACAGTCGAAATTCGCCAAAGGTGGTTTTAATGGTCGAAATGTCGTTGCTGGGGTTGCCCGTGAATATGAGGACGTCGTCGGCGAATAGTGAGGTGCGAAGTTCCGTTTTGCCTATTTTGATGCCTCGTAAAGGGGCTATCTGGGAAAGGTATCTAGACAGAGGTTCTAAGGCTAAGTTGAACAGGAGGGGGGAGAGAGGACAACCCTGTCTGGTCCCTTTATGGAGGCGGAAATCCTCTGAGAGGAGTCCAGCCGCAACAAGTCTAGCTGAGGGTGCTTTATACATGGCATTGATAAGCTGGCAGAAGGGGCCTGTGAATCCCATTTTAGACAAAGTGAGGGAAAGCCAGTCAAAGCTTACATTGTCAAAAGCTTTTGGGGGGGGGGAGGTCTAGATTGTCTAGGGTAAGGAGTATTGGGGCATGATCTGAAATGGCTATGTCTCCGATCTCTGCGTCTGAAACCAGAGGGATGATACTGTCGGTCCCAAAAAAATAGTCGATCCTAGTGAGGATCTTGTGAGGATTAGAATAGAAGGTGAATTCCCTGTCTACCGGGTGTGTTAAGCGCCAGATGTCTGTGAGATGGAGGGAGTCCATAGTGGAGGCAAATAGGGTGGGAGCAATTCCAGCAGGCGCCGGGATGGTTTGTTTTGGAGAGGATCTATCGTCTGTAGGATGCATGAGGTCATTAAATTCTCCCCCAACTAGGTGAGGTAAGTGAGAGGTGTTGAGGAGCCAAGTGGAGAGCTGAAAGTAAAATGTCTTTGTGGGACTGTTGGGGGCGTATACATTGGAAATTACTATTTCTTTTGTCCCAATTCTAACCCTGGAGGAGATGAAGCGTCCTTGGTCGTCTGTATGCGTGGATAGAACAGTGCAAGGGAGGTTTTTGTTGAAAAGAAGGAGGACACCAGCCTTCCGTCCAACCGATTCTGAACCCAAGACTGTTCCAACCCAGAGTTTCTGCATTTGACTGAAGTCAGATGCCGAAAGGTGGGATTCCTGAAGTAATGCTATGTCTGCTTTCAGCCTTTTGAGGTGGCGAAGAATCTTCATTCTCTTGTTAGGAGAACGGAGACCCCTCACATTCCATGAGATTACCTTAAGATATCGCGGATGATAAGGTGTAAAGGCGGCGCTTTAGTAGCTGTAAGATTATAGGCAGGGATCAAGAGGTAAAGTTTAGGCACGTTAGTGATGTGAGCATCTGTGTGTGGAGCCCTCGGGTAAGGAGTGTATGTTGAAATGTGGAGTGAGGAGAGGGGGGATGAGGGGGGGTAGAAGATAAGAGAACAAAGTAAAACAAAACAACAAATTAAAGTGAGCATCATAAAGAACTTCGCTTTTTTTCCGAATGAGTTCGCTGTGCAAGGTAGCTCCCCATACATGACCCGTCCTGGAAAAGAAAGACCAGTTATTGTGCCTGAGCGCCCCAGGGACCTTGATAACGTGCGAGGGACCCCTGGAATGGAGTTATGGCAGGGAGCCTAAAAGAAAAAATCACACAGCGGAGTCAGGGAGGGCAATTACAGTACAAATGAACTTGTGTGCAGTGCGGCCTGTACGCATGTGCACACGCATTACCACCCTGGTGTGGGGAAAAAGAGAAAAAAGAATGGTTTCAGGCATAACATATGAAACAATATATTGATTGAACCAAATAAGATGGAAAAAATAAGATGGAATGGATGGAACGGCACATGGATTCAGAGCCGTTGTGGAAAAAATCACTGGTTGATCACTCGGGTGACAGTGCCTGATCGAGGATTAATGGAGACCACGAGAAGTAGATCGTGTATCCCCGACACTCGAGTTGACAGAACAAGAAAAGATCATACGACCTGTAATGGCGAGGAAGGAAGTTCATGGCGGTGTAAGGCAGTCCATCAACGGGAGTTTTGGTAGCGCTGTTCTGGAGCAGAATGTCTAAAACGTTTTGGAGAGTCCTTGCGGGGGCTTCTCTGTTCCAAAGCTCGGGGACTGGAATTTGACTTAGAGGGCGTGTGAGGGTGTGCTTCACCCCTTAGGAAGCGGAGAAAAGATTCTGCTTCCACCAGATCCTGGAAGGAATGTTGTTCCCCTTTTGGCGATTTGAGGCGTAGAGTTGCAGGAAAAGCCAGGGTAAATTTTATGTGTTGCTTGAAGAGTTCAGTGCATATCGGTTGAAAAGCTTTTCTTTTCTTGGTGACTTCAATCGAGTAGTCCGCAAAAATTAGGATTTTTACCCCGTCTATTTGGAGAGAGGGGGACTGTCTGAATGTCTGATGAATGATGGATTTGTCGGCATAATTGAGATACTTGGCAATAATGGGTTGAGGTGTTTTGCGTTCGGGATTGAAGGACCCCATACGGTGTGCGCGTTCTACTGTGAACAGGCCTGAAAGGCCCAAAGCCTCCGGGATGCGCTTTGAGCAGAATTCTGCCATAGCTGCCGAGGGAAGCGATTCGGGGACGCCTACAAATCGCAGGTTGCTCCTTCTGGACCTATTTTCCAAATCTTCTCATTTTTGAATGATGTACTGATTTGTTTTGTCCTGCGACTGTTCTGTGGCTTGCGCTTGATAGAGTTCATCTTCAACCTCAGAGAGGCGGTGTTCCATTTCATTGAGCCTAGTGGAGTGTTCAGCAATTTGGGCTTTAATTTGTTGCATGCCTGCATTGACTGCCTTTTCCACCGAGGCAGAGATCATGGGGGAGAGAAGAGCTGCTACAGCAGCAGCAATTCGGTGGGTGCTATCAGCAGCATCCCCGGGGGGTGGGGAGCTGGAAATGTCCCCTGGTGTGGCTGGCTGTGAAGATAGCATAGAGGGACCCTGAGATGTAGTGGCAGGGGGTGTGATGTTCTGCAGGGAGGGATGAGCGCTCACCTCCATGTCGGCTGCCTGTGCGTCTTCCGCGGCGTGGGAGTAGGCCGAAGCTGGGGCCTCGATTTGTGGCTTGCCCGGCGGCGCCGCTATGGCCACGAACAAGGGAGCGCTGCTTTTTTCCAGGAAACGGTCCATGCTAGTGAGGGGGTAGCCCGGGTGAAGAGGATGGCTACGAGGGGCCGCTCTGGCTGGCTTTATAAGCTGTTTTTCGGGTCCTGATGCGGGAGCTGTGAGGAGGCGCAGTTACCTCATGTGGCGCCGGAACCGGAAGTCGATTAATTCTTTCTAAAGCACGCCAAAGAGGAAATATAGAGTATAATGGTAATAAAATCTCCTTCTTCCCGGACTTTTCGATGGAAGTACAGAAGAAACTAGCACAATTTAAAGAGATTAAGCGCAGTTTGTGATTAAAACAAATAACATATTCAATAGGGAAGCAGGATGTGCTGGTGAGCGGAGGTTCTGAGTGAAGCCCTCCAATCTCCTCCCCCCCCCGGACTAAGAGAGGATCTGCAATGGCCGCTGCCTGATTAGTCAGACTACACTTAGCCGAGGAATGCCGACACACAGTCAGACTGCACAGAAGCTGGCGGGAGGAATACGTTCTTACCTTTCCCCCCGTGCAGCAGAGTTTGGACGCCAAGTGGAGGGGCAGGTGGACGGGAGAAAGGAGGGGATGGACTCCAATGTGAATCGGACGGTGAGTGGGCGCAATCCTCCCAAGCCAGACCCCAAGTCAGACCGTGGATCACTGATGCTGGGCCGTGGTATGCCGATGAAAGAGCGGGGGTCCCCGGTTCTTGGAAGGGGAAGGACAACACCCGAAAGCGGCAAGGTGGCGAGTGGTCCAGGGCATAATCAAAGCAGCAAAAGGCAAGAGGGAAATCGGCCAATGCTGACGTTGAGCCAAAACAACATGGATAATGGCAGGACATCTCTAGGAACAGAACAGAGCATGGGGCCAGTGGCTTAGGTGGAAGGCAAGGAAAACCCCTTAAAGGCACAGAGAGACCCCAGGTAAAAAACTCTGATATTTGTTCTCTAATGGCAGAAGGGGATGAGATGCTAGCCTGGAATGAAGAGGCATTCATGGAGAGTGGTGGTCCCTTGGGGGAGGATGAGGAATGCATGGAGGTGGAGGGGACATGGACTGAGGCAGGTACGGGCCCCCATGGAGCAGGAGCTCTAGTAATGTCCGAAGCAGAACAGTACTCCAACCCAGAGCAAAGTGGGGGTAGCATCCCCCCAAAACCAAAGGGTCTAGAAACGGACATTAGAGAACTTAGAGAACTTCTAAAGGCCCTACCCACCAAATAAGGTATCCAGCAACTAATCTCTGCTGTAGAGCAATCTTGCCAGCAAGCGGTGGAGGGCCTTAGAGAGGAAGCTTGCGCACTGGGACACAGAATAAAGGCGTTAGAAAATGGTCAGGATGGAGTGATTCAAACAGTGGCCAATTTGCAAGAGACTATGAAACATCATGAGGAGACCCTAAATGTATATCAAGACCAACTGAATGATCACGAAAACAGGGACCGCAGACAAAATATCCGCATAAAAGGAATATTGGAGGCGGTCCAAACATCTGAATTGCTTCCAACAATTCAGCAACTGTTTCAACAAATAATGGGGGATCTGCACCGGAGAATATTGTGATCGACAGGGTCCGCCGTGTTCCATCATATATCATTTTAAATGCAGAAAGACCAAGAGACATACGGGCTGATTTACGAACCGTTTGCGCCATGAGTATCGGCGCATCGGCGTGCGCAACGGCAGTTTTGGTATTTACAAAACATTTGCGCCGGTAACACAGTGCTATTCCCCATTTACTATAGTGTTCTCGGCGCACGGGAGGAGGCGCTCAGTGCGCCACTATGGACCTGGCGCATGGCATCTTCAAATCAAAATTATAAGAAGCTGGAAGTGCCAATATAATGGGGTGATGTGGGGTGATGTGAGGAAGTATAGTGACAACTGCCCAAGTAACAAATATGCCCAAAATAGAAAGAGAAAGTAACTTTTTCGGAATCAGCCTGCTGCGCCTGCAATTACGTTTATAACTGCGAGAGGTGTATTTGTGCACTGCGCGGAATTTACGCTCGTTCAAATGCGCCGGTTCACTGCGCTGGCAAAATCTTACTAAATGTCAAGTCACGTAAATGCAGTTGCATAAGTTGAACAGGCGCTCCTCTAAACTTGCCATTATATAACAGTCTCTGCACAAAATGACATTTCTAAAGGGAAAAAAAAGTAATTTAAAAGCACTCGTGGCTGTAATGAATTGCCGGTTCCCGTCAATACAGAAAAAAGTCATTGAAAGTCTTTGGAAAAAAATAAATGTGTGGGGGTCCCCCCAAATTCAATTACCAGGCCCTTCAGGTCTGGTATGGATATTAAGGGGAACTCCTCGCCAAATGTAAAAAAAAAATGGCGTGGGGGTCTCCCTCAAAATCCGTACCAGGCCCTTCAGGTCTAGTATGGATTTAAAGGGGAACCCCGCGGCAAACTTAAAAAAAAATGGCGTGGGGGTCCCCCTAAAAATCCACATCAGACCCTTATCCGAGCATGCAACCTGGCAGGCCGCAGGAAAAGTGGGGGAGACGAGAGACCGCCCCCCCCTCCTGAGCCGTACCAGGCCACATGCCCTCAACATGGGGAGGATGCTCCCATGTTGATGGGGACAAGGGCCTCATCCCCACAACCCTTACCGGTGGTTGTGGGGGTCTGCGGGCGGGGGGCTTATCAGAATCTGGAAGCCCCCTTTACCAAAGGGGACCCCAGATCCTGCCCCCCCTGTGTAAAATGGTAATGGGGTACAAATGTACACCTACCATTTCACAAAAAAAGTGTCAAAAAATAAAAAAATGACAATAGCCGGTTTTTGACAATTCCTTTATTAATGTCTTCTCCTTTCCCCGCTTCTTCTTCCATCTTCTTCTTCCATCCTCTTCTTTTCTACATTCGGATCTTCTTCCCTCTTGTTCTTCCTCTTCATCTTCCTCTTACTTCTTCCTTCGGTGTTCTCGTCCGCATCTTGCTCCGGCTTCTTGTTCCCCGCTTTGTTCTCCGGACGATCCGCTTGCATTGGAGGTTCCCGCTGTGTGATGCTTCTGTTCTTCTGACAGTTCTCCTCTGACCCCGCCCCCCTCTGACACCACGGGGAAAGCCATAGGGCAGTCCCCGTGAAGTCCATGAGCGTCAGAGGGGGGCGGGGTCACAGGGTGGCCCCGGACTCCGAGGACAACTGTCAGAAGAACAGAAGCGTCACAGAGCGGGAACCTCCAATGCAAGCGGATCGTCCGGAGAACGAAGCAGGGAACAAGAAGCCGGAGCAAGATGTGGACAAGAACACAGAAGGAAGAAGGAAGAGGAAGATCAAGATGAAGAGGAAGAACAAGATGGAGGAAGAAACCCTAATGGAGAAAAGAAGAAGATGGAAGAAGAAGGTGGAAGAAGAAGATGGAAGAAGATGGAAGAAAGGAGAAGACATTAATAAAGGAATTTTCAAAAACCGGCTATTGTCATTTTTAAAATTTTTGACACTTTTTGGGGTGAAATGGTAGGGGTACATTTGTACCCCATTACCATTTCACACGGGGAGGGGCGGGATCTGGGGGTCCCCTTTGTTAAAGGGGGCTTCCAGATTCCGATAAGCTCCCGCCCACAGACCCCCACAACCACCGGGAAAGGGTTGTTGGGAAGAGGCCCTTGTCCCCATCAACATGGGGACATGGTGCTTTGTAGACATGTGCGATTAGTTTCGTACGAATCTAAAATTCGTACGAATTTCCGGAAATTCGTACATTCGTACGAATCCGAAATACAAATTTTTATGCATACGAATTCTGTACGGAATACGATTTTTTTTTACAAATTTCGGATCAAAAAGTGAAAAATTCCTTTAAATTTCGTACCTGGGGTGTGTGTGTAATATGCATGTAAAGTGGCGCATGTTTCCCGTGCTTAGAACTGTCCCTGCACAAAATGTCATTTTTGACGGAAAAAAAGTCATTTAAAACTCACTCACGGCTATTAATGAATTGTCGGCTTTTATCAATACATAGAAAAGTCATTGATAAAAAAAAAAAAGCGTGGGGGCTCCCCCAAATTCAATTACCAGGCCCTTCAGGTCTGGAATGGATATTAAGGGGAACCCCGCCGCTAATAAAAAAAAAAAGTGGCGTGCGGTTCCCCCTAAATATCCATACCAGGCCCTTCAGATCTGGCATGGATTTTAAGGGGAACTCCACCCCAAATTTTTAAAAAAATGGCGTGGAGTCCCCCCAAAAATCCATACCAGACCCTTATCCGAGCATGCAACCTGGCCGGCCGCAGGAAAAGAGGGGGGACGAGAGAGCGCCCCCCCTCCTGAACCGTACCAGGCCACATGCCCTCAACATGGGGAGGATGTCCCCATGTTGATGGGGACAAGGGCCTCATCCCCACAACCCTTGCCCGGTGGTTGTGGGGGTCTGCGGGCAGAGGGCTTATTGGAATGTGGAAGACCCCTTTAACAAAGGGGACCCCCAGATCCCGCCCCCCTATGTGAATTGGTAAGGGGTACATTGTACCCCTACCATTTCACGAAGAAAGTGTAAAAAAAGTAAATAAAAACACACAAACACCTTGGAAAAGTCCTTTATTTAAAAATAAAAAAAAAATTTAAAAAAACATTCCAGCGATGAAATCCAGTGTCCCGCGGCGATCCCGATGTCCAGCGCTGTCCGTCATTGGTTGAGCCTGAGCAGACCTGATGGGGAACTTCCTCACGTTCCGCATCTCGTCCGCTTAGCGGACCTGATGGGGAACTTTAGAAGGGGCGGGTCTATTCATGTATTACACAGTGAAGGAAGTTCCCATCAGGTCCGCCCCCTCGTATGTCAGACCCCGCCTACGTCATTGGCCTGAGCGGAGCGGACCTGATGGGGAACTTCCTTCACTGTGTAATACATGAATAGACCCGCCCCTTCTCACGTTCCGCATCTGGTCCGCTTAGTGGATCTGATGGGGAACATTAGAAGGGGCGGGTCTATACATTTAAAACATGGTGGAGGAAGTTCCCCATCAGGGCCGCTCAGGCTCAACCAATGACGGACATCGGATCGCCGCGGGACACTGGATTTCATCGCTGGAATGTTTATTTTTTTTATTTTTTATTTTTTTTAATAAAGGACTTTTCCAAGGTGTTTGTGTTTTTATTTACATTTTTTTACACTTTCTTTGTGAAATGGTAGGGGTACAATGTACCACTTACCAATTCACATAGGGGGGGGGCCGGGATCTGGGGGTCCCCTTTGTTAAAGGGGTCTTCCAGATTCCGATAAGCCCCCTGCCCGCAGACCCCCACAACCACCGGGCAAAGGTTGTGGGGATGAGGCCCTTGTCCCTATCAACACGCCATTTTTTTATTTGGGGTGGAGTTCCCCTTAAAATCCATGCCAGATCTGAAGGGCCTGGTATGGATATTTAGGGGGAACCGCACGCAATTTTTTTTTTATTTGTGGCGGGGTTCCCCTTAATATCCATTCCAGACCTGAGGGCCTGGTAATTGAATTTGGGGGAACCCCCACGCTTTTTTTTTTTTTATCAATGACTTTTCTATGTATTGATAAAAGCCGACAATTCATTAATAGCCGCGAGTGAGTTTTAAATGACTTTTTTTCCGTCAAAAATGACATTTAGTGCAGAAACAGTTCTAAGCACGGGAAAAATTTACGATTCGTACGATTTTTTTTTATACGGAACGGAACAAAACAAATTTTTTGACGGCGCCCATGTCTAGTGCTTTGGGGTCAAGACCTTAAAGCATCCTCCCCATGTTGAGGGTATGTGGCCTGGTATGGTTCAGGAGGGGGGGCACTCTCTTGTGCCCCCCTCTTTTCCTGCGGCCTGCCAGGTTGCGTGATCGGATAAAGGGTCTGGTGTGGATTTTTAGGGGGATCCCCAAGCCTTTTTTTTTAAGTTTGGCTCGGGGTTCCCCTTAAAAATTCATACCAGACCTGAAGGGCCTGGTAATAGAATTGTGGGGGACCCCCACGCATATTTTTTTTTCCAAAGACTTTCAATGTCTTATGTGTATTGACGGGAACCGGCAATTCATTACACCTGCGAGTACTTATAAATGACTATTTTTTTTACTTTAGAAATGTCATTTTGTTCTCGGACTGTTATAAACATGGAAAACATGCGCTACTTTACAGGCATACTATAGACACCCCCCAGGTATGATATTTAGGGCCAGTTCACACCAGATGCAGTGCAGTGCGTTTTTTTGATGCATGAAAAACGCAAAGAAAGTTGATCACATTAATGCCAATGGCATAGTTCACACCACTGCAGTCCATTCCAGTGAGTTTCAGAAAGGGAAAAAAAATTGGTCATGCTGCATTTTTTATGTACAGAACTGTACTGGACCGCAGTAAAACGCATCAAAAACGCACCGGAACGTACCAAAAACACACTGGAATGCACCAAAGACGCACTGCAACACACTTGTCCTTAATAGGGCCAGTTCACACCAGACGCAGTTCCGTGTGCTTTTTTTCTGCACAAAATGCATGCACAGTATTTTCCATTTATTCCAATGGCTCTAGTTGGCTTTGGTTTACACCATGCAGTCAGTTTCCGGTCAGTTTCTGCACCGGAAACTGACCGGAAACTGACTGTATGGTGTGAACTAGAGCCAACAAGAGCCATTGGAATACATGGAAAACACTGCATGCATTTTTAGTGCAGAAAAAAATGCGCACGAAACTGAACGGGACTGCTTCTGGTGTGAACTGGCCATTAAGGTTAAGTGAAAAGAGGGGGGAAAAAGCACTGGACTGCATCAAAACACATCAAAAATGCACTGGAACGCATCAATGAAACACTGGACTGCATCAAAAACGTACCAAAAATGCACTGGAACGCATCAAAAACGCGCATGCAAAAAAAAACACCTGGAACGCATCCAGACTGCATTTCTATGGTGTGAACTGGCCATTAGGGCCAGTTCACACCATACAAACGCAATCCGGATGCAATCCAGGTGCTTTTTTCCACGCGCGTTTGTGATGCATTCCAGTGCATTTTTGGTACGTTTTTGATGCAGTCCAGTGCTTTTGTTTTCACCCCTCTTTTTTATTAACCATAGATAAGGACAAGTGTGTTCCAGTGCGTTTTTGGTTCATTTAGGTGCATTCTGGTGCGTTCCAGTGCGTTTTTGATGCGTTTTGCAGCGTTCCAGTACAGTCCAGTCCAGGTAAAACGCAGCATGTTCTACTATTTTTGTGGAACTGGAACGCACTGGAACAAACACTGCCATTTAGAACCATATAACCAACTTTCCATGCCTTTTTGATGCATAAAAAATGCAATGGACTGCATGTGGTGTGAAATGGCCCTTAAGCAATTTGGCATATTTAAAAGCACTTCTCCTTGTTTTGTTTTTGGTGTTGTCCAAATTGGTGACATTGATATATGTCCCTTAGAGTGGGACCTGGGCCCCTATACCCATTTTAAGGCCAATAACTAGAAGAAAAGCCAGCCAAGTGGGGACTAGCAAAATTAACAAGTCAGTTCCCATAGACTGCAATGGTATTTGTTGTATAACTTTTGCCCATATTAGGCTCTTTGTTTGTCCCCCCATCTCTAATTTAGTAGCATGCTGGATGATGTGCTTAATTTTGGACAGGGGGAAGGGGCTTATTTTCTGCTAGCTGCATTTCTATTGGTCTGAGCATACTTTTTTTTTTTTTGGTGCTTTTTGTGTGTGAACAGCACCTGGATGTTTCTGGGCATGCTCAGAGTGTTTTTTGGGTTAGTAATTGAAGGACATCCTTAACAGGTGTACCCACTTTGAAGTTCAGTCTCTACATTGGGTGAACTTGCATTTTGGGTGTTTCATGGACTGTGCATGTGTTTTCAATTGCCTCATTAGCACACAAACCTATTTTATATAAAGCTTGCAGATAGCATTCTCTCCCTTGCCCTGAAAAGAGGCAAGATTGTGTGGCCGGCCGGCAAAAAGTACATTTTGGTGTCCTTATCGAGTTTGTAACACATGTATTTTATTTGTTATGTCTTTGCAAAACAGATGTAAGTTTTACTTTTGTTGATTGTATTTTTTTGTGTGGGGGATATGTTCCCCTGAAATATTATTGATGTTGTTAATGTGTGTCGTTTGTTCACTTTGA
Source organism: Rana muscosa (assembly GCA_029206835.1). Lineage (NCBI taxonomy): Eukaryota > Metazoa > Chordata > Amphibia > Anura > Ranidae > Rana > Rana muscosa. The sequence goes on from CM055118.1 coordinate 371,926,612, forward strand.
TTTAATTGTCAGTGCTGCATTATTTTGCTAAATCTTTCTCAAGATGTTGTGACTAATGTTTCAAATTTACCTTCATGTTTCTTTTTGTTTTTTTTTGCTTCCCTTTCTTTTTTCCAAGTCCTGTTTTGTTGACCAATACAATTTGATGCAAAGTTTGATGTTTGTTTTTTGTTTTCTATGCAACAAATGTGACAGCTGATTGGCATGTCAAAACAAAACAGGTGTGATTTGTCTAACCTGGTGCCTTCATGGCAGCATATGCATGGATTGTGTGCTGCCACGGGTAGTCACCAGGAAATAAAAAATTCAGAGCCGTAAGTATTCAATTTTCTTTTTTACTGCAGTGGTTCTCAGCCTCAGCCCTCAAGTACCCCCAACAGGACATGTTTTTTGTGAATTTATCTTATCGAGAATTGCTGTCCCAAAATTCCAAACCATTGACTGTGATTTAAAGCACATGTGCAAGATGAAGGAAAACCTGCAAACATGGCCTGTTGGGGGTACTTGAGAAGCACTGATTTAGAGCACTGCACTTAAAAATAGCTCAAGACAATACTATTCTAATTGTGGGCATTTTGAGGGAAACCAAGTAAGTGTTAGAACCCCTGCTTGTTTTTTTTTTTTTTTAGGTCGGGTGTCGTGTCCCTTTTAGTAAAATTGGCTTCACTTCCTGTCACACAGCTAAACAGGAAGTGAAGGTAAAACCCTACAATGTCTTTTCTTGGGGACACACAGATCAATCTAACTAGTGTCCCCATTAAGCAAATTGCACTCTAGCACTTTGTTGTGTACACCCCAAATCATTAGGTAGTTTGGGGTTTAGTAAAGGCAAATCCACTCTGCAGTACAAGTGTAGTTGCTGAAAATCTGAGGGGAAGCACTGGTGATTTTAACATCCAATCATGTAGAAGCAAAGATGGTGTTTTTTTTGTTGGTTTCCTTGCATGTCCCCCTTGGATATCCAGCAAGTGCACTTGTAGTGCAAAAGTGGATTTGCCTTTAGTAAATAAACCCCAAAGTCACCTAATAATTTGGGGTGTACCCAGCAAAATGCTGGAGTGCAATTGACATAATGGGGAAACTATTTAGATTTCATTTACTTTAACTTTGCAAAGACACATTTCTAAGTTGAATTGTGATGCATGTCAATGGCCCATTTAGACCCTCTTTAACCACTTGAGATCAGCGCTATAACTGATCGACGGCCGCAGCACGGTCCTCAATTGCCGGGAGTCCGTCAATAGACGTCCTCCCCTTCGCGCGCGCGCTGTGGTCACTGAGTCTCGGGTGATCACAGATCCAAGTAAGGGGCCGATCCCTGCCCCTTACCACGTGATCAGCTGTCAGCCAATGACAGCTGATCACGTGATGTAAACAAAAGCTCGGTAATGGTTTTTGTTTTCTCCTTGTGCTGACAGCGTGAGCAAAAAAAAAGGCAATCACCGGCTTATGTGCAAGGAACATCGGGCCCGAAGAGGAAGAGGCAATTCTACGTCATCTGTGACAATCAGTAGCCCCTGCCAGCGCCACCTATCAATGCCCACCACTGGTGCCAATCAGTGCCCATCACTGCCAACTATCATTGCTACCTAGCAATGCCACCTCTCAGTGCCCACCCTTGCCGCCTTATCGGTGCCCATCACTGCAGCCCATCAGTGCAGTCTCATCAGTGTACATCAATGAAGGAGAAAAATTACCTTTTTCAAAATTTTCAAACAAAATATTAAAATATCCAACTTTCTTTTGTATTTCTAGAAAAAAACAAAAAACAAACGCAGAGGTGATCAAATAGCACCAAAATAAAGCTCTATTTATGTGAAAAAAATGATTACAATTCCATTTGGTTACAGTGTTGTATAACCGCGCAATTGTCATTCAAAGTGCATTAGCGCTGAAAGTTGAAAATTGGTCTGGGCAGGAAGGGGGTTTAAGTGGCCAGTAAGCAAGTGGTTAATATAAGGCTACATGCACACTGACGTTTTTACAGCTGCTTGTTTGAGTGTTTTTTGCAGCTTAAAAACACCTCTCCATGTTAGCCTATGGCCTCATGCCCATCATGGCGTTTTTGAGCTGTAAATGGCATAGCCGTTTTTAGGCCCCACGTACACGGGACGCTGGTGCAAAGTCTTCTGAACTAAGGTTGAAACCGGCATTTATAAACGCGCGTTTTGCCGTGTTTTCGTCTATAAGCGTTTCATTAGGAAACATAAGGACCCTCCCTAAGCTCAAAAAACTGTATTATTAACCATGTCAGCCAATTTGTGAGACCAGGGTGAGAAGCAGCAGCTGAGAGAGCAGCAGTGTACTTGTATTTAGCGTGTCACTTGCCACAAGCTGTGGATTGTCCACTTGCCATGTCACCTGGCCACGTCAACTGCCACAAGTTGTGGATTGTCCACTTGCCACGTCACCTGGCCACATCACCTGCCACGTCACCTGGCCACGTCACCTGCCACAAATTGTGGATTGTCCACTTGCCACGTCACCTGCTACGTCACCTGGCCTCGTCACCTGGCCACGTCACCTGGCCACGTCAACTGCCACAAGTTGTGGATTGTCCACTTGCCACGTCACCTGGCCACATCACCTGCCACGTCACCTGGCCACGTCACCTGCCACAAATTGTGGATTGTCCACTTGCCACGTCACCTGCTACGTCACCTAGCCTCATCACCTGGCCTCGTCACCTGGCCACGTCACCTGCCACAAGTTGTGGATTGTCCACTTGCCACGGTCACCTGGCCACGTCACCTGCCACAAGTTGTGTATTGTCCACAATGCAATGCAAGCAATTACAGTTTTTTTTAAATATATTTTTAATGGTTTTTCACCATTTGTCATAATTTTTTAGTTTTTCAATGTAAAGAAATAGGTCACGTTTAAAAACGCTTTTAAACTAAAATGTGGCTAAACGCCGGTACTGCGTCTGAAATGTGGAAATCTTTGGCGTCTGAACGCATTTTTTTGCTTTCTGAAAAACAAGGTTAAACGCAACTGGGTCAGTTCACACCTTGGAAACGCAGTCCGGATGCGTTCCAGGTGCTTTTCTGCATGCGCGTTTTTGATGCAGTCCAGTGCTTTTTTTCACCCTTTTTTCTTAGGCCTCATGCCCACAGACGTTTTAAAAAATGGGCTGTAAAGCTAGTACAGACGCCAGGAAAAAAATTTACGCGATTTTTTCCGCGTTTTGCATTGAATTCAATGCACGTTTCCCCGCGCTAGCATTCAGCCGCGTTTTTCTCTCTATTCAAAATCAATGGTTCCCTATGGGAGCCCATTGATTTGAAAAGGTCGCACCAGAAGTCGGATCAAGATGATCCGTCTTGCGGGGCGACTCGTGTGCGGAGAACCTTAAGAGCCGGTTCACACAGGGGCGTCCTGGGATCTGACTTTAATTTGCCCCAAGTCGGTTTAGAAAAGTAATGGAAGTGAATGGAGCCGTCTAAATGTACACTACTGCAGTCGCTCCGACTTCAGAAAAGGTTCCTGTACGACTTCAATCCGTCTTCTAGGCGACTTGTACCCATTGATTTCAATGGAAGTCGCCTCCAAGTTTGATCCCCGTTCACAGAGAGGCAACTTTACAGGAAGTCGCCCCTGTGTGAACCAGTGTCCTATCATTCTGGGTCCCCCATCAGATAGTGCCCGCGTTGGACTGCGCATGCGCAGTCCCATATCACGGAAATGTCCGAAACTAAACATCTGTTCAAGCCGCTCGTTCTATCAGATGGGGGACCCATCTCGATAGAACAGCGCTGTCTGCGCTCAGTCAAATAAAAGGGGCGGGTGTATATTACAAGAGCTCTGGCCACTTTCACTGAAATAAAAGGGGCTGGCCGTGCTCACTCAAATAAAAGGGGCGGGTGTATTATTGAACATTAACTTTGCAGAGCATGGTTTTCACAATAAACGACACGTCTGCGGGGTGTGTACAGAACTCAAGGGGCGTGTTTACAAAACTCTAGGGCTCACTCAATACAGCAAGGGGCAGATGGTTTTATAAAAGGGGCGGGTCTATTATTCAGCAGTGATTTTTTACAGGATACATACCCGCCCCTTTCATAAAAGCATCCCCTTGCTCTATTTCAGTGAGCGCGACCAGCGCTGTTTTATCGAGATGGGTCCCCCATTTGATAGAACGAGCAGCGGGAGCGAGCGCTGTGTTAACTGCGCATGCTCCAACTACATCTGATGAAACAGCTGTTCAGTCTCGGAGATCTCCGTGATCTCCGATCGCGCATGCGCAGTCCAACCCGGGCACTATCTGATGGGGGACCCAGAATGTTAGAACACCGGCTCTAGGGCAAACCCCTCCCTCCCACAGAGCTGGTATTTGGTATGAATTATGAGGGGGAACTCCACGCCAAATTTTAAATAAAAAACAGTCATGAGTTCCCCTCCAAGAGCATACCAGGCCCTTAGGTCTGGTATGGATTTTAAGGGGAACCCCCTACGCTGAAAAAACTGTGTGCGGGTCCCCCAAAATCCATACCAGACTGTAAGGAAAGGTTCCATCCGCTGGTAATATATATAATCTGGCGTGTAGTACTGAGGTCCACCAGTAGGTGTCTCCTGGCAGTTTTGAACTGTCAGGGGAACTTCTCTCTGCTGGTATGTCATCCTTGGGCCGCAGTACTGGCGTCCACCAGCGGATGGATCCCGGCAGTGTGGTGCAGATGTTACTTCCTGCAATCAGGGGTCACCTGAGCCTGTTAGCAGGTATAAATACCCGGCAGGTGCACACACACACCTCCCTGGTATTGTCCTCGTGCCCTGACCTGCAGCCTGTCTACCTGAACCCTGAACCCTGAACCCATTGTTCTGCTCCTTATCCCTGGATCCTTGCTCTGCTCCCTGCTTGTCCCTGTCTGTCCACTCCTGGCCCCCCATCTGCTGATCTCCCATTAATGATTCTGGCCTGACTTGACTATGATTCTGGTTCCCCCTTACTACTTATGCTGGTTGGTTATCGTCACTTTTTGGTTGTTTGGTTGTTCACTTGTACTGGTACTGGTGGTGTGTTCACATTTATATTTACTTATCTTAATAAACTATTTACTTCACCTATTTCTGTTTGTGGTTTCCTCATTTGCAGTCCACACAGTTCTGATCATATCTGATTCTTGACAGAATACCAGGGCCATCCCTGATCAGAAGTGGCTGCGCAGGGGAACCATTTTGATCGTTTGCAAACATGAATGCTGATGAAATTGTTTATTTATCTCTGCTGGCATCTGAAAGCAGTAATTATTGTCGCCAGGCTTTGAAAGAATGGTCTAGTGACCTGTTGTTTGCAGCCATCCGATCGGCTCACTCCCTGGTCGATCAGGGTTATATGCCGTTTGGGAAGGTGCAACATTTAATTAAAGTTGAGTTCCACCCTCTTTTTGAACTTTGCTGCATCCTCTCTATGAATGTCCCCTTAAGAACAATTGGCATATTTTAATTTTTTGTTTTTAAAACTCACGTTTTGCTGGGACTCTTTTTGTATCTCCAGCCGCGGCCGCTGAAAACTCTGCGTGTCATACACTGATCGCTCGGCCTCCTGGGAGATATTTGTTATCAATCCCAGGAGGCTCATCGCGTTCCCATGTTCATGTAGGCACGCCCATCCTGCCCTCCCTCGGTCCGCCTGGTGACCACCTTCCTCCGCTCCTCCCTCCCTCCCTACCCAGCGAGCCTCAGCCTGTCACATCTCACACTGCACTGTGTGATGATGTGACCAGTGTTCTGCCAAATACGTTCCCCAGGCAGAGGTGGAGGCGCTGAAGCGCCAGAGTGCTCCCCTCCCTCCTCCTTCTCCTCTCCTCTCTCCGCCGATCACCGCCGCCACCACGTTCCCTGCCGAAGCCCCCCACCCTCCTCCCTCCTCCTCCTGTCAGAGGAGGGGAGCGAAACAGCTGCAGATCGGAGCGGCTGTCTCTGACCAGCCGCGCAGTGACGTTGCTAGGGGGGTTAGTACTAATGATGGAGGGGGGGGTTAGTACTAATAATGGAGGGGGGTGGTTTGTTCTGGGGGGGGTCAGTACTAATGATGGAGGGGGGGGTGGTTTGTTCTGGGGGGAGGTTAGTACTAATGATGGAGGGGGGGTTTGTTCTGGGGGGGGTTAGTACTAATGATGGAGGGGGGGTCAGTACTAATGATGGAGGGGGGTGGTTTGTTCTGGGGGGTCAGTACTAATGATGGAGGGGGGTGGTTTGTTCTGGGGGGGTCAGTACTAATGATGGAGGGGGGTGGTTTGTTCTGGGGGGGTCAGTACTAATGATGGAGGGGGTTGGTTTGTTCTGGGGGGGTCAGTACTAATGATGGAGGGGGTGGTTTGTTCTGGGGGTGGTCAGTACTAATGATGGAGGGGGTGGTTTGCTCTGGGAGGGTCAGTACTAATGATGGAGGGGGGGTGGTTTGTTCTGGGGGGGTCAGTACTAATGATGGAGGGGGGTGGTTTGTTCTGGGGGGTATGTACTAATGATGGAGGGGGTGGCTTGTTCTGGGGGGGTCTGTACTAATGATGGAGGGGGTGGTTTGTTCTGGGGGGTCTGTACTAATGATGGAGGGGGGTGGTTTGTTCTGGGGGGGTCAGTACTAATGATGGAGGGGGGGTGGTTTGTTCTGGGGGGGTCTGTACTAATGATGGAGGGGGTGGTTTGTTCTGGGGGGGTCTGTACTAATAGAGGGGGGTGGTTTGTCCTGGGGGGTCTGTACTAATGGAGGGGGGTGGTTTGTCCTGGGGGGGTCTGTACTAATGGAGGGGGTGGTTTGTTCTGGGGGGTCTGCACTAATGGAGGGGGGGAGGAAAGCCACACAGCCTGGCGCCATCCCTGGCAGAGAAAGGAATGGAGTAATTGCCAGAATACAGATCTGGGCTCTACTCAGTGGAGTCGCCACGGGCAATTCAGAGTGAGCCGACTCCTGATCAAAGGAACCGCTGTTGCTGTATCGCTGGGTCAGGTGAGAGGGCCAATCGGCCATTATCTACTAACGTCCATAGGAACTGCAGTCTCTGACCATCTCCTGTACTATGTCTGCATAGATGCGATTCGATGTGCTGGAGGTGATGCAATGTGCTGTAAATGATGCGATTTGACGTGCTGGGGGTGATGCAATGTTCTGTGGGCCATGCGATTCGATGTGCTGGGGGTGTTGCAATGTGCTGTGGGCCCATGTGATTTGACGTGCTGGGGGTGATGCAATGTTCTGTGGGCCATGCGATTCAATGTGCTGGGGGTGTTGCAATGTGCTTTGGGCCCATGCAATTCGATGTGCTGGGGGAGTTGCAATGTGCTGTGGGCCCATGCGATTCGATGTGCTGGGGGTGTTGCAATGTGCTGTGGGCCCATGCGATTCGATGTGCTGGGGTGATGCGATTCGATGTGCTGGGGGTGTTGCAATGTGCTGTGGGCCCATGCGATTCAATGTGCTGGGGGTGTTGCAATGTGCTGTGGGCCCATGCGATTCGATGTGCTGGGGGTGTTGCAATGTGCTATGGGCCCATGCGATTCGATGTGCTGGGGTGATACGATTCGATTTGCTGGGGGTTATACAATGTTCTGTGGGCCATGAGATTCGATATGCTGGGGGTGTTGCAATGTGCTGTGAGTGATGCGATTCGATGTGCTGGGGGTTATGCAATGTGCTGGGGTGATGTGATTCGATGTGCTGGGGTGATGCGATTCGATGTGCTGGGGTGATGCAATGTTCTATGGGCCATGCGATTCGATGTGCTGGGGTGATACGATTCGATTTGCTGGGGGTTATACAATGTTCTGTGGGCCATGAGATTCGATATGCTGGGGGTGTTGCAATGTGCTGTGAGTGATGCGATTCGATGTGCTGGGGGTTATGCAATGTGCTGGGGTGATGTGATTCGATGTGCTGGGGTGATGCGATTCGATGTGCTGGGGTGATGCAATGTTCTATGGGCCATGCGATTCGATGTGCTGGGGGTGATGCAATGTGCTGTAATCTATGCGATTTGATATGCTGGGGGTGATGCAATGTGCTGTGATTGATACACACACATACCCCTCATCCTTCACCTTCGGCCTTCTCATCCCTCACCTTCGGCCTTCTCGTCCCTCATCCCTCATCCCTCACTGTAACGGCACCCCAAATATCAAAGGGGGTAACGCCGTTTAGATACCTTCCCTCTCCTGGACACAAATTCGCTGCCGATCCTACACAGCCAGACGACCACTTCCCATAGGAATTAATCCTTCTGAAAGAACAAGACGCACTCCTGTATCTTTCTAGGATAGACTGACTTTATTGCAAAAACATTGTAACTTTTATACACATCCAATACTGCATTAATCTAAAATGAACAATGGTCCAGCTCCACCCACAACATAACAAGACCCAATCCTCCCTGCATCTCTGAAATCACCTGGGAAAGAGGAACCATCACCTTCTCACCTCAGGCCTCCAAAACTGCCGCGGGTGTAGAGCAGGGGTCTGCAGTACTTTGTCCTGCTGCCAGTACTTGAGCAGGCGATGCATAATCCATAACCTCCTCTGAACAGTCCCTTAAGTCCATACCTTCTGTAATCTGTGGCTGGGGAGATGAGCCAACTGCCCTAGCTCCCTGGAACTCCATATCATCCACTTCGGCTTTAGGGATGGCAATCTTCAGATTTTCCACTGCCGATTCTTCAGCCAGGCTAGCTCCCTGGAACTCCATATCATCCACTTCGGCTTTAGGGATGGCAATCTTCAGATTTTCCACTGCCGATTCTTCAGCCAGGCTAGCTCCCTGGAACTCCATATCATCCACTTCGGCTTTAGGGATGGCAATCTTCAGATTTTCCACTGCCGATTCTTCAGCCAGGCTAGCTCCCTGGAACTCCATATCATCCACTTCGGCTTTAGGGATGGCAATCTTCAGATTTTCCACTGCCGATTATTCAGACAGGATTTCATAGTTGTCAACTGGTATTTCCTGATAGTCCCAGGCAAAGGTAGCCCCACCTTGCTGCTGAGCAGATTCTAGCAGCTGTCTGTAGGCGATCTCCGATTTGCCGTATCTCCGCCGTTCTCCGCTCATGTTGCCGCTCTAGTTCTCTCTTTTGTCGCTCTCGTTCTCTCTCTTGTCGCTGTCGTTCTCTCTTGTCGCTGTCGTTCTTTCTCTTGTCGCTCTCGTTCTCTCTCTTGTCGCTCTCGTTCTTTCTCTCGTCGCGCATCCTGCAGCTGGATGCCTTTAATGGCTTCCTGTATGGCGGTCTCTGATGGGTTAGCACCATATAATGCCAACCGCTCTCGAACTCGTTGCTGAAACAAGTCTTTAACTGACCGGGGTCCTGCATCACCATCCTTCTGGTCCATCTCGGCTAGCTCCCTGATCAAGGTGGCCTTGTTCTTTGTCCCACTTGTCCCTTCACGGCTCTCAAGTAGGTATTTCAGCGTGGCTTTCCTGCAGGCTGCATAGCTGGTCATTCACTGCGGTGGTTTGGAGTGTCCCAGGAACTGGAGGGAAAATCCCGCTGCTGCCAACCAATGTAACGGCAACCCAAATATCAAAGGGGGTAACGCCGTTTAGATACCTTCCCTCTCCTGGACACAAATTCGCTGCCGATCCTCCACAGCCAGACGACCACTTCCCATAGGAATTAATCCTTCTGAAAGAACGAGATGCACTCTGTATCTTTCTAGGATAGACTGACTTTATTGCAAAAACATTGTAACTTTTATACACATCCAATACTGCATTAATCTAAAATGAACAATGGTCCAGCTCCACCCACAACATAACAAGACCCAATACACATTTGACAGTAGGCTAGCTTTTGTCTCCCTATACCCATCTCTTAGAAGGCAACAGCTAAGCCCTTTATGTTTAAATGACTATGCATGACCTTTATATTCACCAGACTGTCTGTTACTTTACAATACACACAAGTACAGACTTAATTATCACAATCCAGATTAACCACAAACAATGAACACGCCGTTAAAAATGCTCTGGAGCATACACACGATCGGTTTTAATGCCCATTTTTAAAAATGGCATTTTTAACGGCATGAAAAACGATCGTGTGTATGGGGCATAAGAGCTTTAAAAATGTCCTAATTGTAAACTACCGTATTTATTGGCGTATAACACGCGCCGGCGTATAACACGCACCCCAAGTTTAGGAGGAAATTTTAGGGAAAAACACTTTTAGCAGGGAAGTTTAAGGAAAAATAACTTACATTTAAATGCAGCCTTGTCAGTGTCCATTGCAGTCTTGTCACAGTGCAGCCTTGTCAGTGTCCATTGCAGCCTTGTCACAGTGCAGCCTTGTCAGTGTCCATTGCAGCCTTGTCACAGTGCAGCCTTGTCAGTGTCCATTGCAGCCTTGCCCCAGAGTCGCCGTGCAGCCTTGCCCCAGAGTCGCCGTGCAGCCTTGCCCCAGAGTCGCCGTGCAGCCTTGCCCCAGAGTCGCCGTGCAGCCTTGCCCCAGTGTCGCCGTGCAGCCTTGCCCCAGTGTCGCCGTGCATCATTTTAAAATTGGCGCCGAGACTGTGCGGACGCCGCCGAGAACGGCGGGGACGCAGGGGACGCAGGGACTGGGCGGAGCCGCCGCCGAGATACACATAGCCGAGTGTACTCGGCTTTTCTCGGCTCCGCTCACAGTCACGCCGAGTCCCGCCCTATGATGGACATAACACAGGTCCAATGGCGGGACTGGGCATGACTGTGAGCGGAGCCGAGAAAAGCCGAGTATAGCCGAGTACATTCGGCTATGTGCATCTCGCTCCGCTCCGCTCACAGTCAGCGAAGACAGCTCAGGGATGTGGGTATCGGCGTATAACATGCACCCACGATTTTCCCCTGATAAATACGGTAAATCATTTGTTTCTGTGCAGATATATCTACATAATAAGATTATATATATATATATATATATATAATGTAGATATATCTGCACAGAAACAAATGATTTTGTTTACAATTAGGAAATTTTTAAAGCTCTTACCCTTAGCAACAGATTTCTGTATTTCTAGAATATTATTGCTTGTACATACTAGAGGGGAGGAGGGGAGGAGATGTTTACATAAATAGGGGGCGGCAACTTGCTATGAAACTTGAGAGAAAATGTAACATGAAACTGAAACCGATTACACTGCTTGTGATATCCAGGAAGACATATGCAGTCTGGCTTCAGATGCCCACACTTAAAATGGCCACGGCCTATTTCTAGTTTATACACTATCTAAATGCTGTAATAACCTAACAAAACAGACCTTAGTTTACAGACTAACTTTACTAGAATACAATAAAATTGTGTATTCTAGGGGTATTTTTATTTAAAAAGTGTAATTTCGGCCGGAACACCACTTTAAAATCTGTACTGAGCTGGCCCTGCCCTGTATTCCAGAGGGCCATGATGATTTCACGTCTCCTTTTAATGTGAACCAGGTTGTTTCCTTAGTTTGGCTTTTTGAAAGACGATCCCGCCGATTTTTGTGAGCACTACTCAGCCTGCTCCCCACAGGTGATTGCTGAGTGCATTAAGTCTGCTCAGTCTTTTGTTAGACAGGGAGATTTAAAGTCACAGTTTGTACAACCCATACATTCGGCATGGTCTGGCATGGTGCAATCAGCCCCAGCCAAGACAAACCACCTCTTCCATCAGACACCAGCCGACCCAAATGTATGTTTCTCCATCACCCATGGCAACCCCAGTCGCAGTTCAGTACACACTGCTTCCCACCAGATACCAATATTCAGTCTCTGCTCCCTGTACCTATCCTGCATTCAACCCACCTGTCTCTTCTCAGCTGCCTACAAACCCACAAGAACTTCCCCCAGCTACTGTTACCTCTTCTCTGCCATATCCCAACCCTCCTTTCCAGTCTGCTACACCCCTTACCTACAGGGCTCCAGTGGTTAAGCCAAAGAAGAGACAAAAGTTCTTTCCGACCAGAACGATCCTGCCAGTAACCCAACCTGCCTCCACACCAATCAAACTGCTTCAGTCTGATGCCCCAGTTACTGTGCCAGCCTGAAGTTCATGTGTCAGCCTGCCAGCCTGAAGTTCATGTGTCAGCCTGCCAGCCTGAAGTTCCTGTGCCAGCCTGCCAGCCTGAAGTGCCAGAGCCGGCGTTCCAGCCTGAAGTGCCAGAGCCGGCGTTCCAGCCTGAAGTGCCAGAGCCGGCGTTCCAGCCTGAAGTGCCAGAGCCGGCGTTCCAGCCTGAAGTGCCAGAGCCGGCGTTCCAGCCTGAAGTGCCCGATGCCGGTGTTCCAGCCTGATGTCCCAGTCTGAAGATCTGGTGTCCCAGTCTGCAGATTCGGTGCCTGTGACCCCGCCTGAAGTTGTAGTGCCCATTTCCCGGTCTGAGGAGCCTGCTGCCCAGTCTGATGTGAGTTCCTGCCTGCTGCCCAGCCTGAGGTGTTCCTGCCTGCTGCCCAGCCTGAGGTGTTCCTGGCTGCTGCCCAGCCTGAGGTGTTCCTGGCTGCTGCCCAGCCTGAGGTGTTCCTGGCTGCTGCCCAGCCTGAGGTGTTCCTGGCTGCTGCCCAGCCTGAGGTGTTCCTGGCTGCTGCCCAGCCTGAGGTGTTCCTGGCTGCTGCCCAGCCTGAGGTGTTCCTGCCTTCTGCCCAGCCTGAGGTGTTCCTGCCTTCTGCCCAGCCTGAGGTGTTCCGGGTCTGCTGCCCAGCCTGAGGTGTTCCGGGTCTGCTGCCCAGCCTGAGGTGTTCCGGGTCTGCTGCCCAGCCTGAGGTGTTCCTGTCTGCTGCCCAGCTCGATGACCCGGAGCCTGCTACCCAGCCTGAGATTTTCTTGTCTGCTGCCCAGCCTGATGTGCCTGTTCCTGCTGTCCAGTTTGATGTGCCTGTTCCTGCTGTCCAGTTTGATGTGCCTGTTCCTGCTGTCCAGTTTGATGTGCCTGTTCCTGCTGTCCAGTTTGATGTGCCTGTTCCTGCTGCCCAGTTTAATATGTCTGCTGCCCAGCTTGATGTACCCATACCTGCTGCCCAGCTTGATTTACCAGCTGCCCAGATTGATGCACCTGTACTTGCTACTCAGCTTGAGGTTCGAGTGCCTGCTACCCAGCCTAATGTACTTTTTGCCCAACCTGTTGTGACTTTGTCTTCTGCCCGTCTTGACGCCATAGACTTTCTCCAGCAACGGCTGGTTGGAGCGCCCGGAGGTCGCTCCTTCGATGGGGGGTACTGTAAGGAAAGGTTCCATCCGCTGGTAATATCTATCATCTGGTGTCCAGTACTGAGGTCCACCAGCAGGTGTCTCCTGGCAGTTTTGAACTGTCAGGGGAACTTCTCTCTGCTGGTGTTATGTCATCCTTGGGCTGCAGTACTGGCGTCCACCAGCGGATGGATCCTGGCAGTGTGGTGCACATGTTACTTCCTGCAATCAGGGGTCACCTGAGCCTGTTAGCAGGTAAAAATACCCGGCAGGTGCATACACACACCGCCCTGGTATCGTCCTCGTGCCCTGACCTGCAGCCTGTCTACTTGAACCCTGATACCTGATACCTGAACCTGTTGTTCTGCTCCTTATCTCTGGATCCCTGGATCCTTGCTCTGCTCCCTGCTTGTCCCTGTCTGTCCACTCCTGGCCCCCCATCTGCTGATCTCCCATTAATGATTCTGGCCTGGCTTGACTACGATTCTGGTTCCCCCTTACTACTTATGCTGGTTGGTTATTGTCACTGTTTGATTGTTTGGTTGTTCACTTGTACTGGTGGTGTGTTCACATTTATATTAATAAACTATTTGCTTCACCTATTTCTGTTTGTGGTTTCCTCTGTTGCAGTCCACACAGTTCTGATCATATCTGATTCCTGACACAGACCCTTATCCGAGCACGCAGCCCGGCCAGTCAGGAAAGGGGGTGGGGACAAGCGAGCGCCCCCCCTCCTGAACCGTACCAGGCCGCATGACCTCAACATGGGGGGATTGCTTTGGGGCAGGGGGGCGCCCTGCAGCACCCCCCACCCCAAAGCACCCTGCCCCCATGTTGATGGGGACAAGGGCCTCTTCCCGACAACCCTGGCCGTTGGTTGTCGGGGTCTGCGGGCGGGGGGCTTATCGGAATCCGGGAGCCCCCTTTAATAAGGGGGCCCCCAGATCCCAGCCCCCCACCCTATGTGAATGAGTATGGGGTACATCGTACCCCTACCCATTCACCTGGGGGAAAAGTGTCAATAAGAAAAATACACTAGACAGCTTTTTAAAGTAATATATTAGGCAGCTCCGGGGGGTCTTCTTCCGACTTCGGGGTCTTCTACTGACTTTGGGGGTCTTCTTCTGACTTCGGGGGTCTCTTCAGACTCTCCGGCCTCTTCTCCCGCTCTCCGGTGCCTTCTCAGCGCTCTCTGGTTCTTCTCTCGCTCTCTGGTGCTTTCTGCCTTCTGCCGGGCACCTCCGCTATCTTCTGACAGCTATTTTGCTAGCGGGGGCCCAGACTTCATCGGCATCTTCTTCCCTCTTCTCTCCGCCCGATGTTGCCTCGGCGCTCTCTGCCGCTATAATGCTGTGTGCGCGGAGCGCAACGACTTATATAGGCATGGGGCGTGGTCACCGGGTGACCCCACCTCTTATGATGTCACAGTCCCATCATGCTCCGGGTGGTGACAACATAAGGGGCGGGGTCACATGGTGACATCACCCGGTGACAACGCCCCATGCCTATATAAGTCGTTGTGCTCCACGCACATGGCATTATAGCAGCAGAGAGCATCGAGGCAACATCGGGCGGAGAGAAGAGGGAAGAAGACGATGATGAAGACTGGGCGCCCGCTAGAAAAAGAGCTAACAGAAGATAGCTGAGGTGCCTGGCAGAAGGCAGAAAGAACCGGAGAGCTGGAGAAGAACCGGGGGGGGTGAGAAGGCACCGGAGAGCGGGAGAAGAGGCCGGAGAGTCGGAAGAGACCCCCGAAGTCGGAAGAAGACCCCCAAAGTTGGAAGACCCCCGGAGCTGCCTAATAAATTACTTTAAAAGGCTGTCTAGTGTGTTTTTTTATTGACACTTTTCCCCTAGGTGAATGGGTAGGGGTATGATGTACCCCATACTCATTCACATAGAGTGGGGGGCCAGGATCTGGGGCCCCCTTATTAAAGGGGGCTCCCGGATTCCGATAAGCCCCCCACCCGCAGACCCCAACAACCAACGGCCAGGGTTGTCTGGAAGAGGCCCTTGTCCCCATCAACATGGGGGCAGGGTGCTTTGGGGTGGGGGGCCGCAGGGTGCCCCCTGCCCCAAAGCACCCACCCCCTATGTTGTGGGCATGCGGCCTGGTACGGTGCAGGAGGGGGGGCGCCCGCTCATCCCCACCCCCTTTCCTGACCGGCCGGGCTGCGTGCTCGGACAAGGGTCTGGTATGGATTTTGGGGGGACCCCCACGTCGTTTTTTCGGCGTAGGGGGTTCCCCTTAAAATCCATACCAGACCTAAGGGCCTGTTATGCTCTTGGGGGGGAACCCATGCCAGTTTTTTTTTTAAAATTTGGCGTGGAGTTCCCCCTCATGATTCATACCAAATACAGGGGACAGCGAGCGCGAGGTGTGGGATCGCGCTGGAAACATTCTCGCAGGCAAGGTACTGGCAAAGAAGCCTGCCCTGGAGGCGACTTCAAGTCGCTCCAAGTCACGCTGTGGTTCACGCTCAAGTCGTGTCCAAGTTGCCTCGCAAAGTCGCTCTGCCCCTGTGTGAACCTGCACACGAGTCGCCCCGCAAGTCGGATCATCTTGATCCGACTTCTGTTGCGACCTCTATTCAAATCAATGGGCTCCCATAAGGAATCTACGGTAACAAGACGAAACGAGACGGATCCTAGAGCAAGAGTTAAAGTGAATGGGAGATTATCAGATGATTTTGAGATACGGAACGGGACCAGGCAGGGGTGCCCCTTGTCCCCATTGCTATTTGCTTTGGTGTTGGAACCTTTCTTACGTACAATCAGGGGAAATAAGAAGATTAAGGGGATAGAAATCGGGTCCACGGAACATAAGATATCGGCGTATGCGGACGATTTATTGCTGTACCTTTCCTCCCCTCAGGAATCCATGAAGGAACTGATGCAAGAGATAGAGAAGTTTGTTTTTTAATAAAATTTTAAAATAAACATTGAAAAGTCGGTGGTAATGCAAATTCATGTATCCCAGAGGTTGAGGAAAAAGTTGCAGAGAGCTTTTCCGCTTGTATGGCGTCTGGACTCCTTATCATACCTGGGGACTTGTATAACTCCAGACGTAAAACATTTATACGATTTAAATTATGGACCCTTGGTTGTTTCTATAGTGGAGGATTTGAAGAAATGGGGATGCAACACCCCAACATGGTTTGGTAGGGTAAATGTGCTTAAAATGAACATAATCCCCAGGCTCATCTATGTTATGCACGCCATTCCTATAACTCTTCCACAGACATTTGTTAGGCAAATAAGGAGAGCCCTAATGACTATTGTGTGGGGAGATAAACACCCCAGACTGGCATATGAGATGCTGAGGAGATCAAAGGGGGAGGGACGGTTAGGCCTCCCATATATAGGGACCTACTATCGGGCCATGGCCCTGGTTCGTATTATGAACTGGTGCCATGTTTCAAATAGTAAAAGATGGGTACCACTGGAGAAAATGTTGGCAGGAGCACCATGGATCCCAGCCGCCTATAGGGGATTATCGGAGTATGTATCACCCCTGATTAAAACAACACTTACAATATGGGACAGAATGAATAAGACAGGAAGGTTCGCCCCCCCGATATCACCCATAATACCCCTAGAGGGGTTTCCCTGGTTTCCCCCCGGTAGAGGAGAGGGGTAGTTTAGGGTGCTGGGGAAGGGAGGGGAGGGGAAACTGTGCTGGAGTTGCCCCACAAGGGAAACTTCTTCCATTGGGAGACCTGGTAAAGAACATGGGGGAGGTATCAATGGCGGAGTGGAAATATGGTCAGTTGAGGGATTTGTTTAATAAATGGAAACATCAGATTAGACCTGCAAACCCCTTGACCATTTTCGAGGAGTGGTGTGTCAATTTATCAGAGCCGGGCCATATGCTATCCCGAATGTATAAGTTGGTCTTGAGTGCTCAAGGCCATACAACCCCCTATTTCATTTGCGAATGGGAAAAGGAGCTGGGCCATAATTTTACGACAGAACAAGTGGATAGACTGATGGAGACAACACACCACTCCTCAATAAACTCTTAAGTACTAGAGATGTCCTATAAATTCATCACCAGATGGTATCGGACACCGACTCGACTGGTGCAGATGTACCCATCTGCAGATGTTAACTGTTGGAGGGGATGTAACCAGAGGGGGGTCTTTTCTCCACGTATGGTGGTACTGTCCCAAGATCAAGAAATTCTGGGAGGGGATAACACCATGGATAAAAAAATTAACACTTAGACCTATAGAGCCCTCTCCCCTACACTTTCTTTTTCATGGGATGCCAGCGCCCATTACATTTTACAAAAGAAGTGTCACTCCACATTTGCTAAATGCAGCGAAGGCACTAATCCCCAGATTCTGGAAACAATCCATATGCCCCACAATAAGGGATTGGAAAAGGGAGGTGGAGAGGATTATGGAAGCAGAGAGATGGGTCCATATAGTGAGAGACCAGCAAGACAAATTTAAGTATATATGGGCAGGGTGGATATATTACTCCTCTGAAGTAGGGAGTGATTGATTCCAGGGGTTGTGGGGGTCGGGGGGGGAGAGGAGAACCAGGTACCCGTTTTTTTTTTTTTTTTGGGGGGGGTTTGTGTTTGAAGTAGTGCTTTCCCCAACCCCGGGGAGGTGCTCTGGAGAGAGGAGTAAGGCCATGGGAAGGGTAAGAAGGCCACCCACCCCCTTTTCCCCCCTTTTAATTTTTAATTATTTTTTTGGATGATATTCACAGAGTATACTCACACTTGCTTAAGAAAAGAATAAGTATTAAATAAAGGAGAAAATAAAAATACACGTAAAGAGAGGTAGGGGGAGGGATGGGTGGGGAGGGAAGGGTTAGGGGGAGGTGGGAGAGGTTTGGAAATAAATTCACTAGGCCAATAGGAAAATAAGTTAAAAAAAAAAACAGGCAAGATAAAATTTGGAATTTAATAAACACAGGCTGAAAAAACTAATTTTTTCGCTCCTTCTGGAATAAAAAAAAAAGAAGGGGGGGAAAAGGAAAGAAAAGAAGGGAGAAAAAAGAGAAGAGAGAAAGGGATAAAGCACGAAAGGGGTGTGTAGAGTGGGGAGTGCGCGGGGGTCTCCTGATGTTTTTTTTTTTTGTTTCTTTTTCTTTCTCTTGGTTGGTTTTTGTTTTTTTTGGGGGGGGGGACGGACTGGGGGTCCATGGCAACAAATGATGATTATAGATCTAGAGTACCCCGAGAGGAAAGAAGGAGGAGGGCTATATGTTAAGAGGGTTTTATATGGTGAATTGTATAGTATGATTTTTTGTCTCTGTGTAACTTTTTTGTTTTTGTGGAATTGGTCATAATAAAGAAAAAGGGTGATTATTAAAAAATAAAATAAATAATAACATATTCAATGTTATTTCCAGCTAAGTTGAGAATTATGGACGGAGAAAAAGTAATTTTTTTGAAAATCCGGAGGCGGTTAACGTCTGGTTGGATGAAAGATACACAAAGGAAAATAAAAAGACTTCCTGAATGTTAATCAATTTATGGAAGTGAGAAGAAGAGAGGAGAGAAAAGGGAAATTTATCATTATTTTTATTTATTTTTTTCTCCCTCTCTCCTCCCCTCTTCTTCTCATTTTCACCCCCGGGAAACTCATATTAGAATACTGAACGGTGGACAATTTTTCGTCCTTCCTTTCTCCTTATTTTTGATTTAGATTTTTTTGGCACATGCATAACACTTGTAACCGTGTATGGCCACTAGACAGGCCCCTTGTATGAGTCCCGTGTGGACTGTGGGGAGGAGTCGGGGTTACAACCAACTGGGGTGGTTGGTAGGTGTCCCCAGGAATCTTTGGGCTCATAAGAGGGGGAGGATAGGGTTTGGAGGGAGTGGGGAGGGCGGGTTTTTTTTTTCTTCCTTCACCATGCTCTCGCTCTCTCTCTCTCTTTCTATCTTTCTCTCTCCTTAAAGTATTTTGTCAGGATCCCTCTCGGGTATGGCCTCGTTAATTAAAGCTTGGGAAATATTTTTTCTTATATATAAATGTGGCCTATGGGATATTGGGGCTGATTTACTAAGAACAATGCACTGTGCCGCTTCAGACCTTAATTGGTGCGCCGGATAAATCATTAATTGGGCGTGCGAACAAGCGCAAGCTGACGCGCAACGCAATAATAAATATGTAAACGGCAACTGTTGCCAGGGTAACTGCTGTTTTCTCATTGATATTAGCGCACGCCCATCTTATTGGATGTGTCTTGTTAGGCAATTAGTAGGTTCTCACTTAATTAACCCTTTTGATGCTAATCTCATTCCTATTCCTTCTAATATATCTTTGAAATGTTTTTTTCTATTTTCACACAAATCTTTCAATACATTACAAAGACCAGAAAAGTGTTTCTAAACCCAATAAATTTATATTTCCAGATCTTAATTTTTTAAATGTGACCATACACTGCAATCTTAAAAAAAAAATAGAAAAATTAAAAAAATTCGATTAGGCAAGAGCCTGTTTGATTTCCAAAAATTGTAACTAATTGTTCAAGTGCGTATTCCTAATACCTATTTTGCCGAAAGCTCGAGTTATACAGAGATTGGACAATCAGATTGCATAGTGCATGACCATCTTAAGTGCCAAATTTGGAATGTAGGTGTGCCATTGACCCACTTGTATTTTCACAAGTAGACACAAGTAGACACAAGAACCTACATCTCTAGATACATACTTGTGCAGCACAGTGGTGTAGTGGTTAGCACTTTCACCTAGCCTCGCTGGTTTGAATCCCGGCCGTGACACCATCTGCCTGGAGTTTGCATGTTCTCCCTGTGCCTGCGTGGGTTTCCTCCAGGTACTCCGGGTTCCTCCCACAATCTAAAAATATTCTGTAAATCATATCCTGTCTAAATTGGCACTATAATGTATGAAGGTGTGTAAGGGACCCATACAAACACCACCCCATGTTAAAAAAAAATAAAAAAAAAAAATTCTTCATTTGCAAATAAGGATCAGCTCTTCCTCAGAGAAATTAGCAGCGGTACAATCAACTTCCTGTAGGGGCGTGATGTTATTCCTGTGTGCTGGCCACCGCTTTCCGAGAGCCACATATGCGCATACCTGTGCGCACACAGCAGCTGCACATCTAATATATACACAGCGGTTGCGCATCTACATACATTTGGCACACTTTTTATAGAAATTAATAGTAAAGTAGATGCAGATTTCCAGGACTGGACTAACAAATGTTTCTAGTGAAAGTCAACTGGTGTTTTCTATTAAACAAGGTCTAAATGGGCCATTGATATGCATCACAGCCGTACTTAGGAATGTGTCTTTGCAAAGTTAAACTAAATGAAATCCTTTCTTCTTGGGGATAGAGTGCAGAGGGATTACAAGTCTTCTCAGTTTTTGGGGATGTCTGCACCCCTGATAGGGTGAAGACAACTCCCAAATTTTGCCACTTTCTCCTTCAAATTAATTCACTTCCTGTCACATAGCCAAACAGGAAGTGAGGGTAAATCCCTACCAATGTCTTTCCTTGGGGACACACAGGTAAATCCAAATAGTTTCCCCATTATGTAAATTGCACTCCAGCATTTTGCTGGGTACACCCCAAATTATTCGGTATCTTGGACTTTGGGGTTTATTTACTGCAGAGTGGACTTGCCTTTACTAAACCCCAAACTACCTAATGATTTGGGGTGTACACAACAAATTGCTAGAGTGCAATTTGCTTAATGGGGACATTAGTTAGATTGATCTGTGTGTCCCCAAGAAAAGACATTGGTAAGGTTTTACCTTCACTTCCTGTTTGGCTGTGTGACAGGAAGTGAAGCCAATTTTACTAAAAGGGACACAAAGCCCAACCTAAAAAAACAAGCAGGGGTTCTAACACTCACTTGGTTTCCCTCAAATGGCCACAATTAGAATAGTATTGCCTTGATCTAGCTTTTAGCGCAGTGCTCTAAATCAGTGCTTCTCAAGTACCCCCAACAGGCCATGTTTGCAGGTAAATCACAGTCAATGGTTTTGTATTTTGGACAGCAATTCTCAATAAGATAAATTCACAAAACATGTCCTGTCAGGGGTACTTGAGGACTGAGGCTGAGAACCACTGCAGTAAAAAGGAAAATTGAATACTTACCGCTAGGGATGAGCTCGGTGTTTGAGTCGAACATACGTTCGACTCAAACATCGGATGTTCGATCGTTCGACGAAGATCGAACGATTTGGGCTGTTCGCGCCAAATTCGAGTGACGCGAACAGCCCACAATACACTGCGCCATCGCAGTGTAATCCCGGCGCTGTAATTGGCCAAGCATGCACTGTGACCCTGCATGCTTGGCCAATCACAGCGCCGGCAGCTAGGAGAGCCAGAATTGGCCACAGGCAGGTTGCCTGTGGCCAATTATAGATCAGGGGGTTTAGCACACGCCCCAAACTATAAAAGGCCGCCAGCGCTGCGGCCTTGTGTAGTGTGTTCCGGCGCAGGGAAAGAGACGGATAGGCAGGGACAGTGTCATTGTGCTATTCTTTGTGCTATTCTTGGGTGTAGGGAGAGAGAAGGATAGGCAGGGAGAGTGTCAGTGTCATATTCTTTGTTAACCTTGTGTGCAGGGAGAGAGAAGGATAGGCAGGGGACAGTGTCAGTGTCATATTCTTTGCTAAACCTTGTGTGCAGGGAGAGAGAAGGATAGGCAGGGAGAGTGTCAGTGTCATATACTTTGATAAACCTTGTGTGCAGGGAGAGAGAAGGATAGGCAGGGGACAGTGTCAGTGTCATTGTTGCTAAGCCTCCTGCACAGTATACACCTGAAGCTAGCCCTTATTGCTGTATTTTCCTGGTGTGTTACACTAACAGGCATTTGCAGCACTTACAGCAGGCGTAGTGTGATTCCTGCAAAATATACACCTGAAGCTAGCCCGTATTGCTGTGTTTTCATGGTGTTTTACACTAACAGGCATTTGCAGCACTTACAGCGGGCGGAGTGTGCCTCCTGCACATTATACACCTGAAGCTAGCCCGTATTGCTGTGTTTTCCTGGTGTGTTACACTAACAGGCATTTGCAGCACGTACAGCAGGCGTAGTGCGATTCCTGCAAAATATACTCCTGAAGCTAGGCCTTACTGCTGTGTTTTCCTAGTGTGTTACACTAACAGGCATTTGCAGCACTTACAGCAGGCGTAGTGTGATTCCTGCAAAATATACACCTGAAGCTAGCCTGTATTGCTGTGTTTTCCTGGTGTGTTACACTAACAGGCATTTGCAGCACTTACAGCAAGCATAGTGTGATTCCTGCAAAATATACTCCTGAAGCTAGCCCTTATTGCTGGTTTTCCCATCTCCCTGCAGGCCATTGGAATGTCTGAAAGGCAAACAAGGAGAGGCAGACAGTCAGGAGCCAATAGAAGAGGGCAAGCAGGCTCTGTGTCTAGAGACAACAGTGCTGGTCGTGGACGCGGTGCATCGTCATCAGCACGTGGCCATGGGACACGCTTGTCCTTCTTTTCGGCAGCTGGACGTGTTGAGCCGCATCATGCCGAAGACTTGGTAGAGTGGATGACCAAGACCTCCTCATCCTCCTCATCCTCTCTCACCCAGGCTCAGGGTACTGGCAAAGCAGCTGCCAAAGCGTCCTCTTCCCTGGTATCAATGTCATCATCAGTCACTCCTTCCCTAGACCCACCATGTCCTCCTGAGGAGTCCCCCGAACTGTTTGAGCACAGTGTTGGGTACATGCTCCAGGAGGATGCCCAGCATTTCGAAGGGTCTGATGATGATACCCAGCTAGAGAAAGGCAGTAGCGTGAGAGCAGAGCGAGGGGATGCTCAAGAAGGACACCAATCTGGCAGTCATGTTCCAGCAGCTGCAGCATACTGCCAGATTGGCTTCAGTGATGAAGAGGGAGGGGATGATGAGGTCACTGACTCCACGTGGGTGCCTAATAGGAGAGAGGAGGAGGAGGAGGATGAGGAGGAGGCACATCTCCAACGAGGCAGGATGCCCTCGGGGGGCCAGCGTAAGGGCAGCACACCGACTGAATCACACCGCAGAGCTCCGCCTGTGCAGGGCGCTGCCTCTGACGTTATTCAAAAAGTTCTTTGGTGTGGGCCTTTTTTGAGTCGAGTGCATCAGATCGCACAGCTGCTGTTTGCAACATATGTCTCAAGCGTATATCGCGTGGCCAAAACATCAGCCGCTTGGGCACCACATGCTTGACCAGACATATGTTGACCTGCCATGCAGCTCGTTGGCAAGCCTACCTTAAAGACCCACACCAAAGAACAAAGCGGACCTCTCCTTGCACCGCATCAGCTGGGATCTCCAACCCCACTATACCTTCAGTCCTCTATGAAACCTGCACTGAGAGGAATGAAGGTGTAGAATTAGGTGTGTCACAGCCAAGTACTTGCGGGCACTCTGCTAGCAGTACACTGACGTCCGATTCTAGCAGGCAAATTTCCCTGCCCCAGCTGCTGGACCGTCGAAAGAAGTTCAATCCCAGCCACCCACATGCCCAGCGGTTGAATGCTAGCTTGGCTAAATTGCTAGCGCTTCAACTGCTGCCTTTTCAGTTTGTAGACTCTGCCCCCTTCCGTGAGTTTGTGCAATGTGCGGTTCCTCAGTGGCAGGTTCCCAAACGCCACTTTTTCTCACGGGAGGCGATTCCGGCTCTCTACCGGCATGTGGAAGGCAATGTCTTGGCTTTGCTGGACAGGGCGGTCAGTGGTAAGGTGCATATTACCGCTGACTCATGGTCCAGCAGGCATAGACAGGGACGTTACCTTTCTTTCACGGCCCATTGGGTCACTCTTTTGGCAGCTGGGAAGGATGCAGGACAAGGTGCAGTAGTGTTGGAGGTTGTTCCGCCGCCACGCCTCCAAAATGCTACTACTGGTTGTGACACACCTCTCTCCTCCACCCCCTCCTCTTCTTCTTCCTCCATGGCCTCTTCCTGTGCTTTGTCCTCGGAACTAGCGGTGCTCCGTAGGCGTTCAAGGGGCTACGCAAGTACGCAGGCAAAAAGATGCCATGCCGTGCTTGCGCTGGTGTGTTTGGGGGACAGGAGCCACACTGGGGCAGAGGTCCTGTCTGCTCTGCAGGGGCAGGCCAAGAGGTGGTTGACGCCACGCCAGTTTAAGCCAGGAATGGTGGTTGGCGACAATGGCACCAACCTCCTCTCCGCCCTCCGACAGGGACAACTGACCCATGTGCCCTGTGTGGCTCATGTCCTTAACCTGGTGGTGCAGTGGTTCTTGGGCAGGTACCCAGGCTTACAGGATGTCCTGAGGCAGGCCAGGAAAGTCTGTGTGCATTTCCGCAGATCTTATAATGCCAGTGCTCGCCTGGCTGAGCTGCAAAAGGAGTTGAACCTGCCCAAGAACCGCCTTATATGTGACATGCCCACCAGGTGGAACTCAACGTTGGCCATGCTGCAGCGGCTGCACACGCAGCAGAGGGCCATCAATGAGTACCTGTGCTACTACGGCACCAGGACGGGGTCAGGGGAGCTCGGGTTTTTTTCACCATGCCAGTGGGGCATGATCAGGGATGCATGAACTGTCCTGGCACCATTTGAGGAGGCCACGAGGATGGTGAGCAGTGACAGTGCATGCATCAGTGACACTGTACCTCTTGTCCACCTGTTGGAACATACGCTGCGTGGAATAATGGACAGGGCACTTGAGGCAGAACAGAGGCAGGAAGAGGAGGACTTCCTTTCCTCTCAAGGCCCCATTTACCCAGACAGTGTTCCTTCTGTCCCACCCATTGCACAGGAAGAAGAGGAGGAGGAGGAGGAGTGTGTCAGCATGGAGGTGGAGCCTGGCACTCAGCATCATCAGCAGCAGTCTTTTAGGGATGATTTACAGTCCCAAGAAACCCGTGGACTTGTACATGGCTGGGAGGAGGTGGCTGCGGATCATGTCGTCCTTAGTGACCCAGAGGACTCCGGACCGAATGCCTCAGCTAACCTACGCTGCATGGCCTCCCTGATCCTGCAAAGTCTGCGGAAGGATCCTTGTATTCTTCGGATCAAGGAGAGGGACCATTTCTGGCTGGCCACTCTCCTTGATCCACAGTACAAGGGTGAGGTTGCGGACCTTATCTTACCGTCGCAGAGGGAGCAGAGGATGAGACAACTCTGGGAGGCCTTGCAGAAAGGTCTGTGCAACGCGTTCCCAGAGACTGGGAGGTTACAAACTCCTGGTCCTGGACAACGAGTTGCTGAGGCTTCGGTCAGTCAAAGAAGGAGCGGTGGGGAAGGTGGCCGTCTGACCGATGCGTTCAGACAATTCTTTAGTCCGCAGCCCCAAGATATGATCGGTTCCAGCAACCATCGCCAGCGTCTAATATACATGGTGCAGGAATACCTAGGGGCAAGGTCAGACTTGGACACCTTCCCCACCGAAAATCCTCTGGCTTACTGGGTCTTGAGGATGGATCACTGGCCAGAGCTTGCACAGTATGCAATTGAGCTACTGGCCTGTCCTGCATCCAGCGTTCTTTCAGAACGCACATTCAGTGCTGCTGGAGGATTTGTCATGGATCACAGGGTGCGCCTGTCCACCGACTCTGTTGATCGACTGACCTTCATAAAGATGAACCAGTCTTGGATCACCACCAGCTACCAAACACCTGAAGCTGATATAACAGACTAATTTGTTTTCAAATGTCACATCCCTTCAAGACTGATGCTGAGTGACTGTCCTGTTATGTTGACTGACTATCCTCCTCAATGATCCGATTGATGATGATAGCTTGGAAGAACATTTTTGTTTCTGGGTGCCGCCACCAGTGGCTAAGGCCCAATTTTTTAGCCCCTGTTTAACAGGGGCACGTACAGTAGGTGCCGCCGATATTGTGTCAATCTTGCCACTTCTAGCGGCGATATTGACACCCTATGAGCTCCTTCGCGAGAGCCAGCGCCGAGCTGTCTCGTCATCGGGAAAGGAAAAAATGTTCCTTTCACGATGAGCGACACGCATTGCCGATAGGCGGGGATCCGACGCGGATTCCCGCCAATACCAGGCACTGCGTTTGGTATGAATCCTGAGCGGGAACTCCACGCCAATTTTTAAAGAAAAAACCGGCGTGGGTTCCCCCTCCAGGAGCATAACAGGCCCTTGGGTCTGGTCTGGATTTGAAGGGGAACCCTATGCCGAAAAAACGGCGTGGGGGTCCCCCCTCAAGATCCAAACCAGACCCTTATCCGAGCACGCAACCTGGCAGGCCGCAGGGGAAGAGGGGGGGACGAGAGCGGCCCCCCTCCCTCCTGAACCGTACCAGGCCACATGCCTTCAACATGGGGGGTTTGGTGCTCTGGGGCAGGGGGGCGACCTGCGGACCCCCCACCCCAGAGCACCCTGCCCCCATTTTGATGAGGACAGGGCCTCTTCCCGACAACCCTTATCGGTATAAGAAGACCTCCGGAGCGGTGCAATAAAATACTTTTAAAAACTGTGTTGTGTTTTTATTGCCATTTTTTTTCCACCAGGTGAATGGGTAGGGGTACGATGTACCCCATACTCATTCACATAGGGTGGGGGGCCGGGATCTGGGGGCCCCCTTATTAAAGGGGGCTCCCGGATTCCGATAAGCCCCCCGCCCGCAGACCCCGACAACCAACGGCCAGAATCTCGGCGATGGGAGCGCGATAGAAATACAATATCGGCGGCACCTACTGTAATTACAATTTTTTTATGCAATACTTTGCAGCAGGGCTCATTCCTGCACTCCAACTAGAGTATCTGGGAGAGGTTGCAGTGTCGTGGCACCAGCACCAGTGCCTAAGGCCCAATTTTTCAGCCCCTGTTTAACAGGGGCATGTAATTACAATTTTTATGCAATGCTTTGCAGCAGGGCTCATTCCTGCACTCCAACTAGAGTATCTGGGAGAGGTTGCAGTGTCGTGGCACCAGCACCAGTGCCTAAGGCCCAATTTTTCAGCCCCTGTTTAACAGGGGCATGTAATTACAATTTTTTATGCAATGCTTTGCAGCAGGGCTCATTCCTGCACTCCAACTAGAGTATCTTGGAGAGGTTGCAGTGTCGTGGCACCAGCACCAGTGCCTAAGGCCCAATTTTTCAGCCCCTGTTTAACAGGGGCGTGTAATTACAATTTTTGATGCAATACTTTGCAACAATGCTCATTGCTGTGCTCCAAGTACAGTATCTGTGAGGGGTTGCAGTGTTGTGGCACCAGTGCCTAAGGCCCAATTTTTCTGCCCCTGTTTAACAGGGGCATGTAATTACAATTCTTGATCTAATAATTCACAGCAGGCCCCATTCCTGTGCCCACCAAGAGTAACTGTGAGGCCTTACAGTGTTGTGTCAACACCACCACCAAAGGCCCAATTTTTCAGCCCCTGTTCAACAGGGGCATGCAATTACAATTCTTGATCTAATAATTCACAGCAGGGCCCATTCATGTGCCCACCAAGAGTAACTGTGAGGGCTTACAGTGTTGTGTCAACACCACCACCGCCACCACCAAAGGCCCAATTTTTCAGCCCCTGTTCAACAGGGGCATGCAATTACAATTCTTGATCTAATAATTCACAGCAGGGCCCATTCATGCGCCCACCAAGAGTAACTGTGAGGGCTTACAGTGTTGTGTCAACACCACCACCACCAAAGGCCCAATTTTTCAGCCCCTGTTCAACAGGGGCATGCAATTACAATTCTTGATCTAATAATTCACAGCAGGGCCCATTCATGCGCCCACCAAGCGTAACTGTGAGGGCTTACAGTGTTCTGTCAACACCACCACCACCACCACCAAAGGCCCAATTTTTCAGCCCCTGTTCAACAGGGGCATGCAATTACAATTCTTGATCTAATAATTCACAGCAGGGCCCATTCATGCGCCCACCAAGAGTAACTGTGAGGGCTTACAGTGTTGTGTCAACACCACCTCCACAAAAGGCCCAATTTTTCAGCCCCTGTTCAACAGGGGCATGCAATTACAATTCTTGATCTAATAATTCACAGCAGGGCCCATTCATGCGCCCACCAAGAGTAACTGTGAGGGCTTACAGTGTTGTGGCAACACTAACATGTAAGGGGCAAATTTCAGCAGAGTATATAGGGCAGGCCCCTAATTTCAAACATCCAACTTACAAACGACTCCTACTTGCAAACGGAAGGAGACAACAGGAAGTGAGAGGAAATCTACCCCTAGGAAGGGAAATTCTCTCCTGTAAGAGTTAATATGGGAAAAAGGTGTCTCCTCTCTACTGATGCTTTATCACCAATCCTTGTTTCAATAAAAACCCCACTTTTCAAAAACTTTTGTCATTGGGATGGAAAGTGAGGTGAAATGTTCTGAACAGGGGCACAGACAGCAAAACAAATGTTACAGGGGTGATAAACCTTCCCTATGTTTTCCAAAAAGCTTAAAAATAGATTTTTTGGCTGGAGCTACACTTAAACAATGTACCTGTTCAAAATTACAAACAGATTCTACATAAGAACAAACCTACAGTCCCTGTCTTGTATGCACCGCCTGTATACGGCTGTTCAGAGTATATAGGGCCTTTTTTATTTTGTGTGCGGGGTTCCCCTTAATATCCATACAAGACCCAAAGGGGCTGGTAATGGGCTGGGGTAGGGGGGGTTGATGGGGTAGCTATGCCATTTTTCTCAAAGATTTTCATCCATATTACCGGGACCAGACATTACATTAAAGCCGCAAGCAGTTTTAAATGACTTTTTTTTCCTTTATAAATGTCATTTTGTGCAGGGACAGTTCTAAACACGGGAAACATGTGGCACTTCACAGACATACTTTAGACACCCCCCAGGTATGATATTTAAAGGAATATTTGACTTTTTTTTCACTTTATGCATCATTAAAATGACTGCTCCCGAAAAACGGCCGTTTTTAAAACTTCTTTTTGCATTGATACATGTCCCCTGGGGCAGGACCCGGGTTCCCAAACCCTTTTTAGGACAATAACATGCATAATAGTCGTTATAATTAGCACTTTAGATTTCGAACGTTCGCATCCATTGTATTTAATAGGGTTCTATTGTTCGTGCGAACTTTCGGTCCGTTCGCGGGTTCTGGTGCGAACCGAACCCGGGGGTGTTCGGCTCATCCCTACTTACCGCTCTGTATTTTTTCTTTCCTGGTGACTAGCCATAGCAGTATACAATCCATGCATATGCTACCATGAAGGCACCTGCAAAAGTAACTTTTAGACAAATCACACCTGTTTTGTTTGGACATGCCAACCAGCCAAGTTAAGCTGCAGCTGTGAAATTTGTTGCATGGAAAACAAAAAACAAACATCAAAATTTGCATCAAATTTTATTGGTCAACAAAACAGGACTTGAAAAAAAGCAAGAAAAGAAAAAAAAAACATGTATGTTAATTTGAAACATTAGTCACAACATCTTGAGAAACATTTACCACAATAATGCAGCACAGACAATTAAATCAAAGTGAACAAACGACACACATTAACAACATCAAAAATATTTCAGGGGAAAATATCCCGCACCCAAAAAATACAATAAACAAAAAAAAAAACATCTGTTTTCCAAAGACATAGCAAACAAAATACAAAGCGAACATGTGTTACAAACTCGATAAGGAGACCAAAATGTACTTTTTGCCGGCCACACACATACACAATCTTGCCTCTTTTCAGGGCAAGGAAGATAATGCTATCTGCAAGCTTTATATAAAATAGGTTTGTGTGCTAATGAGGCAATTAAAAACACAAGCACAGTTCATGAAACACACAAAATGCAAGTTCACCCAATGTAGAGACTGAACTTCAACGTGGGTTCACTGTTAAGGATGTCCTTCAATTACTAACCCCAAAAACACACTCTCTGAGCATGCCCAGAAACATCCAGGTGTTGTTCACACACAAAAAACACCAAAATAAAAACTAAGTCCCTGAGCATGCTCAGACCAACACAAATGCATTTCACACACCAAAAGGCACAGGAAAAAATCTATGTCCCTGAGCATGTCCAGACCAACCCAATTGCAGATAGCAGAAAATAAGCCACACCCCTGTCCAAAATTAAGCACATCATCCAGCATGCTACTAAATTAGAGATGGGACAAACACCCCCCGGTCCGGGGGGCAAACAAAGAGCCTAACATGGGCAAAAGCTATACAACAAATACCGTTGCAGTCTATGGGAAATTACTTGGCTGGTTTATCTTCTAGTTATTGGCCTTAAAATGGGTATGGGGGCCCAAGTCCCACCCTAAGGGACATATATCAATGTCATCAATTTGGACAACACCAAAAACGAAACAAGGAGAAGTGCCTTTAAATATGCCAAATTGCTTAAGGGCCAGTTCACACCACATGCAGTCCATGGTGTTTTTTTTCTGCATCAAAATCGCATATAAAGTTGGTTATATGGTTTAGAATGGCATAGTTCACACTAGTGCTTGCAGTTCCAGTGCCTTCCAGTTCCAGAAAAAAAGAACATGCTGCATTTTCCCTGCACTGGACTGTACTCTAACGCTGTAAAACGTAACGAAAACCCACTGGAATGCACCGAAATGCACCAAAAACGCACTGGAACACACTTGTCCTTATCTAAGGTTAATAAAAAAGAGGGGAGAAAAAAAGCACTTTACTGTATCAAAAACTTACACAAAACGCACTGGAACGCATCTAAAACATGTAAAAAAACGCGCATGCAAAAAAGCACCTGCAACGCATCCGGATTGCGTTTCTATCTTGTGAACTGGCCCTAAGGGCCAGTTCACACCAATGCAGTCCAGTGCGTATTTTAGGCATCAAAAATGCATGGAAAGTTGGTTATATGGTTCTAAATGGTAGTGTTTATTCCAGTGCATTCCAGTTCCAGAAAATAAAGTAGAACATGCTGCATTTTACATGCACTCGGCTGTACTGTAACGCTGTAAAATGCATCAAAAATGCATCATAAATGCACATGCAGAAAAGCATCTGGAACTCATCTGGACTGCATTTCTATGGAGTGATCTGGCCCTGAGCCCTGGTTCACACTGGTGCAATTTGACGTGTGTTGACATGTTAAATCGCATGTCAAATAGGCAGCATTTGCCGACAATTCCCGTCAATGGCACCGTCCTAATCAGTGCGACACCGCATCTGCGGCACTGCACCGATTTCAAAGAGTATTTTCTGTACTACTTTTTGTGATTTTTGCCTGCCAAAACCTGCACAGATGTCTCTGTAATCACAGCCAAAATCGGGACTGACAAGCAGTGGCGGCTGGTGCTCAAAATTTTTGGGGGGGGCGCAAACAAACTGAAAAAAAAAATCAATTGCCGCCACTGTGCCCATTAAACGCAGCCACTGTGCCCAAACGCCAACAGTTTGCCCCCTCAAATACAGCCAGTTTGTTTCCATATACAGCCAGTTTGTCCCCATATACAGCCAGTGTGCCCCCATATATATATAACCAGTGTGCCCCCATTTATAAAGCCAGTGTGCCCCCCATATACAGCCAGTGTGCCCCCATATACAGCCAGTGTGCTCCCATATACAACCAGTTTGTCCCCATATATAGCCAGTTTGTCCCCATATATAGCCAGTGTGCCCCCATATATATAGCCAGTGTGCCCCCATATATATAGCCAGTGTGCCCCCATATACAGCCAGTGTGCCCCCATATATATAGCCAGTGTGCCCCCAAATACAGCCAGTTTGTCCCCATATATATAGCCAGTGTGCCCCCATATACAGCCAGTTTGTCCCCATATATATAGCCAGTGTGCCCCCATATACAGCCAGTGTGCCCCCATATACAGCCAGTGTGCCCCCATATACAGCCAGTTTGTCCCCATATATATAGCCAGTGTGCCCCCATATACAGCCAGTTTGTCCCCATATATATAGCCAGTGTGCCCCCATATACAGCCAGTGTGTCCCCATATATATAGCCAGTGTGCCCCCATATACAGCCAGTGTGCCCCCATATACAGCCAGTTTGTCCCCATATATATAGCCAGTGTGCCCCCATATACAGCCAGTTTGTCCCCATATATATAGCCAGTGTGCCCCCATATACAGCCAGTGTGCCCCCATATACAGCCAGTTTGTCCCCATATATAGCCAGTGTGCCCCCATATACAGCCAGTGTGCCCCCATATTCAGCCAGTTTGTCCCCCATATACAGCCAGTGTCCCCCCAAATGCAGCCAGTTTGTCCCCCATATACAGCCAGTGTGCCCCCATATTCAGCCAGTTTGTCCCCCATATACAGCCAGTTCCCCCCAAATGCAGCCAGTTTGTCCCCCATATACAGGCAGTTCCCCCCAAATGCAGCCAGTTTGTCCCCCATATACAGCCAGTTCCCCCCATATTCAGCCAGTTTGTCCCCCATATACAGCCAGTTCCCCCCAATGCAGCCAGTTTGTTCCCCATATACAGCCAGTTCCCCCCAAATGCAGCCAGTTTGTCCCCCATATACAGCCAGTTCCCCCCATATTCAGCCAGTGTGTTCCCCCATATACAGCCAGTTCCCCCCAAATGCAGCCTGTTCCCCCCCAGCCCTGCACTTACCTTCCTCGGTCCGCGCCGTCCTCGATATGTTCTCCTGCCCTCAATGTCGCTTCAGCCAATCAGGTTACCGGTAACCAGATCCGGTGAACCTGATTGGCTGAAACCTCCACAGTCTTCTCCAAGGAACGCACCCCCGTGCGTACCTGGGAGGAGTTTTTGGAAGCCGAATACAGCGTGAGAGCTGTATTCGGAAAGCCTATCAGAGCCGCTGGCTCTGATAGACACTTCCAGAACACACCCACCGCCGGCCGCCGCTCTAATTCATATGGCCAGCGCTCACCAGGAGGCCGGCCATATGAATAGTGGGCAGTGCGGCAGCGGTGAAAATACACAGATTCATGCAAGGCATGAATCTGTCTATTGTCTTTCAATGGTGGTGCGGGAGCGAGAGGGGGCGGCACTCCGGCGCCCTCTATGGACGCACCGCCACTGCTGACAAGCATAAGTAAAATTGTGCAAGTTCAGCTGAACTCGCACGGCTTCACTTCTGCAGTGTGAACCTGGGCTCAAGCTAGTAACTTGGGGGGGTTACTCTGCCTGTAAAGTGGTGCATCTTGTAGCATGTATCCAAAATGATGCTTCAAAGATGTATGGCTTTATAGAAAACTGACAAATCTACATTGCAGCTGCAAGGTTTAAACACAAAACAAAAAATTCCCAATCCCCCCCTCCAATACATACAAGGCCATTTGGGTCTGGAAAGGCTTAAAATGAAAACCCCCACGTGAAAAATACCAACCCAAAATCTTCAAAAATTGTGCCCCTCCCACGCACAAACAAACCCCTAGCCAAACACAGCAGGCCAGCCCATGAAAGTGGGGTGTATGCTTGGGAGCAGAAGGGGCTCGGGCACCCCAAAAGTCAACCACCATGTTCACATATTCAGGGGGACAAGGGCCTCTTCCACACAAGCCTAGGCTGGGGTTGTGGGGGGCTGAAGACAGGGGTTCTTTACTAAATGTGGAAAGCCCCTTTAAACTAGTGGGTACAAGGTGCTTTGTGATTGGTATTGGGCTGAGCCCAATATGCCCCAAAGGCAGACAGCTATGTTGAGTGCATGTGGCCTTGAATGGTTCGGGAGGGAGTTGGGTGATCGCTCTTCTTGCACCTTTCCTAGCTGGCCCTGTTGTTTTCACTGAAATAGTATGTGGCTTGGATTGGTGAAGGAAGGTCACAGCTCACAGAGTGTGGAGTTCCCCTTTAACAGCAAAAACTAGCCCCAAATAATTATATGCATTAGAAAGGGGAGACACGAGCATTGTAGTGTGGAGTTCCCCTTTAAAATCTAAAACTAGCCCCAAAGATTTATATGCATTAGAAGGGGGAGACAAAACCATTGGAGTGTGGCGTTCCCCTTTAAAATCTAAAACTAGCCCCAAAGATTTATATGCATTAGAAGGGGTCCCTTGAATATAGCCCTTCTTTCAGATACCCTAATAAACAGGTTTTCGGTTCCATTTCTATATGGGTATTATAAGCCCCACCTCTCTCCAATATCTACCCAGTTTGGGGCATTTCCACAACATATGGAGCAGGTCCGCCTGAGATTGCCCTCACCGAGGGCACGCTGAAGTTTCCCTCCGTCTCCACTCATATAGTTTTACCGGAGTCCTATATGTTCTATATATGATAAACAATTGTGATAAGCATTGTATAGATGATAACGATACCAACGGGGCTCTCTTCAGAAAACTTTGCCATTCCTCCTCCAGTATAACCCCCAAATCCATCTCCCATCCCTTTCTACCTGGATTATCCATAATGTCTTGATAGTTCACCATAAGTTGCTTATATATTAAAGATATTAAACTTTTTTTTTTCCCCACCCCTGCTAATAGGGATACCAATGGCATTGGTCTTATATTCAGGCCGCTTCCTTTAAACTGAGAGTAAACCGCGTAGCAAATATTTATAAAAATTATTATGCAGCAGTTTATATACCTCCTGTATCTCCTGGAAGGACCGTATAACATTTTGTGCAAAAAGCTGCAAAATATATTGTATTACCTTAGAGCGCCAGTATTCAAACCCTTCTAGTTTACGTAATTTCTCATAGTGCCGATTCCCCCATATTAGTGAGAAATCTGACACCCCTTCATATTGCATTATTCGTCTCATTTCCTGCCACACTTTATTTATGAGTATCATGGTTGGGCTGGTTTCGGTGTAGGCAAATGATCCTGATTCCAAATGGGCCATAAGATTATAGTGCGAGCATTGGCTCAATAGCAAAGCTTGTACTGGGTCTTTCCAGTCTATCGTCCCCCACCCCGCAAAATACTGCAATTGGGAAGCTATAAAGTACATTCTTGGCTGTGGCACTGCTAACACCCCCCCCCCCCCCCCTCTTCTTTAGCCCTCTGAAGAATAGACAATCTGATCCTCGAACACTTGCCTTTCCATATTAATTTGCGAAACAGAGATTCTATTTTTTAAACCATTTTAACGGGATCCATACTGGTGAATTGTGTAGAATATAAAGTAACTGTAGGGCCCATATCATTTTTATTAGATTTGCTCGGCCCACCACTGATAATGGCAGTTTAGACCAAGCTAATCTCTTTTTTTTTAATTTATCCAGAATGGGGGTTAAATTTATACTGCAAATACTCTTTCATCTTTGGATATATCCATATTCCTAGGTATTTAAAGAACTTCCCGACTTTACCTTGTTGAGCCTCTTCAAGCTATCATCATCCAGTGGGAAAAGGACCGATTTATCCCAGTTAATGATAAAGCCTGAAAATGAACCAAATTATTTTATAAGGGTCATTAATGAAATCAGTGATTTATCCGTATCTCCAAGAAACAATAATGCGTCATCCGCATACAGTGAAATTTTTTCATTTACTTTCCCTCTGATAAACCCACAAATATCTTCTGACTGTCGAACCGCTTCTGCTAGCGGTTCCACTGCCAACGCAAACAACAAGGGGGACAGTGGGCACCCCTGTCGAGTGCCTCTTGATAGTAAAAAAAAACTCTGTCATTAATCCATTGATTTGCATACACGCCCTTAGAGTAGAATATAATAGCTTTACCCTTTGTATAAATTTATATCCCAGGCTAAACCTATCCAATAACTTTCACAAATATGTCCACTCAACGCTATCGAATGCTTTTGGAGCGTCGAGTGACATCTTCCCCATATTGTCTGCTGGTAACTGCATATTTAGAAAAAGTCTCCTTAAATTAATAGCTGTAGACCTGTTATGTATAAAAACGGATTGATCTGGATGGTCCTGGAGGTCCTCCTAATGTTTAAAAAAATATATATAACACGCATGAAGTCTGGGTGGCCAGGAAAGGGGGTGGGGATTAGCAAGTGTGCATTGTTTAACCAGCCATGAAGAGGCTTTGCTTTAGTTAAGGGTCTTTTATTAAATTTTAGGGGGGCCCTAAAACCTCTAAAATTGTTTACAAACATTATGTAATGTCCTTTCAAAATCAAACAAGCCAAGAAAAAAATCTGTAATGTTATTATGGACAGGATTGGGGTAAGAGGACCTGTAATGTTATTATGGACAGGATTGGGGTAAGAGGACCTGTAATGTTATTATGGACAGGATTGGGGTATAAGGACCTGTAATGTTATTATGGACAGGATTGGGATAAGAGGACCTGTAATGTTATTATGGACAGGATTGGGGTGAGAGGACCTGTAATGTTATTATGGACAGGATTGTGATAAGAGGACCTGTAATGTTATTATAGACAGGATTGGGGTAAGAGGGCCTGTAATGTTATTATGGACAGGATTGGGGTAAGAGGACCTGTAATGTTATTATGGACAGGATTGGAGTAATTGATCAATTAATTAAACGCTCATTACTCTTGAAGTTTTAATTAAAATAAATTAACATGGATAGAAGAAGGTAAAATAAAAAAATAAATAAAACAAGAGAATTGTATAATAAAATAACAGAATTGTATGTTCTGATTGTATGATTCTCTGACACTTTACTCCAATGTTTTTACAGATGATGAATCTACGTTTATTATCTACGGTAAGGAACTTATCATACAATGCAACTTAATTTATAGCACATTACTGTCCTGACTTCAATTATGTCTTCACATTTTGTTTGCCTTTGTTAACAATACCCTGTTTAATCTAAAAGCCATACATTTTGCCTTGAGATGGATGACTTTAGTTCCAGAAATGGTGGTTTGCCTATCACCTAATGTTATAATGATCAGCATCAGACATGTGCGGTTCATTTTGTTCCGAATTGAAATGCGGCCAAAATTTTTGTTATTCGGAAATGTGGTTATGTTAGAGTTTCTGAATACTACAGTAACAAATTTAAACAAATCTGGCATCTGACATCTCTGTTTCCCACCCACCTTCAGCGCTGGGAACCAGTTGGCCCAGAAACGTTAAGTAAACAGAAAGGGACAGGGTCTCCTGCTGTCAGTGCTGACCCTGCCCCTTTGTTTATTTACAATCAGTGGGAACTGGTCATGTCAGACACCGGGTGGTAAGCAACGAGTGCAGAGCTCTTGTCAATAAAATGTCCCCATTAATATGGGGACAAGGTGCTTTGGGGAGGGAGCTCCCCTGCTCCAGAGCACCCCCCTTACCATGTTAGGGACATGTGGCTTGGTATTATTCAGGATGAGGGGGCACTCTCCTGCCCCCATTCTTTACTTTTACTCAAAAACATATAGACAGACACCCAGGCAGACCAATAATTAATTGATGCACAGGGTGGTTCAAGGTCAGAACTGTATCCCTATGCTGGGGCCCCCACCTAAATTAACAGGTAGGTTCCTTAAGGTCATGCATAAACTGAAAAAATGGGGATTAAAGATCACCAAGAAACCTTATTAAGGATTTTTTTAATTAATTAATTTTTTAAGTCCACAGTGTTCCTTAATAAGGCCCCATTCTTTACTGGCCTGCTGGGCTGCATGCTTAGATAAGGGTCTGATATGGATTTTTTTTGGGGGGGACATCATTTTCTTTTTAATTTTGGCATGGGGTTTCCCCTTAAAATCCATACCAGACCCGACACGCCTTTTGGTTTTTTTAAGTACAGGAGTTCATTCTGCAGTTCATTCTGCACTCCTGTGACCCATTTTCAGCCAACAGCTAAATCCCGCTAAAGCCCCCTGTCAGCTGACACCACAGAGCTGGTCCAGGCTGGAGAAAGATTTCAACCATATAGTTGGGATCCACCCAGGAGCCTGCAACCACCTAGGTAAGTATGATTTATAAAAAGAAAGGCATACTTCTCTCTTAATTTTGGCGTGGAGTTCTTCTCAAAATCCATACCAGACCGGAAGGGCATGGTATGGATCGGAGGGGGGACCCCCCACACTGTTTTTTTTTTAATTTATTACCGCCAGCAATTGTTTTGTTTACATTCTGCTGTCAGAGGGGAATCCCGCCGACAGAAGGTAAGTCATAGTTCTTAAGGATGCCGTAACTGTCCGCAACTTAACCAACTATTGTGAATATACAAAACAAATGCCGAAGATCCAAAACAAATTCCGAAATTTGTTTCATATCTTCGGCGTTTGTTTTTTTCTTTAATACTATTCCAATCCAAATATATAAAACAAATTTCAGAATTAGTTTTATGTCTTGGGCATTTGTTTTGTATGTTTGGGATAGCATGAATTGTGAGGATAACCCCATGCCAACATTTTTTTTTAAATGGTGTGGGGGTCCCCCAAAATCCATGCCCCAAGGGCCTGGTATAGATTGGGGGGAACCCATACACTGTTTTTTTTTTATGCTGGCCCTGGTTTGAGCTGACCAGCCATCGGTTGTCCAGGATGCCACAGCAGGCTGCCCTGCTCTTTAACAACCAACTGTTCTTCACAATGAATTTGAATGGATTCAACATTTCTCTAGTAATCTTCCAGGACGGCACACCTGTGAGATGACTAGTTTTAACCGGACAGGGAACACAATTAACAAATAAGGTGCCCTTCCCCCAGCACCTCAGTTCTTGATTGTTTTTCCCGGCAGTAAAATGTTTGTATTGTTTGGACCTGAAGTCTGTAGCAGAAGGTCTCCCCCTGGTTGCTGGACTCCAAGGTCAGGGAGGGCTGCTGGTCCAGATAGAGGTTTCCCACTTCCAGGGGCTCCCCCCTTTGTGGGGCTTTCCGGGCACAGGGGAAGTGTTCCCGGCGCTCCAGTGGACCACAAATACTCCCTCCTACCTTTTATCCAGACGGTGGTTTGCTGGGGGTGCCTCCTGTCCAGGACACCCCTGTGGTTTGTAAGAGGGTTCCGTCCACACCCAAGCTCAGGCCCAAGGTCACCAAGAACATTGTAACCCCTCACAGTTACTCTTGATGGGCAATTGAAATTTCATGCCCCTGGTGCAGAAAAGGTGCAGAAAAATTGGGCCTTTGGAGTTAGCGGTGCCTGAACACTAACCCCTCACAGTTACTCTTGTTGGGCGCAGGTACAGGCCCTGCTGTTAAAAGAGAAATTGGGCCTAGGGTTTTGGCGGTGCCTGAAGACTGTAACCCCTCAGAGTTACTCTTGTTGCACGCAGGAACGGGCCCTGTGGTTAAAAATTTGTCAAAAAATTTAAATTGCATGTCCCCTGTCAAACAGGTGCAGAAAAATTGGGCCTTGGGTGTTGGTGGTGCCCTAAACCAAAATTATTGTTGTAAGCTAGCATAATAAAGGTTCAGGTATAGTATAGGCAGAATAAGCAGTCTTCAAGGGATCCCAGTTTCCTAGCAAATGTAATCAGTTACATTAGCATCAGGGGCTTGATAAAAAAACAAGAAAAAGAGGCGCCTCTGGGTGCAGACTGTATGGAATATTTTAATACGTGTAATATTAAAAGCGATTTACAACTCACATTTGCGAAGTAAAAACAGGCATGTAGGCATGAGTCCCATGGGTAGTGGGCTTCAATGTGATCCGTCAGGCAATCGCAATCGCTCATGGAATAGGTGTCCTCAGCTGTATGCTCCTGTGCCGCTAGATGGTGCGCGGTCCGGCACAGGAGCATACAGCTGAGGACACCTATTCCATCACTTTTAATATTACACGTATTAAAATATTCCATACAGTCTGCACCCAGAGGCGCCTCTTTTTCTTGTTTTTTTGCAGTAATTGGGAATATGGTCTCTGTTCCCCCTGGATGGCAGCCGTGACTGTGGACTTATTTTTCTCTCCCCTGTACCCCCTCCTATGCTTACATTGAAGCTTCTAGTGCTTTTATTGTCATTGCAACCTCAGCACATTACTGTTTTTTATATTTTAGACATTGGATATCACACTGTAGTCTCTTTGCGCCTACCACTTGTATCAGGGGCTTGATAGCTGCTAATCCAGGACTGATTCATTTTGATAAATGTAAGCCTATCAACGGCGTCTGTGGACAGGTGCACTCTTTCATCCATTACAAACCATCCAGCAGCACTGAATGTCAGTTCAGAAAGCACGCTGGATGCATGAGAGGCCTGTAGCCTGATTGCATATTGAGCAAGTTCTGGCCAGTGGTCCATCCTCAAGACTCAGTAATCCAGTGGATGCTCAGTTGGAACCTGCACCATATAATGCAGACACTGCCGATGGTTGCTTAAACCTAATGCCACGTACACACGTCTGTTTTTAATGTCATTTTTAAAACCGACGTTTTTCTCGTCGTTTTTTTTCTTGTTTCCTCTCCACCCTGTCTTGCGTACACACGATCATGAAATAAACCGCTCGAGTAAAGCGCAGTGACGTACAACACGTACAACGGCACTATAAAGGGGAAGATCCGTTAGAATGCTGCCATCCTTCATGTTAGTAAAGTTTGTTGAGTGACGATTCGCGCTTTTCAGCCTCGTGCTTTTCAGTCCGTTACAGCGTGACGAATGTGCGATCTCCATTACGAACGCTAGTTTTACCAGAACGAGCGCTCCCGTCTCATACTTGATTCTGAGCATGCGCATTTTTTTTCCCCTCGTAAAAGCATACACACTACCGTTTTTCACGACGTTAAAAAAAAACTACATGAAAAACGACGTGAAAAAATAGAGCATGTTTGAAATTTTTAATGGCCGTTTTTCACGTCGTTAAAAATGCTCTGGAGCCTACACACGATCGGTCTTAATGCCCATTTTTAAAAATGGCATTTTTAACGTCATGAAAAAGCGATCGTGTGTATGCGACATAACAGTCCTGGGCGCTGAGGACTAAAGATTTTTTTTAAAAAGGCATCGGTCAGCTGGCCACCTTCTTCGCCGCTCTTCCTCTGACCGAATTAAGCCTCAGAAACACGTTGTCCAGGACCAGGAAATGGTAACCTCCTAGGGTCTGGAAAGGCGTTACACATAGTTTTCTTCAAGGTGTCCTGAAGAAGTTTCATCTTTTGATCCCTCTGCGAAGGTAGGATGAGCTCTGCAACTTTACCCTTGTAACGTGGATCAAGAAGGGTTGCCAGACAGAAATTATCCCTCTCTTTGATACCACAAATCCTCAGGTCCTTTCACAGGCTTTGCAGAATCAGGGAGCCCATGCAATGTAAGTTTGAAGAGGCATGAGATTCTGAGTCCTCTGGGTCACTAAGGATGACATTGTCAGGAACTACCTCCTCCAAGCCACGTACAACTCCTTGGGTTTCTGGGGACTGAAATTCATCCCTTGAAGACTGTTGCATGTTGTCCTCTACATCCATGCTGACACAATCCTCCTCCTTCTCCTCCTCTTCCTCCTGTGTGTTTGGCGGCCCCACAGAAATGGAATCTGTATGAGGGGGCCTTGAGAGAAAAGTCCTTCTCTTCCTCCCACTGTTCTGCCTTTAGTGCCCTGTCCATGATTACATGAAGACTAGAGGGATAGTGTCACTGATGCATGCATTGTCGCTGCTCACCATCCTTGTGGCCACCTCAAATGGTGACAGGATAGTGCATGCATCCTTTATCAGAAGCCACTGGTGTGGCGAAAAGAAGCCAAGCTCCCCTGAGCCTGTCCTGGTGCCTTACTCACACAGGTACTTATTGATGGCCCTCTGCTGTGTGTGCAGCCGCTTCAGAATTGCCAATGTTGAGTTCCACCTGGTGGGCATGTCACAAATGAGGCAGTTGATGGGCAGGTTGAATTCCCATTGAACGTCAGCCACATTCATCCACAGACACGAATGCCGGACTCGGCCCCGCCCCCCCCCCCCCCCGGTGCCCGCGTCATTGTATTTGATTGAAAGCAGCGGGAGCCAATGGCTGCACTGCTATCAATCTATCAAATCAAGAGCCGGGAACCCAGGGAGAGATGGAGAGTGCATCCCCACCGAAGAGATGAATGGGCTCAGGTAAGTAAAACGGGGGTGCTGGGGGGCCGGTCACTAATGCATAGGATGCATTAAGGTGAAAAAACACAAAGCTTTACAACCTCTTTAAGGAACACCAAACAAGCAACTCACAGTTAGTAGAGAGTGATGTCAGCAAACCAAGACAGCAGTCAACAGGGTATACCAGGAAGAGGTGTCGGGAACAGGCAGAGTCAGCAACAACGATCAGAAATATCCAAAGGAGTAGTCCAAAAAGCGTAGTCGGGAACAAGCAGAAGTCAGCAACCAGAAATACAATATGTTTAACACCAGGAAACAGGACCTATACTAGGGTGAAGATTTATAGGGACACTAGATCAGGTGACTGCCTACAGCTGGTCACTGGGTGGAGCCAGCATCCAAACTCAAGAAGCAGAAAATAACAAGGGTTCTACTCAAATTCTACTCAGTGGCTCAGGCAATATGGAACCATCCAAAGAACACCAGGATTGATTCCAGGACACGGCGTGACACTCCTTTGCTGCACCTTTGGTAATTCTGTTAAGCCCTGTACACACGATCGGATATCCTATGGATTTTCGTCCGATGGATTTGTCCATCGGATATCCGATGAAACTGTTTTCCATCAGTCTTGCCCACACACCATCAGTCAAAAAACCGACCGTTCCAAACGCGGTGACGTAAAACACTCTGATGAGCCGAGAAAAATTAAGTTTAATGCTTCTGAGCATGCGTCGACTTGATTCTGAGCATGCGTGGGTTTTTGATCCGATGGACTTGCCCATAGACGATCTGAGTTTTCGATCGGTTTTTTATCCATCGGAAAAATTTAAAACATGTTCTATTTTTTAAAACCGATGGAAAAAAGACCGATGGGTCCCATACATGATCGGTTTGTCTAATGAAAAGAATCCATCGGACGAAAATCCATAGGATATCCGATCGTGTGTACAGGGCTTTACTGTTTATGATGACTTGGTTAAATAGTGAAGAAATAGGCCCAAATACCATCTACCGGTAGGGATGAGCCAAACACCCCCCCCCCGGTTTGGTTCGCACCAGAACATGTGAACAGGCAAAAAATTTGTTCGAACAAGCGAACACCAATTAAGTCTATGGGACACGAACATGAAAAATCAAAAGTGCTAATTTTAAAGGTTAATATGCAAGTTATTGTCATAAAAAGTGTTTGGGGACCCGGGTCCTGACCCAGGGGACATGTATCAATGCAAAAAAAGTTTTAAAAACTGAAGTTTTTTCGGGAGCAGTGATTTTAATAATGC
The DNA here is from genome assembly GCA_029206835.1 of Rana muscosa. NCBI lineage: Eukaryota > Metazoa > Chordata > Amphibia > Anura > Ranidae > Rana > Rana muscosa. The sequence continues at coordinate 371,969,740 of CM055118.1, forward strand.
TTAAAGTGAAACAATAAAAGTGAAATATTCCTTTATATTTCGTACCTGGGGGGTGTGTATAGTATGCCTGTAAAGTAGCGCATGTTTCCCATGTTTAGAACTGTCCCTGCACAAAATGTCATTTATAAAGGAAAAAAAGTAATTTAAAACTACTCGCGGCTATTCATGAATTGTCAGGTCCCGGCAATACTGATCAAAATCATTGAAAAAAATGGCAGGGGTCCCCCCACAGTCAATTACCAGGCCCTTTGGGTCTGGTATGAATATTAAGGGGAACCCCGCACCAGAATTTAAAAAAAAAAGCGTTTGGGTCCCCCCCAAATTCCATATCAGGCCCTTCAGGTCTGGTATAGATATTAAGGGGAACCCAGCACCAGAATTAAAAAAACAATGGTGTGGGGTCTACCCCAAAAATCCATACCAGACCCTTCAGGTCTGGTATGGATTTTAAGGGGAATCACGCACCAAAATAAAAAAAAATGGCGTGGAGTCCCCTCAAAAATCCATACCAGACCCTTATCCGGGCACGCAACCTGGCAGGCCGCAGGAAAAGAGGGGGGGACAAGAGAGCGCCCCCCCCTCCTGAACCACACCAGGCCACATGCCCTCAACATGGGGAATTTGTCCCCATGTTTATGGGGACAAGGGCCTCATCTCCACAACCCTTGCCCAGTGGTTGTGGGGGTCTGCGGACGGGGGGCTTATCGGAATCTGGAAGCCCCCTTTAACAAAGGGGACCCCCAGATTCCGCCCCCTCCTATGTGAATTGGTAACGGGGTACATTGTACCCCTACCATTTCACAAAGAAAGTGTAAAAAATAAAAAATAAAACACACAGACACAGTTGGGTAAAGTCCTTTATTAAAAATAAAAAAATAAAAAATCAAAAAACCTTTCCAGCGATGTAATATAGTCTGTCCAGCCTTGTTCTCTATGTCCCGCAGTGATCCGATGTCCAGCGATGCTGCAGTCTCCACTCCACACGAAACCCCCATGACGTAAGAGGGGGCGGGGTCACGCGTCACATCATAGGGTAAGCCCCGGATTTCCCCGGCAAGCAGGGAATATCCTATGATGTCGGCGGGTGACCCCGCCCCCTGTTACGTCATGGGGTATTTCCCGGCAAGCGGGGAAAGCCGGGGCTTACCCTATCATGTGGATGGGTGACCCCCCCCCTCTTACGTCATGGGGGTTTCGTGTGGAGTGGAGACTGGAGACTGCTGCATCAATGGACATCGGATCAACGTAGGACTTAGAGTCTAGTGCCAGAACAAGTCCCAGCACTGAGCTCCGGTAACTAGGCTGAGGGCTCGCTAGTGTCGGGCTGCGGGCAGTGAGTCAGGATATCGTCTCCATCCCGCAGTTATTCCCCTCTGTGGCAGCTGAGCCGACATCTCTCCCTCCTGAGCCTGCACACAGCTCACTGAGGATCCTCCTCCTCGGCTCCGAATTACACACAGGAGGTGGAGGAGCCGGGGAGAAGAGATCTTACACTGTAGGAGCCGCGCTGATTCTGAGGTCTGTGTTTAGTTTGTAGGTAGGGCAGGGGGTTGGGGGCAGGTAACACATGGAGAAGTGATGGGAGAAGGGGTATAAGAAAAAATGTGCAGGGGGGGTCTTTGAGGGAAGATGACACGTGCTAGTGGGGGGGGATTTCGAATCTGACCCCCCTTCCCCAAATCAAAGAGTTGCCACTTTCCCCTCTCTGCCCCCATCCCAGGGGTCCCTCTCTGCTCCCATTTCAGGGATCCCTCTCTGCCACCAGCCCAGGGATCCCTCTCTGCCCCCATCCCAGGGATAACTTTCTGCTCCCATCCCAGGGGTCCCTCTCTGCTCCCATCCCAGAGGTCCCTCTCTGCTCCCAGCCCAGGGGTCCCTCTCTGCTCCCAGCCCAGGGGTCATACTCTGCCCCCATCTCAGGGATCCCTCTCTGCCCCCATCCCAAGGATCCCTCTCTGCCCCCAGCCCAAGGGGTCCTCTCTGCCCCCAGTCCAGGGGTCCCTCTCTTTTCCCATTCCAGGGATCCCTCTCTGCCCCCATCCCAGGGATCCCTCTCTGCCCCCAGCCCAGGAGTCTCTCTCTGCTCCCAGCCCAGGGATCCCTCTCTGCTTCCATCCCAGGGGTCCCTCTCTGCTTATATCCCAGGGATCCCTCTCTGCCTCCATCCCAGGGGTCCCTCTCTGCCCCCATCCCAGGGGTCCCTCTCTGCTCCCATCCCAGGGATCCCTCTCTGCTCCCATCCCAGGGATCCCTCTCTGCCCTATCCCAGAGACCCCTCTCTGCTCCAATCCCAGGGATCCCTCTCTGCTCCCATCCCAGGGGTCCCTCTCTGCCCTATCCCAGAGACCCCTCTCTGCTCCAATCCCAGGGATCCCTCTCTGCCCCCAGCCCAGGAGTCCCTCTCTGCTTCCATCCCAGGGGTCCCTCTCTGCTCCCATCCCAGGGATCCCTCTCTGCTCCCATCCCAGGGATCCCTCTCTGTTCCCATCCCAGGGATCCCTCTCTGCCTCCATTCCAGGGATCCCTCTCTGCCCTATCCCAGAGACCCCTCTCTGCTCCCATCCCAGGGGTCCCTCCCTGCTCCCATCCCAGGGATCCCTCTCTGCTCCCATCCCAGGGGTCCAGTTGTGTAGATATGTTGCAGCCTCATCAGAAATGATACACCCTGTCACACTTGGCATGGGGCTGCTCTGCAAGGCTTTGCAACCTTGTGCAGTACAGCGACCAAGTGGTTAAATCAGGCTATAAGGAGGAGTTCTATTGCTTCATCACATAACCTGCTTTAACCCCTTGGATCCCACACTAGCATGCTGCTACTGCGTGCATTACACATGGTTTCTGGGTGTTTGCAGAGTGGCCCTATTCACTTGATTGGGTCATGATCACCCACCAAAAGCAACAGGGGGTATAATTCCTGCCGCAGCATGTGTACATCCTCAGCTGTTGCCTCTGCAGCTAAAGGGGGTAGAGACCAATGTATGTAATGTGGGCAGTGTGGCAGGGACACAGGGGGGCCCCATGATCTCCTATTGCCCGGGGGCCCCATGAGTTGTCAGTCCGCCCCTGCTGCTGCCTCTTATATGTTCAAGGTCTAACAGTTTTTAGCCCTAATCTACATAAGTTTTCACACTTCAACAGGTGTTAACTGGGTGTGTCAGAGTGCATAGCTCCCAACTGTCCCTGATTTTGAGGGACTGTCCCTGATTTGGAGCAATGTCCCTCTGTCCCTCTTCCCCCCTCATTTGTTTGTCATTTTGGTCTAATCCATATAATTGCATATAAAATGCACTTTTTATCTATCAAAAAGTGTTTTCCAGTGATAAACCTTTCATCTGATTTCTAAATTGCTGCATTTGTAAATTCCAAAAGCCAATATAAAGGAATATTAGTGGTAAAATAAGCCCTTGTGGGTTTAACCAATCTTGGTTTTTTTTGTACAATTCTCCTTTAAGGGGGTGTGACAAGGGGTGTGTCCTATGCCTGCATAAATTTGCTGATAGGTGTCCCTCATTCCCATATCAAAATGTTGGGAGGTATGAGATTGGTGCAGATATCCACACAGTGGAGACTGGTATCAGAGAAGAACTTGAACCAGAAACTCCTTAGGGGGTGCACTACACAAAAAAAAAAAAAAAAACCTGTTGTTATAACTGCTCGTGTAACTGGAATTTGGCTTCAATTTGTTAGTGTATCTAAATGTCTTAGTGCTTCTAACACTCCCCACCTCCAGACTGACAAAGCTGCTCTACAAAGGTGTCCTTGTCTATTCTTCATCCAGAGTAGGAGGCTCTCTATTACAGGAGGTATGTTACTGGCCAGATCACCAGGTAAAGACAAAGGGGGGAAAAGCCTAAAAAAATAAAACGAATGCACCCACCACATCTAATGATTGGTAAGCTGCAATATATTACATTATTTGGTTTAAGTTTAATAATGCTTTAAAGAAAAGTTAAATGTATCTTGTTAATGTATTATGCTAATATTAGGTATTTACTTTCCAGATTATGCATATAAATTAATGCAGAGCCTTAGTACTTCATTCAGACATTGGAGTGTGACCAGACTTGTCCCATCATTCTATACTGTTGTGCTCCTTGTGGCTCTTCCTCTCAATATCATGGCGATCGTCATGTTCCTGGTGAAGATAAAGGTCAAGAAGCCGGCAGTGGTCTACATGCTGAACCTCGCCATAGCAGATACCTTGCTTGTTAGCATTCTGCCTTTTTATATTGTCTACAGATTCCTGGGAAATGACTGGATCTTCGGAGAAGGAATGTGTCGCTTTGTCACGTCAGCATTTTACTGTAACATGTACTGCTCCGTCCTGCTCATGACAAGTATCAGTGTGGACCGTTTCCTGGCCGTAGTCTACCCGGTGCGGTCTCTCCCCTGGCGCACAGTAACCCGAGCCTGGTTGGTGTGTGGTGCCATCTGGGTCATCTCATTGGCCAGCATTGTGCCCCTTCTTATAAGAGAACAAACCAGAGATTATTATGAAAGAGATATCATATTTTGTCATGATATTCAGTACTTTATGTTTGATCTGGATTTCTATTTCTATTATTTGACCTCTGTTATCTCACTTTTCTTTTTCTTACCATTATTCATCACAACTTTCTGTTACATTGCAATCATCCGCAGTCTCAGCAGATCACAATTTGATGGCACACATAAGAGATCCCGAGCTATCCGTCTATCCGTGATTGTACTGAGTGTGTTTGTCCTTTGCTTTGGCCCCACCAATGTCATCTATTTAATTCATTATGTGTGGATGTATAAGCGTTATAATCGCTCTCTGTATATTCCCTACATTGTCTCTTCCGGTATCAGCACCATCAACTGTTGTCTGGATCCTCTTATCTATTATTTTACATGCTCTGAGTATAGGAGATACATCTACAGCTTGCTGCACTGTAAGAAAGATTATCGCCCACCAGTAAAGTAGAAGTCTATCCTTAACCACTTGCCTACTGGGCAATATTACCCCCTTCCTGCCCAGGCCAATTCTCAGCTTTCAGTTCGCACTTTGAATGACGCGGTCATGCAACGCTGTCCTCATATGGAATTGTTATAATTTTTTCCACACAAATAGAGCTTTCTTTTGGTGGTATTTAATCACAGCTGGAGTATTTTTTTTTTTTTTTTGCTAAACAATTTTGAATAAAAAAACATTTTTTATAGTTTGTTATAAAAATTTTGCAAACAGGTATTTTTTCTCCTTCACTGGTGAGGCTGCACTGATAGGCACTGATAGGTGGCACTGAAGGGCATTGATAGGTGGCACTGAAGGGCACTTATAGGTGGAACTGATAGGTGGCACTGATGAGCACTGATAGGCACTGGTAGGTGACACTGATGAGGAAGCACTGATAGGCACTGATAGGTGAAACTGATGAGGAAGCACTTATTGGCACTGATAGGCACTGATAGGTGGCACTGATGGGCACTAATAGGCACTGATAGGTGACACTGATGAGGAAGCATTGATTGGCACTGATAGGCACTGATAAGTAGCACTGATGGGCATTGATAGGTGGCACTGAAGGGCATTCATAGGTGGAAATGATAGATGGCACTGATGGGCACTTACAGGCACTGATAGGTGACACTGATGAGGAAGCACTGATTGGCGCTGATAGGCACTGATAGGCACTAATAGTCACTGATAGGTGACACTAATGAGGAAGCATTGATCAGCAGCACTGATGGGCACTGATTGGCCGCATTGGTTGGCACTGATTAGCAGCACTGGTGGGCAATGATTGGCAGCACTGGTAGGCACTTTTAACAGATTGTAGACAAACGGACCTCCTCCTACAAATTCAAACGCTTATGGATTGGGTGAAACAGCCACAATAGATAAACAGATCGGGAATAAATATCCAATTTAAGGATGAAGCTGCTACCACAAATGCCTGCCACTGGCAGGCGAATACAATTAAAACAAGACAAAAAAACATTCATCAAGGTAGCGCTACATTAATAAACACACTCCAACTCTTAAGGGTGTGCTATCATAGAAAGACCAGTGTAAATACAGTCCAAATGAATGTTGCAACAGTGTGTTCAGTTCACATCAAAGGTATAATAGGGTCCAGCAAAGATAAAGTGCTTGATTGCATCCTAGATAAAATCATCACACCATCACCACCCCACACGTGTAGACTTGGGGGTAAAGAAAATCCCCCTAAGAATCAGACTCTTACCAGACTGTGCTGAGTAACAGGCTCAGAACACCAGATCGTAGTTACAATCTTCTCACTGGATAGTTGATCACACAGCCTGTTGCAGATGAGAGTACGGGTCACACACTAATGAGCTCATTCACATGTAGGAAGAGAAAAAAACCTCCATAGCGTGATCCCGTTTCAAACGAATTTATTAAATGAAGTTCCCCCTTGTAGGACATACACTTACATGGTAGCAAACTAAAACTGGCATGTGACATATATAGTGAAGCAAGCGGGGAGCGTGGCGGTATCTCCTGCCCACTGCAGCGCAACTCGCAAACGTTGGCGGTATCCCCGAATGACAAGTTCACATCAATGTTGGTAATCGCATAGCCACAACTTGATGTGTTTCGTCATCATAGGACATCATCTGAGGGAGTGGCTACACGAAACAACGTACCTGCTGCACACAGAAGGTTTTTTTTTTATCTTAATGCATAGAATGCATTAAGATAAAAAACCTTCTGCCTTTACAATTCCTTTAATCCACACAACTCAATAAGAGTGGAAGAGTTATTTTAACACCGCTCCTTATTTTATCTCACAGTAATTTCCATGAAAAAAAATATCAAATAACTTACATGTCACTAAGATCTGTAATACCTAAAAAATAATCTGTAATACCTAATGGTCCAGTTTACTACCCTTATAAATAAAGTTTTTAGAAAAAATTACCCCAGTCCTAGCTTCTGAAGTTTGCTGGAGGTGTGAGTGATGTCACTGGTGGTGTTGGGATGTCACTGTTCCTCCTGGAAAATCCGGGTGTGTGAAATGCTGTGTGAATATTCTCCAGCTCTTTGCATTGCTCAGTGGGCGGCACAATGATGTCACTCCCACTACCTGAAGGGTTGGAAACCAGGGGGGCCGAGGTATGGACGGCTCTAAAGTGAATTTGGTGCAGCAATTGCAAATTAAAAAAAAGGCCTTTATCACTCTGTGGACGAGTGTGTCAATATTTCACACAGCCATCATGAATTATGTGTCTAACATGTTTATTTCTTATGATCATCAGCTCTATCTATTGGCCAGAATGTGATAATTCATAACAAAAGAATTTTAGAAAAATACTCCGTTGTCACCATTAGATGGAGCTGACGTTAATAGGAAATAAACATTTTAGGCAAATTATTAGTATTATTCGTGGTGGCTGTGTGAATTATTGACACATTAGCACAGAGATTTTTTTTTTTTGTTTCAATATTTTTTTATTGAGTTTTCTAATTATTACAATAAATCGCAATACAGTACGCGATATGCCAGGTAGAATTATGAACACAGTGAAATGACATTACATTCGATATGTAGTCTTGCATGGAATATTTCGGTGGGAAAGACATTACAGGGTAACAGGTCTCTACTATTCACATCATTTAAGTAACACGTAAGAAGAAAAGTTCGAAAAGAAAATATCCACTATAGCTTAAATATAGAGTAATAACATCGACTTTGAGTATGCAGCCGGCCATCTCCTGCAGATGGTGATGCTGTTGGAAAGTAGATCAGAGACCAGACCCCTACAGACGCCCCCCAAGGGGATCATACTGCGCCTATAGGGGTTCCGGTCCTCTTTCATAGATCAAATCATATTAACAAATAATCATACACACTGTAGGTGGAATTGCTCAGAGTGTGAGAACCAGGCTATCCACGGTGACCATAGGCTAAGTGAAATGTGAAGGCGTCCCTGTGAGGATGCCAACATTCTTTCATATGTGCAGTGAAAATTGGTTAGGTGAATTACTTCAGTAATTGTGGGCAGGATATGGTTTTTCCATTTTCTAGTAATCGTTAGTCTAGCAGCTAGTAGGATGTTTGTGACTGTGTGTTGCGTGTTAATTGGAATTTGGTCTATTCCAAGGGACAGGAGTGCCAACGCTGGGTTCGGCATGATTTGTAATTGTAGTAGGTCTGAAATTACACTTAAATACACTTTCCCAATAACTACGAAGCTTAGGGCATGTCCAGAGTATGTGGAGAAGGTCACCCTGTAATCCACAATGTCTCCAACATATGTTAGAGAGTTGAGTGTTGAATTTTGAAAGGTGTGCGGGTACACACTGCGGGTGTGTAGTACCACCAGAGTAATTTTGACTGATAGTTCCCATAGAGTGGAGCAGTTGGACGCTTTCTGGGTAATTTTGCAAGCTTTATGCCACTGGATTGGTGTAAATGCCTGCTGTAAATCCTTCTCCGATTGTAAGTGGGAAGAGGATTTGCCAAAAGTTTGTTTTTGTTGGAATAAGTTGTAGAATATTGTTATCTCCTTTTCCAGCGGATTGCTGGAGGACAGGAATAACCATGCTAGTGTTTGAATGGTTTGTAGGTGTGCTGAGCTCTTCTGTAAACTATGTTTAATACGTACGTATTGATAAAAACTAGTTTGAGGTATGTTGAATTCTGCCTGAAGATGTGCAAAGGATTTCAGATAGCCCTTGGTGTACAAGTTTCCTATGAGCTTAATACCTTTTTCCCGCCATGATGTGATAAATAATTGATCGATCGTGTGTTTAAGAACCTCTATTGGAATGTCCATAGTAACTGTTGGTTCAGATGGGTGCTTGTGTGCAAGTAAGGTGAGCCAAGTTTGGATAGATATTAACATTGAGGGAGGTAGATGTGATGGTTTTTTTGTCCCAGTTGGGCACCGAACAGCCATAACCTTATTGGTCCAAAGAAGCTGTAATTAGATTCTATCTCTCACCATGTAGTCAATGGTTCTGGTAGGAACCATTCTCGCATTTGGGTCAATACTGAAGCTGAAAAATAATCCCGGAAATCTACATATCCTACTCCTCCGAGTAATCTATGTTTTATTAATTTGGTATGTGAGCATCTGGATCTTTTTCCTTTCCAAATGTATCTGGCCAATATTGTTTGTAGGGATCTAAAGTAGCTATTGGGGATAGGAATTGTGAGGTTTCGGAAGAGATAAAGAATTTGGGGAAGTTGGATCATCTTAAACACAGCTAGTCTGCCCCACCATGAGAATTCTAAGTTTTCCATTTTGTGGAGGTCATTCTGAATTTTAGTTCTCAAGGGGATGTAGTTATGGGCAAATAGGGATTTTGTAGATTTTGTAAGGTTAATACCTAGGTAAGGTATACTCGATTCCGCCTAAGTAAATGTGAACTGTTGTTGTAGTAGATTACAAGTTACTGGATCTACACCTAGGTCAAGGATGTGGGATTTTGTGGCATTAGCTTTGTAGTATGAAACTTTACAGATCCAGTCTCATCCTTGCTTTAGCCGGGCTGAGAGATGCAGGGCTGTGAGGGGATTTTTCGCTGCCTTGTAGTGGAGCTATTTCATCCGTCCAGGAGTCTGGATTGGCATCGGGTAGGTCTGTGTATGAGGTGGATGACCGTGAGTGCGCGCCGCCGGCGCCATCTTGCCATGTCTCCTTCTCCGTCGCCGGCATGGTGAAGAAGTCCGTGAGCTTTTTAGGATACCTCTCCCTTTTCCTCTTGCGGGACTACATCGGGTGAGTTCCCCCTGTGATGAGGAGGTCTTTTAGGGTGGTGGATGTGCGGTAATGTGCCAGATTAGTCGCTCTGTTCCCCGGTCTCTGGTAGAGCTGAAAACTTAAGCGGCCATCACCGTTGCGCGCAATCCACGCCCCGAGATTTTTATTTTTTTAATAGTCCCCTAAAGCTGGTCTCACAATATGCAATTTTGTTATTCAATTTCCTCTATATTTACCTTCAACTATGTAGTGCAAGGGCCTGCCTGATTGCAAATTGAAAGTGTTTAGATGTGACCTCATTTTACAATAAAACCTTGGTTTGAGAGCGTTTTGCAAGACAAGCTAAATTTTTATGTAGCGACCTCACCCCTCTCACCCCTTCTCATTCACGGCTTGTCTGTCTCGTCTAGGGGTTAGCACTGGGGGGGGAAGGATGAGATATACCACGGCCCATGTCCTCCAATGTGTAGAGGTGAAAGCCAGAACTATCGGGTTTTGTGTATGTGTCCCAGGGTCAAATCCTCTCCTCTGATTGACTCCCCTTTGCTCCTAGTAACCAGAGTTTCACACACTGAAATGGTCCAACTCGTATTTATTCTTCTCAATAAATAGTCATACAGCACAGACAGGTTGAGACCCATATACCACTTCAGTCTTTGTGGGGAGTAGGCCAAGGCACAATTATTTTAGATAGAGCTAACCACTGTGGTGTCACCAATGGCAAATAGTCACTGCCACTGACTATATTGAACAGAACATGGATTACCTTCTCGTCTCAGACACGGGCACCCAAGGAGTTAGGGCCCCCTCGGATTCCTCCACCCTCGCGGAATTTAGTTGAAGGTACTGAGCTCCAGGCCTCCGCCATAGTACCTCACCGCAGGCTAAAGGTGCCTGAGATGGACTCCATCTCCCGCTCCGGCCAGGTCAAGGGGACCTGGGCCCGGAACTCCGGAATGCCAGCACCCAGGCTGAAGGTGCCTGGGCGTGGCTGCGTCCTCCGACTCTGAACCCTGAGGTCAGGGCGTCCGCCCCTTTTATCTCCTCTCCCTTTGCGTCACAGCAGGTTCCCCGCCCCGCTGTACCAGCGCCAGGAAAGGACAAAAAGGGAAGCAGTCTTGCGGTGAGTGTTCAGCTCCGGCCCAGGGCGACAGCGCCACCTGCAGGCTGCAGGGAACCTCACACCACCAGAGTCCTCCAAGAACCACAAAAGGGACTCGGATTCCCTAACAATCAATGCATCTGGGTTACACTAACACCCAGATGCCTCCCCTAAATTCAAATACCCGCTACATTTATATAAATTTTGACTTGATATACAAGCGATGTCTTGATATACAAGTAAGGTGAAGTCACAACTGAGTATAAAAGAGAAGAGAGGCGCCTCCAAGTGTAGCAATATGATTACATTTCATGAAGGTACAACATTTATCAACTCACATCCTCCCAACTCATCATCCTCCGCACCGCCATCGACATCATCCCTTCCACTCTGGGCTCCACGAGGGCTTCAAGCCTCGCTGTCAGATATCTCTGCTGCAGGGTAGTCTTCCCGGTGATGATTGAGTACTGACAGCAGTGAGAGCCGACGGTGCGGGGGATGGTCTATGTGGACAGCTTTACCCCAGATGCCTACATACTTAGATGTGCCTGTTTTAATCATCAACCATGTAAGTTACTAAATGTTGTACCTTCAATAAATGTAACCATATTGCTACACTTAGAGGCGCCCCTTTTCTCTTTTATACTCAGTAGTTCCTGCTGGAATTTTGCTTCTAATCCCCTTGTTGAGGCGGCCATTTGTAAATGGGTATTTTATGGTTACACAACCTATTACATTGCTATGATCTTTTTATATGGACTATAAACTGACAGACCTATGAATAAATGGTTGTGGAACAAATCATTTGAGTTTCCATTATTTCTTATGGGGAAATTTGCTTTGATATGAGAGTTAAATTAAGATTACTAAAGCGCCGATACGAATAAAACTCAAAAATAATACTAAAAATAATTATATATATGGATGAAAAGCAGCTGCAGCTATTTAAAATGTGTTCTGGCACCACATATAAAATTAATAAAACAAATAATAGTGCGCTAAACTTCAAATATATAATTCATGATGAACTCCAGTGACCAAGTGACAAATAGTGATCATATAAAAATTTATAAAAAAAGTCCACATGCACAAAATATATACAGTGGGTATGGAAAGTATTCAGACCCCCTTAAATTTTTCACTTTGTTATATTGCAGCCATTTGCTAAAATCATTTAAGTTCATTTTTTTCCTCATTAATGTACACACAGCACCCCATATTGACAGAAAAACACAGAATTGTTGACATTTTTGCAGATTTATTAAAAAAGAAAAAGTGAAATATCACATGGTCCTAAGTATTCAGACCCTATGCTGTGACACTCATATATTTAACTCAGGTGCTGTCCATTTCTTCTGATCATTCTTGAGATGGTTCTACACCTTCATTTGAGTCCAGCTGTGTTTGATTATACTGATTGGACTTGATTAGGAAAGCCACACACCTGTCTATATAAGACCTTACAGCTCACAGTGCCTGTCAGAGCAAATGAAAATCGTGAGGTCAAAGGAACTGCCTGAAGAGCTCAGAGACAGAATTGTGGCAAAGCACAGATCTGGCCAAGGTTACAAAAAAATGTCTGCTGCACTTAAGGTTCCTAAGAGCACAGTGGCCTCCATAATCCTTAAATGGAAGACATTTGGGACGACCAGAACCCTTCCTAGAGCTGGCCGTCCGGCCAAACTGAGCTATCGGGGGAGAAGAGCCTTGGTGAGAGAGGTAAAGAAGAACCCAAAGATCACTGTGGCTGAGCTCCAGAGATGCAGTCGGGAGATGGGAGAAAGTTGTAGAAAGTCAACCATCGCTGCAGCCCTCCACCAGTTGGGGCTTTATGGCAGTGTGGCCCGACGGAAGTCTCTCCTCAGTGCAAGATACATGAAAGCCTGCATAGAGTTTGCTAATGAACACCTGAAGGACTCCAAGATGGTGAGAAATACGATTCTCTGGTCTGATGAGACCAAGATAGAACTTTTTGGCCTTAATTCTAAGCGGTATGTGTGGAGAAAACCAGGCACTGCTCATCACCTGTCCAATACAGTCCCAACAGTGAAGCATGGTGGTGGCAGCATCATGCTGTGGGGGTGTTTTTCAGCTGCAGGGACAGGACGACTGGTTGACATTGAGGGAAAGATGAATGCGGCCAAGTACAGGGATATCCTGGACGAAAACCTTCTCCAGAGTGCTCAGGACCTCAGACTGGGCCGAAGGTTTACCTTCCAACATGACAATGACCCTAAGCACACAGCTAAAATAACGAAGAAGTGGCTTCACAACAACTCTGTGACTGTTCTTGAATGACCCAGCCAGAGCCCTGACTTAAACCCAATTAAGCATCTCTGGGGAGACCTAAAAATGGCCGTCCACCAACGTTTACCATCCAACTTACAGAACTGGAGAGGATCTGCAAGGAGGAAAGGCAGAGGATCCCCAAATCCAGGTGTGAAAAACTTGTTTCATCTTTCCCAAAAAGACTAATGGCTGTATTAGATCAAAAGGGTGCAAATACTAAATACTGAGCAAATTTGGGGTGCTGTGTGTACATTAATGAGGAAAAAAATGAACTTAAATGATTTTAGCAAACGGTTGCAATATAACAAAGAGTGAAACATTTAAGGGGGTCTGAATATTTTCCGTACCCATTGTAAGTATATAAAACTCTTGAATGCTGAAAAAACGTGAAAAAATCACTCCGTGCTCTGTGACAGTCTCTTCAGGGAATATGTGCTGACAGATAATCACCACCACCTCAGTGTGCAATGCCTGCTCACCTCAAAGGAGGACCCCCTTGGGTCTATTGGCACTTTCAATACTCCAAACAAAGTTCAGTTTGATCATACAAGGATTTTAGCTAATGGCTCCAGGTTTACCAGGACTTCTCCATAAACAATTCATTTCTCCATGTTCAATTTCTCAAAGCAAATAAAAAATCATCATTGCGCAAGGTTGCTTTTAATTAATAACATAATATGCACTCACATTTACACAGTAGTAAAAATGTATTGAACAATCAGTTAGAAATGGGACAGCTCTCCTCCTCACTACACATCCAGGATTACGAGACACCGGAAATGTCGTCACCGGCTCCTTCCGACGCGTTGCGTCAAAGGTCACGTGACTTTCTCAAGGGAACTTTGTTTGGAGTAATATTGAAAGTGCCGATAGACCCAAGGGGGTCCTCCTTTGAGGTGAGCAGGCATTGCACACTGAGGTGGTGGTGATTATCTGTCAGCATATTTTCCCTGTCACGGAGCATGGAGTGATTTTTTTCACTTTTTTTTAGCAATCGAGAGTTGTATATACTTATATATTTTGATATAAGGGTGCTTTGGATTACAAGCATGTTTCTGGAACAAATTATGCTTGCAATCCAAGGTTTTACTGTAAATCTAAAGGAAAATTTATAATGTATGGCCAGTCTTATGCCGCGTACACACGGCCGTTTTTCATGACGAGAAAAATGGCATTTTTAAAAATGGTCATGAAAAACGGTCGTGTGTATGCTCCAGAGCATTTTTCTCAACGAAAAAAAATGCCCGAAAAAAAAGAACCTGCTCTATTTTTTCTCGTAGTTTTTTCAAGTCGTTCTTTTTAATGTCGTGAAAAACAGTCGTGTGTATGCTTTTACGAGGGGAAAAAAAACGACCATGCTCAGAATCAAGTATGATACGGGAGTGCTCGTTCTGGTAAAACTAGCATTCGTAATGGAGATATCACATTCATCACGCTGTAACGGACTGAAAAGCACGAATCGTCTCTCACCAAACTTTATTAACACGAGGACCAGCAAAAGCGTCCCAAAGGGTGGCGCCATTCGAATGGAACTTCCCCTTTATAGTGCCGTCGTACGTGTTGTACGTCACCGCGCTTTGCTCAAGAGTTTTTTTTTCATGAACGTGTGTATGCAAGGCAGGCTTGAGAGGAAACACGAAAAATCACGTCGAGAAAAACATTGTTTTTTTCCATGACATGAATAACGGTCGTGTGTACGCGGCATTAGTCTGACTCGGTTATAAATCTAGGAGGCATTTCTTTATATTTGTCATGGTGATAAGGTATTTTTGTGTTCATTCCTATTATTGTCTGTGTACTTATCACTGAGAATTCATGGTGAAGGCAAGGAATGAGATATTCCTTGTTTTTTGTTACTAGCTACATTATCACAATTTAATAAACACCACACTAGGAACGTATCACCATGAAAAGTGTTATCAGCAATTATCATCAGATTTTCACCATTTATTAAACATAATTTTGACTGTTATAACATTTTTTTTCACACAAGTAGAGCTTTTTTTTGCTGGAATTTAGTCACCACTGGGTTTTAAATTTTTTGATAAATTAAAAACACCAAAAATGTAAAAAAAAAAGTTTTTCTTTGTTTCTTTTATTTATTTATTTTTTTAAAACATCAAAACTTTATTGAAGGCATATGTAGTTTCACAAATCAATGCATACAAAAGGAACATGTAACTGTGTAGTTAAACTTTCTGAAAGTCAGAAGTTTGATAAACATAAGGTGTCAAGATGTGTTCATATCACCTATTATATCAATCAGGACATCATACAGTATCTCTCATGAACAGCAAACCTTTGTAGATATGAGATTATAGTGTTTCGGGGCGCATGCGCGGATGCCTGAGGAAGCAGTCACACTTTCTTAGAGCTCCGTTCCTTGGCTAGTCACACCGGAGGATTAAAAGCTACGGCGGCTACCGAAACTATCCCCGATACTGCCGCTTACCTCCGGGAACACGTCGGAGCCGGTAATATGGTCACGTGGGGTCCCAAACTTAAAATAAAGGCTGGGAATCATAAGGAGACGTCAGTCAGGCCGTTTTCCAAAAAGGCGCTGCCAAAAACCTCACGACCCAGCGCACAGCGCGCTTCCTCTACTCTGCCACACAGTTTAAAGGCACAGCACTGTGGAGGTGAGACTGATTCTGAAGATGAACAGCCACAAGTTAGCATTCCAACTGGCATATTTAAGCAGTTTGAGAAGATGTTACAGAAGGCATTGAAACTGACTTCAGATGACATAACTGATAAACTCACTAAAGAGATTAGGGAGATTGGGCAGAGAACCGCTGAATTGGAGGTGAGGGTAGATGAACTGGAAACTTACACTCAGCAGCATATTGAGGAATTGGAATATATAAAGCAGGAAAAGCTCCGCCAGGGACATAATTGTTAGGTTTCATTATTATCGCACAAAAGAACAGATACTAGCAGCAGCCAGAGGGAATTCTGCCTTGGCCTTCCAAGGCAATGCATATCAGCTATTTGCAGATCTCTCTCCACTTACAGTAACCAAAAGACGAGCACTCAAACCCTTTCTGCAAGTTTTGCAACGTCATCAGATCACCCTCACAGGCATTCAACTTCTCATTCATCCTCACAACTAGATTCACTAAAACCTAAATCCTCTGCCTCTATACGCCAGAATCTGCATAAACGCTTTGAAACCCTGTCACCACCCAATGTCGACTCCATGGACTGACCTTCTTTCCATTGTCTGGTTGGTTGATCCCTACAATTATCTAGCTAGTTGAGCTAGATTATATCTACACATCATACTTTCTCAGTGTTCCAGTCATTTGATATACTTAAATATCATTTCCTGACAGACTCCATGGCAGACTACGTGTGGGTTAACCCCGCCTCCTCTCCACAGCTATAGGACCCCTTACCCATAAATTTGAGCTCACCTCCACAGACAGGTGTTCCTTTTTTATCCTCCTCACATGGACCCTTCATTATGCAATTCAGGTGCAGTCCAGGATGTCTGTCGGATCAGGTACGAGTTGTGCGGTGCACCCAGGGCCCAGCTATGAGCGGGTGAGTGGTTTTGGGCTGATGGATACCCCTAGTGGAAGGGATGTGGCCCCAGCGTACCATGACGGACGGTGGATCTCAGCTGGCAAGGTCTGAAGACTTTTTCTATTTCCATGGCAGATAGTTTTTGTTTGTTTGTTTGTTTGTATGTCTTTCTCTGCTGTTTTTTCTCTGTCATACAGCGCCGCTAAGCTTAGTATATGTGTGGAACCAGGATGCCATTCCCTTCCTGATCCCGGCCTGTTGATCGTCTGTGCATGCGCAGAGCCACGGTGAAACCGAGGCTTTGTTTTTGCGCATGCGCAGTATGGCGCAGGGGTCAGGGGCCGCGCAGGCGCAGTAGGTTCGGTCCCTCCGATGCATGCGCACAGCGGGACCGGCCATGACGTCATTCCGGCGGGTGATTTAAACCGCTGAGGAGCCCTATACAGGTGGGATAACCTGTGGGCATATAGCAGCAGCCTCCCGGAGTCTCAATACTACCAGGACGGGGTAAGCACTTCTTGGCAATGTAATGCATGTAATGCTTGTAATGCTTAGTGTCTCTTAAAGGGACAGTTTAAAAAAAAAACAAAAAAAAAACTTTTTTTTTTTCTGCGCTGTTCTTGCATTGATTTGCTTATCCTTAGTCTAGGTAGTGGAGTTACGCATCATTGTGTGTCTTCCTCATCATGGACTCATCTGCACCGCCGTGTGGCCAGCCCTCCTGCACAAGGTCTGTGCAGAGTGGGTAGGGGGTTGTTGTCTTTGGTGTCATTTTTTTCTGGTGGTTGCTAACGGTTACAACCTGCCCACCTTCCTCCCCCTCCCTTTGTCTGTATTATCTCTTACAGCCCGGCTACATCAGTTCATCGGTCACAGGATAGGGACCTTGCCAGGCTGCACCATCATCATCACCATCATCATCACCATCACCAATCATCCTCCAGGTCCAGACGTGACACTCCGTCTGGGACCCACTATCATAGGGGACGCTCACATTCCCCCTCTAAATATAGGAGATGTTCCCATTCCTCCTCAAGTCACCGTTACCACCACCGCGATGATCGCTCTGATCACAGAGCCTGTTGGGGATGTAAAACTAGAATCCCAGAGGGCAAATCGCTGTGTGACCCATGCTATGCCCGAGCGGTCGGTGAGAAAGAGACCGAAAAATCAAAATCTTGAGTCTCTTATTAAACGTGTGGTACAGCAGTCTATGATGGAAATAGATGCCCCCCCCCCCCCCACACGAGGAGCCAGTCCACCACCTTGTCTGGCTCCTTGGCTGACGAGGCCCAGGAGGATTCCGGCCAATTCCAGCCCCATGATTCCTCCCATTATTCCTCGCAAGACGAGATGGAGGGAGATGATTCTGTGATTCCTCCCATGATTCCTCGCAAGACGAGATGGAGGGAGATGATTCTGTGATTCCTCCCATGATTCCTCGCAAGACGAGATGGAGGGAGATGATTCTGTAGTGGGATTCGACTACGCTTTAGTCTCTCCACTGATCAAGGTAGTGATGGAAACCTTAAAGTTGGAAGATACCACTGCCCCCCCCCCCCCCCAGAGAAACAAAGGAACTGTTTAAGAAACTGGGGAAAGAATGTTCCAATTTCACACCGAGCTGGAAGGAGTGTTTAAGGAAGAATGGAGCAAGGGGGATAAGAAGGTTTGGAAAATGCTCCCCTCGTGGATGCAGCAGTAATGCGCCTAGCGAAGCATGTCACCCTCCTGCTAGATGACACTGTATCTTTTAAAGATGGTCTGGATTGAAAGATTGACCAAGACATTAAGAGAATATATAACTTGAACGGTATGGCTTGCAAACCAGCCCTAGCCCTTGCAGTCACCTCCAAAGCAATGGAGGCCTGGGTGGAAAATGTTGACTCCGTTCTGAAAGGTGTCTCGGAGGAATTGGCACAAAGTTCAGCAGTGCAAGAACTTAAACTGGCTATCGCCTTTTTGGGAGAAGTTTCAATTGATCTCATCCGCTTGATGGCTAGATCCTTGCTATCTTCGGTCACAGCCAAACGAGCACTATGGTTGCGCCCCTGGCTTGTTGATCCTGCCTCAAAGCAGGCATGGTGCAAAATTCCTTCTGAAGGATCTTCCTTGTTTGGAAACAAACTGTATAATGCCATTTCAAAGGCTACAGATGGAAAGTCTGGATTCCTCCCTCAGGACAAACGTCCGTTTAACCAAAGAAAACCTCAGCAGAGACGCAGTACAGAGCGTTCAAGAGAGGCATGCTCCTATAGGCCCGGACGGGATTTTAGGAGAAGCTGGAACTGGAATAGGCAGATATCTTTCCAAAAAATCTGGCAAGAAACAGACGCCCGGTGGGCGCGAGCCAACCAAGTCCTTTTAAGATTGGGCCTGCCCAAGCGGTCGGGTAGGGGCTCGCCTACGTCTCTGCTGGCACGTCTGGGTGACCTTGATCTCAGATTATTGGACCATCAAAACGGTCTCAACAGGTCACGCATGGTCCTTCACCAAAGTCCCTCCATGCAGACCAATGCAATCTTCACTGCCTCAATCAGAAGAAAAACAACAAGTTCTTCTTTCATATGTGAATGCCCTGAAAGATCAAGGAGCAGTAATGCCCGTCCCAAAGGACGAGGAATTCCAGGGGGTATACTTCCCCCTCTTCCTAGTACAAAAGAAGAACGGCTCTTGGCGTCCAGTTATAGATCTCATTTTCCTGAACAGGTACATAAAGCACGAGAAATTCAAGATGGAATCACTCTCATCCATCCAAAAAGTCGTTCAACCAGGCGACTGGTTGATCTCAATAGATGTTAAGGACGCGTATTTTCATGTTCCCGTGGCAGAAGAATTCCACAAATACCTTCGATTTCAGGTCGAACGAGAGCACTTACAATTTATTTGTCTTCCATTCGGACTAACGACCTCTCCAATGGTCTTTTCCAAGGTACTGTTGGTAATTGTGTCTCTTATCAGAATACAGGGTGTGCGTCTGTATCATTACCTGAACGTTCTGCTACTACTGTCCCAAGACAAGCAGCAGCTGCTGATCCACAAAGATCAAGTGATCTCTACATTGATAGAGTTCGGATGGCTCTTAAACCGACAGAAAAGTCAGCCAGAACCGACCCAACGCCTAACCTACCTAGGAGCTCAATTCGACACAGTAGAGAATACCATCTCTCTTCCGGAAGAAAAAATCCCGGTCATTCGGGTAAGAATATCTTTAGCCCTAGACTACTCTAACCTATGGGCGTCACAGTGCCTGAAGATAATCGGCACGATGGTGGCCACGTTCCCCATGGTCAAATGGGCAATGTGGAGGCTTCGGCCTTTTCAATCAGGATTCCTTCAGCAATGGAAGACAGACGATCGCAATCAGCTGATCAGGACTACTCAGTCAATGAGGAACAGTCTTCTCTGGTGGCTTCAACACAAAAACTTGTTAACATGCCACTCCCTTGCTCCCATCCAATGGATGATTGTTTCATCCGATGCCAGCAATGCGGGCTGGGGAGCACATTGTGGGGCAGAACTGGCTCAGGGCAAATGGGATGCCCATCTCCACATTCCAGGGTCAAACGTTCTGGAATTGCGTGCGGCATGGTGCGCCCTTCAAGCCTTCTCCCACCTTCTGAAAGGGAAGTCGGTCCTACTCAAAATGGACAATACCACCGCCGTGGCATATGTGAAGAGACAAGGGGGCACTCGGAGCCCCACCCTTCTCCAAGAGGTCGAACCTATCATGATCTGGGCTCAGAGGAATCTACAAACTTAACAGCAGTCTTCATTCCAGGGGAACAGAACATTCAAGCGGACTTTCTGTCACGCAGCAACCTAGACAACAACGAATGGTCACTGCATACACAGACATTCAAGTGGATCCTATCGTTGGGAATCGATCCAGAAGTGGATCTGTTTGCATCCCCCTGCAATCACAAAGTAGACAGATACTACACTCGAGGTCGGTGCAGTCAAGCCTTCGGAGTAGATGCATTAACAAGCCAATGGAAATTCAACAAGGCATATGCCTTCCCTCCACCTCCGATCATGCAAAAATTCCTGCAGCGGCTCCAGTTGGAGAAAGGCGAAGTGATAACAATAGCACCATACTGGCCGAACAGGCCATGGTTTCCTCTCCTGAATCTGATGAGCTTCAGGGACCCGCTAGAGTCTCTTGGGTGTGCTTTAGGGGTAATCTCTACCCTTATGAGCTCCAGAAAGCCTAACATGAACAAAACCTACAACAGAATCTGGACCAGGTTTGTCAGCTTCATGACTTCTGCTGGAAAATCTTTCAGAAATCCTGGAGTTCAAGACGTTTTGAGTTTTCTACAATCAGGCTTGGATCTTCCTTTGTACTCTGAGGGAACTGATTGACAAGTTTCAGCCTTATCGGCATTTTCAGGAACATCATGGGCAACTCATCCCCTGGTTCAACAATCCTTTCAGGGGGCTTCGAGAATCAGGCCTCAGAGGAAACCTAGATTCCCCAAATGGGATCTTCTGCTCGTCCTTGATGCTCTTTCAGCACTCAACAACAAGGATCTTTCTATTAAGGACTTATCAATCAAACTGGCCTTTCTAGTGGCCATTACTTCAGCCAAAGGGTTTCAGAAATAAGCTTCCTGGGTTGTCAAGAACCCTTTTTGACTTTCTTCCCGGACCGAGTGGTCCTTATTCCCATGCTTGGGTCTAAACCAAAAGTCAAGTCAGTTTTTCATGAGAATCAGGAAATAGTCCTTCCTACTTTCAATTCTCCAGAATCAGCAGATGTTCATCCCTTGGATGTAGGTGAGACTCTGAAAGAATATTTGCGAGTCACTTCATCTTTTAGAAGCTTGAACTACCTGTTCTTGTTACACACTGGTAGCAACAAAGGAAAGAGGGCTTCCTCCAGAACAATAGCAGCCTGGATCGTCCAATCTATTCAACAGGCCTACAGGGCAAAGGGCTTAGCTCCTCCAGAGGCGGTGACGGCTCATTCCACCAGAGGCATGGCAGCCTCATGGGCAGCAGCTCGACACGTGGCTCCTGAAGTGATATGCAGGGCAGCCTCGTGGTCTTCTATT
Organism: Rana muscosa; assembly: GCA_029206835.1. Taxonomy (NCBI): domain Eukaryota; kingdom Metazoa; phylum Chordata; class Amphibia; order Anura; family Ranidae; genus Rana; species Rana muscosa. The sequence continues at coordinate 371,991,409 of CM055118.1, forward strand.
CATACATTTATGTCTCATTATTGTATTGAGCCTGCTTCCCTTTCCTCTGTTAATTTTGGTCGAAAAATCCTGTCAGTTGACGGGAAAGATTAAAATATTTTTTTTGAGCAAGCATACCCTCCCGTGTGGATTGGCTAGTTATTTCCCACACGTAGTCTGCCATGGAGTCTGTCAGGAAAACTGAAAATTTATTACCAAATACTTACCGTAATTTTCCTTTCCTGATAGACTCCATGGCAAACGGAGTTCCCACCCATGAATTAAAAATATGAGAGTTGAAATTTGAGTCGGCTAGTTACGGAACACCTGTCTGTGGAGGTGAGCTCAAATTTATGGGTAAGGGGTCCTATAGCTGTGGAGAGGAGGCGGGGTTAACCCACACGTAGTCTGCCATGGAGTCTATCAGGAAAGGAAAATTACGGTAAGTATTTGGTAATAAATTTTCCGTTTTTTTTTCCTTTTTTTTTTTCCCTTTTTTTTCCCAGGGCTATATGTCATCCTGAAAGTTTAATAGCCTGAGACATTTTGTTATTCTCCCTGGTTTAAAATATATTTCTATATATTTTTTTCTTTTTTTATATACATATATAAATATATATGTTTTCCCAGGCCATGATATGAATGCTGTTAATGATATTATCATTTTTTGAGTATTTTTTCTTATACTCCCTTCTTTTTTTTTTTTCTCCTAATATATGACCAAACTGATGCAGGTGAAAGCATATTTTTACTTTTCTTTAGCCCCTCTCTTTTTTTTTTTTTTTACTTACCCTATTTTTTACTACATTTATGGTTGCTGTTGCATTCTCCGGTGCTGACTGGCCTCTAGGAACCTCATGTTGCCATCTTCTCACCCTCTGACCCCTGTTATTTCTATACGGGAGTCAGTTGGTGATTTTGGAACCTCTTGTGGTGCAATTGTTGTTCCCCTGAGATATTCCCACACCCTTTTTGTATACTATTATATATTGATGTAGAAAAAACGAAAGCAATAAACCGCGCTAGCCTATAAACATAAACAAAAATACAGCAGCACCTGTGATATGTGATAACATATAAAGTAAACGAAAATAAAAGGAACAAGTGCGCTAATGTGAATTAACCAATGTATGAATGTTAGTACCAACACATAGAAATATATACATATGAAGTCCAATAGTGATGACAGTAGGTAAGTCTGGAATATATCCAAATAAAAGTCCATTCAAAAATCAAAAAAATGAAGAATGAAGGGAAGCCGTGAAGAGGTGACCCGCATCAGATTGGAATTCGGTGCATGCACACCCGTGTCCACCACCAACAATACAAACTGCTTACCAGAGGTAAGAAACAAATAAGCCCATCCGCAATCCCAGGGGAAAATCCAGAGAGATCCAAACGTCACTTGATGTGCAGTGGTTGCGTCAAAGATTTCCCAAAAAGAGAGAGGAGGCTCGATAGTGCATTACCCAATGTTAAATTTATTTATAAAAAGGGGTATAAAAACACTTACACAATATAACATTAAAAGAGCATAACAACCAGCCGGTCCGCCGTACCTGTCCCGTGATGATGGCGTCAGCACGCTCACCTTCCCGATGTACGTTTCGTGTTCCTACACGTCGTCATGGGGATCAGGTGACGTGCTGACGAATCACGAGATATAGAAGAAGAAAAGCCAAGCCTCACTCTGAGCGGCCAATGGAGTCGCGGCAATTAAACCAAGCCTCCATACCACCAGAAAGGCCCGGCCATGAACCAACACATAGCCAAGCCTCATTTTGATCACAGGCAGCACTATGGAAGAAAAAAGAGTCAAGCCTCATTCTAAGCGGCCAATGGAGTCACAGCAATTAAACCAAGCCTCCATACCACCAGAAAGGCCCGGCCCTGAACCAACACATAACCAAGCCTCACTCTGTGCGGCCATAGGAGTCGCGGCAATTAAACCAAGCCTCCATACCACCAGAAATGCCCGGCCATGAACCAACACATAGCCAAGCCTCATTTTGATCACAGGCAGCACTATGGAAGAAAAAAGAGTCAAGCCTCATTCTAAGCGGCCAATGGAGTCAAGGCAATTAAACCAAGTCTCCATAACACCAGAAAGGCCCGGCCCTGAACCAACACATAACCAAGCCTCACTTTGATCACAGGCAGCGGTAAATGAATAGACAAAGTTAACCCCAAATATATTAAAAATAGGAGGTGAACATATAAAACAGCATTTAAGTCGTAAAACTCATTTATAATGAACCTTATCATGTGTGTGGGCGGGAAGGATGTCCAAATTAATAAACAACCTCCACCCGTCCACCACAATATGGTATACCATTTGAAAAATATAGGAATACTTTGAAAAGTATGTTATAAGGATACATACTAATATCTATAAAGATAGAAATGTATATACACATAAAAAAGGTTCTATATGTATTGTTGCATATTATAACCAGTGGAGGTCAAAAAAAGACAAAAAAATATACCTCAACTAGAAACAGCAACAGAAAAAGGGAAAGGGGGGGGAGGAATATTCTAAGGTGTGAGGGCCCATTGGGGGTCCCTTGGATGGTAAATTGGACATATAAGGATATATAATGGCAAACAATTGTGGTCACCAATATAGCAAGATCCACATATGCAAAGCAAGCTCCCACTTATCACAGACTAAGAGTTATCGATGAAAGCGTTGAGATCTACTTCAACGTTCATCCCATATGGTACATAACTCTTCAGTCTGTGGATCCAAGCCATCTCAAGTCTGGAAATACTTCTGATCATGGAGTCACCCCTCCATCTAGCAGAATATTTATCTATCGCCAGAAAGATGGTGTTAGTGGGGTCTTTGGCATGAATTTCCAAATAGTGTCGGGATACTGGATGTTTTGGGAAACCTGTGAGGATGTTAGTGATATGTTCGTTTAGTCTAACACGGAGAGGTCGTTTAGTCCTGCCCACATATTGGAGTCCACATGGACATTGTAGGAGATAAACAACTCTCTCCGTGGAGCAAGTAATAAAGGGCAATATTTTATGCTCGACAATGGTTACAGTGGACTTAAACGTATTGGTACGACTATGGGTACAACCACTCAACGAACATACCCGACACCTCCTACACTGATAGAAACCCACCATCTGATCGAGAAAAGTCTTGCGCACAGAAGGGGGATCTAGAATATTGGGTGCCACTCTCCCTTGTAAAGAAGGTGCTCCCTTGTATATAACCTGAGGGTGGACAGGTAATACTCCCTGCAAAACAGGGTCATTGGTGAGAATGTGCCAATGCTTCTTAATCAACTGTTTGATACCCCTATATTGAGTTGAATAGGTGGTAACAAATGGAATGGATGGCACTCTCGATTGGGACCTAGGTTTCTCAGCCAATAGGTCTTTCCTATCCAATAATGCAACCTCATTTAAGGTGTTAATGAGTGAATCATTGGAATACCCTTTTTCAAAAATCGACCAACCAGGATTTGTGCTTGTGTTAGAAATTCTTTGTGATCTGTACAGTTACGTTTCAGCCTGATGAATTGACTCTTGGGTACGGATTTAAGCCATGATGGATGATGGCAACTATTGGTAGGTATGTATGAATTCCTATCCGTATTTTAAAAAAAGGTGGAAGTGGTGAAAGAGACATTTTTAATACTTATTTTTAAATCTAAAAAATGAATCTCCTCCTGGCTCGCCTCAAAATTCAAGACGATACCCCTAGTGTTGTTATTGAGGTGCTCCATATAGGTATCCAGATCTTTACGATCCCCATCCCATAGGAGGAGGACGTCGTCAATGTACCTTGCCCACAACATGAGTTGGGGCGGGCGTTGAACATAGACAACGTCCTCCTCCCATAGGGCCATGAAGCGATTGGCCAGACTAGGGGCATATTTTGCCCCCATAGCCACTCCTCTGTCTTGCCTGTAGAATTGGTTATTAAACCAGAAGTAGCTCCTAGAAGCAGCAAATGATAGCAACTCAAGAATATATGAAATCTGTTCATCAAACAGTCCGGAGTCATGCCTCAAGTAGTATTCTACTGCAAATAAACCCAAATTATGGGGAATGATAGTATATAAGGACGTGACGTGCGCTGTTACCAACCACATGCCGTCCCCAGGGGTGATTCCGGTCAAGATATTGATAACCTGGCGGGAATCCTTGAGATGCGAAGGCATCATCAAAACCAATGGTTGTAAGAAGCCATCAATATAACGTCCCACCCTAGACGTGATGGAATCAATGCCACTAATAATAGGGCGCCCAGGGGGGTTTGTAGCATCATTATGTATTTTGGGGAGATAATAAATGACAGGTGTGCATGGCGCCCTAGGCACCAAATATTCACTTTCCTTCCTGTTAAGTATCCCAAGGTCTAGACCTCTTTGAACCAATACTGATAGCTCTCTTGTATATAGGGTCTTTGGATCGGATGATAGGGGAGTATAGGTGTCCCGATCGTTGACGATCCGAGACATCTCAGAAAGGTAATCAGCCTTGTCTAGAATGATAATACCCCCCCCCCCCCTTTATCCGCAGGCCTAATAACAAGATCCCTGTTTTTACATAGGGAATCAAGGCCTTCAACAAGGGTTCTATTGGAATGTACCTTTTTAAGTGGCAATTGATCCAAATCCCTGAGGACCACATCCCTAAACACTTTAAGGGGCGGAGCCAATGCTCCAGGAGGGTTAAACAAAGACGCGTTTGATAATCCTGAGTGGGTGAACCCAGGTACCAAATCATTATTTGTGCCAATGGGATTGCACAAAAAATGGCGTTTAATGCTAACTCTCCTGATAAATCGGTGAACATCCATGTAGGTCTTAAATTTATTCAACCTGCACGGGGGGACATATTTGAGACCCTTATCGAGTACAGTCTTTTCTGCATCAGTTAGAATAGCAGAACTTAAATTGAAGATACCTGAACCCCTCATGATTTTTGTCTTTTTGTTTCTAGCCCTAACCCCCCCTCTAGTTCCTCTCGTGCGTCGCACGACCTTTTTGTACCTTGGCCCAACTTGTGAAAACCCCAATGTTGTCCATTTTGTCCAGATGGACCGGAGCTATCACAAATCTCATGATGGGTAGTACTGGAGTGTTGTATCTGACTCTGATAACCATTCTCCTGTTCCGATAGGAGGCCATATTGGTCACTAAGGGGGAAAAAATTATTTGATATATCCACATTATATTCATAATCATCCCTGTACATAGATGGGCCGAGGAGTTGAAAATTATAGGATGTGGCACCCCCTTTAGCTATATGGTTAGGTCCATAATTTAAATGTGGACCTTGGTAGTACCCCTGAGCCCATCCCTGACTGGGATTTTGTGGGTACGATGGTACATTTCTATATGTGTTACCCATATTCCCCTGATTGGGTACCTGAGGTAGCCGTTGTGAATTAGCTACTGTGGGACCATGACCATAGCCACGTCCCCGTTGGCCCTGGGGTCCGGGTCCTGGTCTGCGAAAGGGTCGTGGGGGTTTAGGAGCCTGTGTAGGTAACCCCCTACCTCCCCCACCCTGTCTCGAGGGCGACTGATATGAACCTCGCCTCCCTTTTTGTGGGGCTTGCATACGGCCCCCTGTTACATGTTTATTAACAGGTTGTGGATTGGGAACAGGTGGGCCAGTATCCCCTATGTTTTGGGTATTTTGAATGGTGACTTGAGGAGGTGGGTTGTTCAGCTAAGAGTTTCTTTTGCCAATCAAATACAATACTGTTCTGGTAGTCAACCAGATCACGATTGTATTTTTTCTTTTTCTTAAACTTCTGTTCCCTCTCCTCTTTCTCTGAAATTTTTAAAAGTGGTAATGACCTCTCCTTATATTCATTGGTCCCATTGAATGGGGTGAGCTGGTCTTTTAAAACCTTAATCTCCTCATCCAACCGGGCCAATTTGGTGTTTTTCCTCTCAATGAGGAACTGGAGGAAATTGATCCCAGCAGTATTAAAGTACTTGAACCATTCCTCCAGTTGTATTCCTCCTTTTTGTGGGCTTACTTCCCACCTGAGACTCCGTGGAACCATCTTATTTTTAACGTATGTTTCCACCACCAACAATACAAACTGCTTACCAGAGGTAAGAAACAAATAAGCCCATCCGCAATCCCAGGGGACAATCCAGAGAGATCCAAACGTCACTTGATGTGCAGTGGTTGCGTCAAAGATTTCCCAAAAAGAGAGAGGAGGCTCGATAGTGCATTACCCAATGTTAAATTTCTTTATAAAAAGGGGTATAAAAACACTTACACAATATAACATTAAAAGAGCATAACAACCGGCCGGTCTGCCGTACCTGTCCCGTGATGATGGCGTCAGCACGCTTACCTTCCCGACGTACGTTTCGTGTTCCTACACGTCGTCATGGGGATCAGGTGACGTGCTGACGAATCACGAGATATAGAAGAAGAAAAGCCAAGCCTCACTCTGAGCGGCCAATGGAGTTGCGGCAATTAAACCAAGCCTCCAAACCACCAGAAAGGCCCGGCCATGAACCAACACATAGCCAAGCCTCATTTTGATCACAGGCAGCACTATGGAAAAAAAAAGAGTCAAGCCTCATTCTAAGCGTCCAATGGAGTCACGGCAATTAAACCAAGCCTCCATACCACCAGAAAGGCCCGGCCCTGAACCAACACATAACCAAGCCTCACTTTGATCACAGGCAGCGGTAAATGAATAGACAAAGTTAACCCCAAATATATTAAAAATAGGAGGTGAACATATAAAACAGCATTTAAGTCGTAAAACTCATTTATAATGAACCTTATCATGTGAGTGGGCGGGAAGGATGTCCAAATTAATAAACAACCTCCACCCATCCACCACAATATGGTATACCATTTGAAAAATATAGGAATACTTTGAAAAGTATGTTATAAGGATACATACTAATATCTATAAAGATAGAAATGTATATACACATAAAAAATTATAATAAAAAGGTTCTATATGTATTGTTGCATATTATAACCAGTGGAGGTCAAAAAAAGACAAAAAAATATACCTCAACTAGAAACAGCAACAGAAAAAGGGAAAGGGGGGGAGGAATATTCTAAGGTGTGAGGGCCCATTGGGGGTGCCTTGGATGGTAAATTGGACATATAAGGATATTGTGAGGGGGTTAACTCGGTAGCGGGTGTGTGTGACCCCCTGGTTGGGCTCCCCACACAAAAACAGGGCCAGCAGACGGAGGTTGTGGTTTTCAAAATCAAAAGGTGCGGTTTATTTCTCTATGTACAGTGACAAAAACACAGCAAAGCCAAAAAGAAACATAAACAAAATAAATCCTGGTCAGTTTGACCTCTGACTAAACATGCAGGTTTCCTAAACTAACAACTGGGATCAGCCTGGTGCTGTCCTAGTCCCTAAGTCCCTGGTTTAGTAAATGTCCAAACAAATAGCCACACAGGCTTTTTCTCACCGCACAGGGGTTCACTCTCCCTAGACAGTCCACACAGGTCTGGGTCCAGGCATGAGCTAACATCTAATGAAGCTGGGAGTTCTTATAGAGGCCTAAATGAGCTGACAAGCTTCAGCTGGTCTCATCAACTCCCTGTCTGCACGACGCCCAGCACTCTCCCTAGAGGTATGAGTCACCCATGAGCCTACTAGCCTCAGCTGGGCTTATACAACTCTCCCTAGAGGTATGAGTCATCCATGAGCCCACTAGCCTTAGCTGGGCTTATACAACTCTCCACCTAGTTGTATAAGTCGGCGTAAAGCCTGAATCTGGGAGAAATATATCTACCCCCCTGGATGCAACCAGGTGACTTTACCTTCCTGCTGTCACATACCCCCCCCTCTTGTTTTAACCTTGGGGTTGGAACACCAGCAATCAGGCATTCATGTACTCGAGACAAAGCATCCACATTCCCCATTTGAACGCCAGGGCGATGCTTTACTGTGAAGTTGAATTCCTGTAGGGCCAGGAACCACCTATTCACTCTTCTATTTGTCTCCTTGTTTTGAGCCATCCACTTTAACGGAGCGTGATCCGTAACCATGTCAAAGTGCCTACCTAGCAGGTAGTACCGAAGGGAATCTAGAGCCCACTTCACCGCTAAACACTCCTTTTCAACGGTGGCGTAATTTACCTCATGGGACTTCAACTTCCTGCTGAGGTAAATGACTGGGTGCTCTTCCCCGTTCCAGACCTGGGACAATACTGCTCCTAACCCCACATCTGACGCATCACTTTGTACGACAAAGTCTTTAGAGAAGTCGGGTGAGTACAACACTGGCTGGCTACATAAGGCTTGTTTCAAGAATTGGAATGCTGCCTCAGCCTCGGGGGTCCATTTAATCATGACCGACCCTTTCCCTTTCGTCAGGTTGGTTAGGGGCACAGCCTTAGAAGCAAAGTGGGGAATGAAGCGCCGATAATAACCCGCGATTCCCAGAAAGGCCCGTACCTGCTTCTTGCTGTTGGGACGTGGCCAACTCTGGATGGCCTCGACTTTGTTGAGTTGGGGTTTTATCACTCCCCTGCCAATGGTGTACCCAAGATATTTGGCCTCCTCCTGCCCAATGGTACACTTCTTGGGGTTAGCCGTAAACCCCGCTTCCCGGATAGAGTCTAGGACTGCTTGCACTTTTGGCAGATGTGAGGCCCAATCTGTGCTATGGACAATTACGTCATCCAGGTAAGCCGCAGCATACTTCCGATGGGGCCTCAGTATCTGGTCCATTTTCCGCTGGAATGTGGCCGGCGCATTCTGTAACCCGAACGGCATTCTCTTATATTGGAACGCCCCGTCTGGGGTTACAAATGCGGTTTTCTCTTTGGCCGACTTGGCCAGGGGAATTTGCCAATACCCTTTTGTGAGGTCAAGAGTCGTCATGTATCGGGCTGTTCCCAGCCGGTCGATCAACTCATCTATACGTGGCATGGGGTAGGTGTCAAATTTTGTAACTTTGTTCAACTGACGAAAATCGTTACAAAATCGCCAGCTCCCATCCGGTTTAGGCACCAACACAATGGGACTAGACCAATCACTTTGGGACTCCTCTATCACCCCTAAGTTCAGCATTTTCTGTACTTCCTCCCGTATTGCCTCCCGTCGGGCCTCTGGGATCCGATAGGGTTTTAACTTCACCCTTTCACCGGGCGGGGTAATAATATCATGCTCTACCCCAGATGTTTGTCCCGGCAGCTCAGAGAACACCTCCTTGTTGCGAAGCACAAACTCCTTAACCTCCTGTTGTTGGGGTTGTGACAAGGTGGCTGCTATTCCAACCTCCGGAATCACGCAACCAGTTTGAGCTGGTGACCAAGTTTCTGCGACTAGGGACTCTCTATCCCTCCAGGCTTTCAACAGATTAACGTGATATATCTGTTCGGGCTTTCGCCTTCCTGGTTGTCTGACCTTGTAATTCACTTCGCTCACTTTTTCCATTATCTCGTAGGGGCCTTGCCATTTGGCAAGGAATTTACTTTCAACCGTAGGGACAAGTACCAATATCCTATCCCCCGGGGAAAAGGTACGGGTCTTGGCTCCACGGTTGTACACTCTCTGCTGTGCCAACTGCGCTTGGGCCAAATGTTCCTTCACGATGGGCATTACCTGTGCAATTCGATCTTGCATCAGGGCGACATGCTCAATCACACTCCTGTGGGGAGAACTCTCACTTTCCCAAGTTTCCTTGGCAATATCCAACAGCCCTCTTGGGTGTCTCCCATACAGTAACTCAAAGGGGGAGAATCCCGTAGAGGATTGGGGCACCTCCCTAATAGCAAACATCAAATAAGGAAGTAGACAGTCCCAATCCTTTCCATCTCTATCCACCACTTTCTTCAACATTTGTTTTAGGGTTTTGTTGAATCTTTCAACCAGCCCATCGGTTTGGGGGTGATACACAGATGTACGCAATTGCGTCACTTTGAACAATTTACACAGCTCTTTCATAACCCGGGACATAAAGGGTGTACCTTGGTCCGTAAGCAGTTCTTTACAAATACCCACCCGGCTAAAAACAAGAGATAGCTCTTTGGCTATGGTTTTGGCCGAGGTATTTCTGAGAGGGATCGCTTCTGGATAATGGGTGGCATAGTCCATTATAACCAATATGTACTGGTGCCCCCTAGCGGACTTGATTATAGGACCTACCAAATCCATTGCGATTCTCTCAAACGGGACCTCAATGATGGGTAGAGGGACCAGCGGGCTACGGAAATGTGGCATCGGGGCCGACCTCTGACATACAGGGCAGGAGGAACAATAATTTTCTATGTCCTTCATCACCCCAGGCCAATAGAATCTCTGTAATACCCTCTCTCGGGTTTTCTCTGTCCCCAGATGACCTCCAAGAATGTGCCCATGGGCCAACTCCAACACCAACTTCCTGTAAGGTTTGGGCACCACAAGCTGCTCAACGGTTTCTTCTGCCCTTTTTGCCACCCGATACAGTAGGTCCTTCTCTACGCTGAAGTATGGGTAAGTGCAGGTATTATCTGGGTTCACTAACTCGCCATCTATTTCCACTACGTTTTCCCGTGCCTTTATTAGGGCGGGGTCTTTTAACTGTTCTGTGGCAAAATTTTCCCTGTGAACCTCCAGATCAGAAAACTCCACAGACGGTAGGTTTTCGTCTGAGGAGGTGGGCTCCTCTCCAGTTTCTTGAGTCTCCCCTGCCAATACTGACAAGGGAAATTCTGGAGAGTCCTCACCACTCTCAGAGGAGTTCTGGCTATCACATTCCTGGTACATAGGGGCACCAGTGGGGGGCTCAGGATCATCCCACAGTTCCCAGAACTTCGGAAAATCCCTTCCCACAATGGCATCATGCGGTAATTGAGATACTAACCCCACTGGATGAGAGAGGGTACCTTTGGGGGTCTCGAAACACACTGTAGTCACTGGATACTCTCGGGTGTCCCCATGCACACAAATAACAGCTACCTTGCTATTCCCAGAGACCTCTGTTTTAACTAATTCAGCCTTTATCAGGGTCACAAGGCTACCTGAATCCAGTAATACCACAACATTTCTACCATTAATACACATTTTGCATAAATGTTTCTCAGTTCCCCGAATGGCAGTGCATGTGACTGTCGCACACAGCGACTGACGTCTGTCCATCAGAAAGTCACATTGCATGGGTTCCTCCACAACCGGGCAATTTGCTGCAATATGTCCCGCTTGCCGGCAGCGGTAGCAAACAATCCATTTGGCTGCCTCTTGAGCCCCTGACTTCCCAGGCTGTTCTCGCCAAACTTTGGGTAGAGCTCCCACCCTCTCACTCTCTCCACCCTCACCCCTTGGAATCCTCTTATCCGCCCCTGGGGATGGTCTGGTCTTAGGGTGGAAAGTCCGAGAGTCTCTGGAAGAGGCCGTCAGGTTCTCTGTAGCCAAGTATTTCTCTACACGATCCACAAGACCACCGGCCGTCTCTGGGTCTCCATGGCTTACCCACTTTTGGATGGCAGTAGGAAGAGCTCTCAAAAACCGATCCATTACAACACGTTCCACAATCTCTGGTGCGGACAAAGTCTCTGGCTGTAGCCACTTCCTGCTCAGGTGAATGAGATCATACATTTGAGACCTGGGGGGTTTTCCAAGCTGGAAAGTCCAGTTATGCACACGCTGAGCCCGGACAGCCAGGGTGACACCCAGCCTTGCCAATATTTCAGCTTTTAGCATCACATAGTCTTTTGCTTGGTCAGGCTCTAGGTCATAGTAAGCCTTCTGCGATTCACCAGTTAACAGAGGAGCCACCAGTCCAGCCCACTGCTCCTCAGGCCACTTTTCTCTTTCAGCAGTCCTTTCAAATGTGGTCAAAAATACCTCTGGATCATCCTCTCCAGTCATTTTTGTCAATAAACGACTCACCCCAAAGGACGCGGTATTAGTGGGACGGCTTTCCTCACTGGTCTGCGGACGTTGCTGCATTACTGCTTCCATTTGTTGTAGTCTCTGCTCTTGCTTCTGTAACAGGTCTATGAAGCGGGCCTCAGATTGCTGCTGGGCTTGTTGATGAGCTTGCTGCTGGGCTGCAAGGCTCCTTTGCAAACCTGCATTTGTCTGCTGTTGATTGGCATTTGCTAGAGCCAGCTGTTTCAGTATCTCCTCCATGCTGGCTTAAAAAAAACTGCCACTGGTTCTCCACCAACTGTGAGGGGGTTAACTCGGTAGCGGGTGTGTGTGACCCCCTGGTTGGGCTCCCCACACAAAAACAGGGCCAGCAGACGGAGGTTGTGGTTTTCAAAATCAAAAGGTGCGGTTTATTTCTCTATGTACAGTGACAAAAACACAGCAAAGCCAAAAAGAAACATAAACAAAATAAATCCTGGTCAGTTTGACCTCTGACTAAACATGCAGGTTTCCTAAACTAACAACTGGGATCAGCCTGGTGCTGTCCTAGTCCCTAAGTCCCTGGTTTAGTAAATGTCCAAACAAATAGCCACACAGGCTTTTTCTCACCGCACAGGGGTTCACTCTCCCTAGACAGTCCACACAGGTCTGGGTCCAGGCATGAGCTAACATCTAATGAAGCTGGGAGTTCTTATAGAGGCCTAAATGAGCTGACAAGCTTCAGCTGGTCTCATCAACTCCCTGTCTGCACGACGCCCAGCACTCTCCCTAGAGGTATGAGTCATCCATGAGCCTACTAGCCTCAGCTGGGCTTATACAACTCTCCCTAGAGGTATGAGTCATCCATGAGCCCACTAGCCTTAGCTGGGCTTATACGACTCTCCACCTAGTTGTATAAGTCGGCGTAAAGCCTGAATCTGGGAGAAATATATCTACCCCCCTGGATGCAACCAGGTGACTTTACCTTCCTGCTGTCACAATATATAATGGCAAACAATTGTGGTCACCAATATAGCAAGATCCACATATGCAAAGCAAGCTCCCACTTATCACAGACTAAGAGTTATCGATGAAAGCGTTGAGATCTACTTCAACGTTCATCCCATATGGTACATAACTCTTCAGTCTGTGGATCCAAGCCATCTCAAGTCTAGAAATACTTCTGATCATGGAGTCACCCCTCCATCTAGCAGAATATTTATCTATCCCCAGAAAGATGGTGTTGGTGGGGTCTTTGGCATGAATTTCCAAATAGTGTCGGGATACTGGGTGTTTTGGGAGACCTGTGAGGATGTTAGTGATATGTTCGTTTAGTCTAACACGGAGAGGTCGTTTAGTCCTGCCCACATATTGGAGTCTACATGGACATTGTAGGAGATAAACAACTCTCTCCGTGGAGCAAGTAATAAAGGGCAATATTTTATGCTCGACATTGGTTACAGTGGACTTAAACGTATTGGTACGTCTATGGGTACAACCACTCAACGAACATACCCGACACCTCCTACATTGATAGAAACCCACCATCTGATCGAGAAAAGTCTTGCGCACAGAAGGGGGATCTAGAATATTGGGTGCCACTCTCCCTTGTAAAGAAGGTGCTCCCTTGTATATAACCTGAGGGTGGACAGGTAATACTCCCTGCAAAACAGGGTCATTGGTGAGAATGTGCCAATGCTTCTTAATCAACTATTTGATACCCCTATATTGAGTTGAATAGGTGGTAACAAATGGAATGGATGGCACTCTCGATTGGGACCTAGGTTTCTCAGCCAATAGGTCTTTCCTATCCAATAATGCAACCTCATTTAAGGTGTTAATGAGTGAATCATTGGAATACCCTTTTTCCAAAAATTGACCAACCAGGATTTGTGCTTGTGTTAGAAATTCTTTGTGATCTGTACAGTTACGTTTCAGCCTGATGAATTGACTCTTGGGTACGGATTTAAGCCATGATGGATGATGGCAACTATTGGTAGGTATGTATGAATTCCTATCCGTATTTTTAAAAAAGGTGGAAGTGGTGAAAGAGCCATTTTTAATACTTATTTTTAAATCTAAAAAATGAATCTCCTCCTGGCTCGCCTCAAAATTCAAGACGATACCCCTAGTGTTGTTATTGAGGTGCTCCATATAGGTTTCCAGATCTTTACGATCCCCATCCCATAGGAGGAGGACGTCGTCAATGTACCTTGCCCACAACATGAGTTGGGGCGGGCGTTGAACATAGACAACGTCCTCCTCCCATAGGGCCATGAAGAGATTGGCCAGACTAGGGGCATATTTTGCCCCCATAGCCACTCCTCTGTCTTGCCTGTAGAATTGGTTATTAAACCAGAAGTAGCTCCTAGAAGCAGCAAATGATAGCAACTCAAGAATATATGAATTCTGTTCATCAAACAGTCCGGAGTCACGCCTCAAGTAGTATTCTACTGCAAATAAACCCAAATTATGGGGAATGATAGTATATAAGGACGTGACGTCCGCTGTTACCAACCACATGCCGTCCCCAGGGGTGATTCCGGTCAAAATATTGATAACCTGGCGGGAATCCTTGAGATGCGAAGGCATCATCAAAACCAATGGTTGTAAGAAGCCATCAATATAACGTCCCACCCTAGACGTGATGGAATCAATGCCACTAATAATAGGGCGCCCAGGGGGGGTTGTAGCATCTTTATGTATTTTGGGGAGATAATAAATGACAGGTGTGCGTGGCGCTCTAGGCCCCAAATATTAACTTTCCTTCCTGTTAAGTATCCCAAGGTCTAGACCTCTTTGAACCAATACTGATAGCTCTCTTGTATATAGGGTCTTTGGATCGGATGATAGGGGAGTATAGGTGTCCCGATCGTTGACGATCCGAGACATCTCAGAAAGGTAATCAGCCTTGTCTAGAATGATAATACCCCCCCCCCTTTATCCGCAGGCCTAATAACAAGATCCCTGTTTTTACATAGGGAATCAAGGCCTTCAACAAGGGTTCTATTGGAATGTACCTTTTTAAGTGGCAATTGATCCAAATCCCTGAGGACCACATCCCTAAACACTTTAAGGGGCGGAGCCAATGCTCCAGGAGGGTTAAACAAAGACGCGTTTGATAATCCTGAGTGGGTGAACCCAGGTACCAAATCATTATTTGTGCCAATGGGATTGCACAAAAAATGGCGTTTAATGCTAACTCTCCTGATAAATCGGTGAACATCCATGTAGGTCTTAAATTTATTCAACCTGCACGGGGGGACATATTTGAGACCCTTATCGAGTACAGTCTTTTCTGCATCAGTTAGAATAGCAGAACTTAAATTGAAGATACCTGAACCCCTCATGATTTTTGTCTTTTTGTTTCTAGCCCTAACCCCCCCTCTAGTTCCTCTCGTGCATCGCACAACCTTTTTGTACCTTGGCCCAATTTGTGAAAACCCCAATGTTGTCCATTTTGTCCAGATGGACCGGGGCTATCACAAATCTCATGATGGGTAGTACTGGAGTGTTGTATCTGACTCTGATAACCATTCTCCTGTTCCGATAGGAGGCCATATCGGTCACTAAGGGGGAAAAAATTATTTGATATATCCACATTATATTCATAATCATCCCTGTACATAGATGGGCCGGGGGTTGAAAATGATAGGATGTGGCACCCCCTTTATCCATATGGTTAGGTCCATAATTTAAATGTGGACCTTGGTAGTACCCCTGAGCCCATCCCTGACTGGGATTTTGTGGGTACGATGGTACATTTCTATATGTGTTACCCATATTCCCCTGATTGGGTACCTGAGGTAGCCGTTGTGAATTAGCTACTGTGGGACCATGACCATAGCCACGTCCCCGTTGGCCCTGGGGTCCGGGTCCTGGTCTGCGAAAGGGTCGTGGGGGTTTAGGAGCCTGTGTAGGTAACCCCCTACCTCCCCCACCCTGTCTCGAGGGCGACTGATATGAACCTCGCCTCCCTTTTTGTGGGGCTTGCACACGGCCCCCTGTTACATGTTTATTAACAGGTTGAGGATTGGGAACAGGTGGCCCAGTATTCCTTATGTTTTGGGTATTTTGAATGGTGACTTGAGGAGGTGGGTTGTTCAGCTAAGAGTTTCTTTTGCCAATCAAATACAATACTGTTCTGGTAGTCAACCAGATCACGATTGTATTTTTTCTTTTTCTTAAACTTCTGTTCCCTCTCCTCTTTCTCTAAAATTTTTAAAAGTGGTAATGACCTCTCCTTATATTCATTGGTCCCGTTGAATGGGGTGAGCTGGTCTTTTAAAACCTTAATCTCCTCATCCAACCGGGCCAATTTGGTGTTTTTCCGCTCAATGAGGAACTGGAGGAAATTGATCCCAGCAGTATTAAAGTACTTGAACCATTCCTCCAGTTGTATTTCTCCTTTTTGTGGGCTTACTTCCCACCTGAGACTCCGTGGAACCATCTTATTTTTAACGTATGTTTCCAAATAGGCGATATCCCATTGGGTGTGCGTCTCTGAAACCATAGGATTTTTAAGACGCATGAACAGACCCCCAAGGTCGCCTCCCTCATTGGAAAAGGCCTCAAAGACACCCTCGGTGTTAACCACTCTGGTGGCTCTAAACTCGAAAATATCCATCTTCCCTCTATGGAAAACAGGGTATTTGGAGGAAGAGTTTGTGCTAAATAATTAGTGAATAAATAATACAGAACAAACTGTATAAGCAAGCTGCAGTGCTAATATCACAAATACAATGGTGTAGAAAAAACAAAAGCAATAAACCGCGCTAGCCTATAAACATAAACAAAAATACAGCAGCACCTGTGATATGTGATAACATATAAAGTAAACGAAAATAAAAGGAACAAGTGCGCTAATGCGAATTAACCAATGTATGAATGTTAGTACCAACACATAGAAATATATACATATGAAGTACAATAGTGATGACATTAGGTAAGTCTGGAATATATCCAAATAAAAGTCCATTCAAAAATTAAAAAAATGAAGAATGAAGGGAAGCCGTGAAGAGGTGACCCACATCAGATTGGAATTCGGTGCATGCACACCCGTGTCCACCACCAACAATACAAACTGCTTACCAGAGGTAAGAAACAAATAAGCCCATCCGCAATCCCAGGGGAAAATCCAGAGAGATCCAAACGTCACTTGATGTGCAGTGGTTGCGTCAAAGATTTCCCAAAAAGAGAGAGGAGGCTCGATAGTGCATTACCCAATGTTAAATTTATTTATAAAAAGGGGTATAAAAACACTTACACAATATAACATTAAAAGAGCATAACAACCGGCCGGTCCGCCGTACCTGTCCCGTGATGATGGCGTCAGCACGCTCACCTTCCGACGTACGTTTCGTGTTCCTGCACGTCGTCATGGGGATCAGGTGACGTGCTGACGAATCACGAGATACAGAAGAAGAAAAGCCAAGCCTCACTCTGAGCGGCCAATGGAGTCGCGGCAATTAAACCAAGCCTCCATACCACCAGAAAGGCCCGGCCATGAACCAACACATAGCCAAGCCTCATTTTGATCACAGGCAGCACTATGGAAGAAAAAAGAGTCAAGCCTCATTCTAAGCGGCCAATGGAGTCACGGCAATTAAACCAAGCCTCCATACCACCAGAAAGGCCCGGCCCTGAACCAACACCTAACCAAGCCTCACTCTGAGCGGCCAATGGAGTCGCGGCAATTAAACCAAGCCTCCATACCACCAGAAAGGCCCGGCCATGAACCAACACATAGCCAAGCCTCATTTTGATCACAGGCAGCACTATGGAAGAAAAAAGAGTCAAGCCTCATTCTAAGCGGCCAATGGAGTCACAGCAATTAAACCAAGCCTCCATACCACCAGAAAGGCCCGGCCCTGAACCAACACATAACCAAGCCTCACTTTGATCTCAGGCAGCGGTAAATGAATAGACAAAGTTAACCCCAAATATATTAAAAATAGGAGGTGAACATATAAAACAGCATTTAAGTCGTAAAACTCATTTATAATGAACCTTATCATGTGTGTGGGCGGGAAGGATGTCCAAATTAATAAACAACCTCCACCCGTCCACCACAATATGGTATACCATTTGAAAAATATAGGAATACTTTGAAAAGTATGTTATAAGGATACATACTAATATCTATAAAGATAGAAATGTATATACACATAAAAAATGATAATAAAAAGGTTCTATATGTATTGTTGCATATTATAACCAGTGGAGGTCAAAAAAAGACAAAAAAATATACCTCAACTAGAAACAGCAACAGAAAAAGGGAAAGGGGGGGAGGAATATTCTAAGGTGTGAGGGCCCATTGGGGGTCCCTTGGATGGTAAATTGGACATATAAGGATATATAATGGCAAACAATTGTGGTCACCAATATAGCAAGATCCACATATGCAAAGCAAGCTCCCACTTATCACAGACTAAGAGTTATCGATGAAAGCGTTGAGATCTACTTCAACGTTCATCCCATATGGTACATAACTCTTCAGTCTGTGGATCCAAGCCATCTCAAGTCTGGAAATACTTCTGATCATGGAGTCACCCCTCCATCTAGCAGAATATGTATCTATCCCCAGAAAGATGGTGTTGGTGGGGTCTTTGGCATGAATTTCCAAATAGTGTCGGGATACTGGGTGTTTTGGGAAACCTGTGAGGATGTTAGTGATATGTTCGTTTAGTCTAACACGGAGAGGTCGTTTAGTCTTGCCCACATATTGGAGTCCACATGGACATTGTAGGAGATAAACAACTCTCTCCGTGGAGCAAGTAATAAAGGGCAATATTTTATGCTCGACATTGGTTACAGTGGACTTAAACGTATTGGTACGTCTATGGGTACAACCACTCAACGATCATACCCGACACCTCCTACATTGATAGAAACCCACCATCTGATCGAGAAAAGTCTTGCGCACAGAAGGGGGATCTAGAATATTGGGTGCCACTCTCCCTTGTAAAGAAGGTGCTCCCTTGTATATAACCTGTGGGTGGACAGGTAATACTCCCTGCAAAACAGGGTCATTGGTGAGAATGTGCCAATGCTTCTTAATCAACTGTTTGATACCCCTATATTGAGTTG
Source organism: Rana muscosa (assembly GCA_029206835.1). NCBI lineage: Eukaryota > Metazoa > Chordata > Amphibia > Anura > Ranidae > Rana > Rana muscosa. Next base: position 372,010,285 of record CM055118.1, read on the forward strand.
AATAGGTGGTAACAAATGGAATGGATGGCACTCTCGATTGGGACCTAGGTTTCTCAGCCAATAGGTCTTTCCTATCCAATAATGCAACCTCATTTAAGGTGTTAATGAGTGAATCATTGGAATACCCTTTTTCCAAAAATCGACCAACCAGGATTTGTGCTTGTGTTAGAAATTCTTTGTGATCTGTACTGTTACGTTTCAGCCTGATGAATTGACTCTTGGGTACGGATTTAAGCCATGATGGATGATGGCAACTATTGGTAGGTATGTATGAATTCCTATCCATATTTTTAAAAAAGGTGGAAGTGGTGAAAGAGCCATTTTTAATACTTATTTTTAAATCTAAAAAATGAATCTCCTCCTGGCTCGCCTCAAAATTCAAGACGATACCCCTAGTGTTGTTATTGAGGTGCTCCATATAGCTATCCAGATCTTTACGATCCCCATCCCATAGGAGGAAGACGTCGTCAATGTACCTTGCCCACAACATGAGTTGGGGCGGGCGTTGAACATAGACAACGTCCTCCTCCCATAGGGCCATGAAGAGATTGGCCAGACTAGGGGCATATTTTGCCCCCATAGCCACTCCTCTGTCTTGCCTGTAGAATTGGTTATTAAACCAGAAGTAGCTCCTAGAAGCAGCAAATGATAGCAACTCAAGAATATATGAAATCTGTTCATCAAACAGTCCGGAGTCACGCCTCAAGTAGTATTCTACTGCAAATAAACCCAAATTATGGGGAATGATAGTATATAAGGACGTGACGTCCGCTGTTACCAACCACATGCCGTCCCCAGGGGTGATTCCGGTCAAAATATTGATAACCTGGCGGGAATCCTTGAGATGCGAAGGCATCATCAAAACCAATGGTTGTAAGAAGCCATCAATATAACGTCCCACCCTAGACGTGATGGAATCAATGCCACTAATAATAGGGCGCCCAGGGGGTTTGTAGCATCTTTATGTATTTTGGGGAGATAATAAATGACAGGTGTGCATGGCGCCCTAGGCACCAAATATTCACTTTTCTTCCTGTTAAGTATCCCAAGGTCTAGACCTCTTTGAACCAATACTGATAGCTCTCTTGTATATAGGGTCTTTGGATCGGATGATAGGGGAGTATAGGTGTCCCGATCGTTGACGATCCGAGACATCTCAGAAAGGTAATCAGCCTTGTCTAGAATGATAATACCCCCCCCCCTTATCCGCAGGCCTAATAACAAGATCCCTGTTTTTACATACGGAATCAAGGCCTTCAACAAGGGTTCTATTGGAATGTACCTTTTTAAGTGGCAATTGATCCAAATCCCTGAGGACCACATCCCTAAACACTTTAAGGGGCGGAGCCAATGCTCCAGGAGGGTTAAACAAAGACGCGTTTGATAATCCTGAGTGAGTGAACCCAGGTACCAAATCATTATTTGTGCCAATGGGATTGCACAAAAAATGGCGTTTAATGCTAACTCTCCTGATAAATCGGTGAACATCCATGTAGGTCTTAAATTTATTCAACCTGCACGGGGGGACATATTTGAGACCCTTATCGAGTACAGTCTTTTCTGCATCAGTTAGAATAGCAGAACTTAAATTGAAGATACCTGAACCCCTCATGATTTTTGTCTTTTTGTTTCTAGCCCTAACCCCCCCTCTAGTTCCTCTCGTGCGTTGCACGACCTTTTTGTACCTTGGCCCAATTTGTGAAAACCCCAATGTTGTCCATTTTGTCCAGATGGACCGGGGCTATCACAAATCTCATGATGGGTAGTACTGGAGTGTTGTATCTGACTCTGATAACCATTCTCCTGTTCCGATAGGAGGCCATATCGGTCACTAAGGGGGAAAAAATTATTTGATATATCCACATTATATTCATAATCATCCCTGTACATAGATGGACCGGGGGGTTGAAAATGATAGGATGTGGCACCCCCTTTATCCATATGGTTAGGTCCATAACTTAAATGTGGACCTTGGTAGTACCCCTGAGCCCATCCCTGACTGGGATTTTGTGGGTACGATGGTACATTTCTATATGTGTTACCCATATTCCCCTGATTGGGTACCTGAGGTAGCCGTTGTGAATTAGCTACTGTGGGACCATGACCATAGCCACGTCCCCGTTGGCCCTGGGGTCCGGGTCCTGGTCTGCGAAATGGTCGTGGGGGTTTAGGAGCCTGTGTAGGTAACCCCCTACCTCCCCCACCCTGTCTCGAGGGCGACTGATATGAACCTCGCCTCCCTTTTTGTGGGGCTTGCATACGGCCCCCTGTTACATGTTTATTAACAGGTTGAGGATTGGGAACAGGTGGGCCAGTATCCCCTATGTTTTGGGTATTTTGAATGGTGACTTGAGGAGGTGGGTTGTTCAGCTAAGAGTTTCTTTTGCCAATCAAATACAATACTGTTCTGGTAGTCAACCAGATCACGATTGTATTTTTTCTTTTTCTTAAACTTCTGTTCCCTCTCCTCTTTCTCTAAAATTTTTAAAAGTGGTAATGACCTCTCCTTATATTCATTGGTCCTGTTGAATGGGGTGAGCTGGTCTTTTAAAACCTTAATCTCCTCATCCAAACGGGCCAATTTGGTGTTTTTCCTCTCAATGAGGAACTGGAGGAAATTAATCCCAGCAGTATTAAAGTACTTGAACCATTCCTCCAGTTGTATTTCTCCTTTTTGTGGGCTTACTTCCCACCTGAGACTCCGTGGAACCATCTTATTTTTAACGTATGTTTCCAAATAGGCGATATCCCATTGGGTGTGCGTCTCTGAAACCATAAGATTTTTAAAACGCATGAACAGACCCCCAAGGTCGCCTCCCTCATTGGAAAGGGCCTCAAAGACACCCTCTGTGTTAACCACTCTGGTGGCTCTAAACTCAAAAATATCCATCTTCCCTCTATGGAAAACAGGGTATTTGGAGGAAGAGTTTGTGCTAAATAATTAGTGAATAAATAATACAGAACAAACTGTATAAGCAAGCTGCAGTGCTAATATCACAAATACAATGGTGTAGAAAAAATGAAAGCAATAAACCGCGCTAGCCTATAAACATAAACAAAAATACAGCAGCACCTGTGATATGTGATAACATATAAAGTAAACGAAAATAAAAGGAACAAGTGCGCTAATATGAATTAACCAATGTATGAATGTTAGTACCAACACATAGAAATATATACATATGAAGTCCAATAGTGATGACAGTAGGTAAGTCTGGAATATATCCAAATAAAAGTCCATTCAAAAATCAAAAAAATGAAGAATGAAGGGAAGCCGTGAAGAGGTGACCCGCATCAGATTTGAATTTGGTGCATGCACACCCGTGTCCGCCACCAACAATACAAACTGCTTACCAGAGGTAAGAAACAAATAAGCCCATCCGCAATCCCAGGGGAAAATCCAGAGAGATCCAAACGTCACTTGATGTGCAGTGGTTGCGTCAAAGATTTCCCAAAAAGAGAGAGAAGGCTCGATAGTGCATTAGCCAATGTTAAATTTATTTATAAAAAGGGGTATAAAAACAATTACACAATATAACATTAAAAGAGCATAACAACCGGCCGGTCCGCCGTACCTGTCCCGTGATGATGGCGTCAGCACGCTCACCTTCCCGACGTACGTTTCGTGTTCCTACACGTCGTCATGGGGATCAGGTGACGTGCTGACGAATCACGAGATATAGAAGAAGAAAAGCCAAGCCTCACTCTGAGCGGCCAATGGAGTCGCGGCAATTAAACCAAGCCTCCATACCACCAGAAAGGTCCGGCCATGAACCAACACATAGCCAAGCCTCATTTTGATCACAGGCAGCACTATGGAAGAAAAAAGAGTCAAGCCTCATTCTAAGCGGCCAATGGAGTCACGGCAATTAAATCAAGCCTCCATACCACCATAAAGGCCCGACCCTGAACCAACACATAACCAAGCCTCACTCTGAGCGGCCAATGGAGTAGCGGCAATTAAACCAAGCCTCCATACCACCAGAAAGGCCCGGCCATGAACCAACACATAGCCAAGCCTCATTTTGATCACAGGCAGCACTATGGAAGAAAAAAGAGTCAAGCCTCATTCTAAGCGGCCAATGGAGTCACGGCAATTAAACCAAGCCTCCATACCACCAGAAAGGCCCGGCCCTGAACCAACACATAACCAAGCCTCACTTTGATCACAGGCAGCGGTAAATGAATAGACAAAGTTAACCCCAAATATATTAAAAATAGGAGGTGAACATATAAAACAGCATTTAAGTCGTAAAACTCATTTATAATGAACCTTATCATGTGTGTGGGCGGGAAGGATGTCCAAATTAATAAACAACCTCCACCCGTCCACCACAATATGGTATACCATTTGAAAAATATAGGAATACTTTGAAAAGTATGTTATAAGGATACATACTAATATCTATAAAGATAGAAATGTATATACACATAAAAAATGATAATAAAAAGGTTTTATATGTATTGTTGCATATTATAACCAGTGGAGGTCAAAAAAAGACAAAAAAATATACCTCAACTAGAAACAGCAACAGAAAAAGGGAAAGGGGGGGGGGGAATATTCTAAGGTGTGAGGGCCCATTGGGGGTCCCTTGGATGGTAAATTGGACATATAAGGATATATAATGGCAAACAATTGTGGTCACCAATATAGCAAGATCCACATATGCAAAGCAAGCTCCCACTTATCACAGACTAAGAGTTATCGATGAAAGCGTTGAGATCTACTTCAACGTTCATCCCATATGGTACATAACTCTTCAGTCTGTGGATCCAAGCCATCTCAAGTCTGGAAATACTTCTGATCATGGAGTCACCCCTCCATCTAGCAGAATATTTATCTATCCCCAGAAAGATGGTGTTGGTGGGGTCTTTGGCATGAATTTCCAAATAGTGTCGGGATACTGGGTGTTTTGGGAAACCTGTGAGGATGTTAGTGATATGTTCGTTTAGTCTAACACGGAGAGGTCGTTTAGTCCTGCCCACATATTGGAGTCCACATGGACATTGTAGGAGATAAACAACTCTCTCCATGGAGCAAGTAATAAAGGGCAATATTTTATGCTCGACATTGGTTACAGTGGACTTAAACGTATTGGTACGTCTATGTGTACAACCACTCAACGAACATACCCGACACCTCCTACACTGATAGAAACCCACCAACTGATCGAGAAAAGTCTTGCACACAGAAGGGGGATCTAGAATATTGGGTGCCACTCTCCCTTGTAAAGAAGGTGCTCCCTTTTATATAACCTGAGGGTGGACAGGTAATACTCCCTGCAAAACAGGGTCATTGGTGAGAATGTGCCAATGCTTCTTAATCAACTGTTTGATACCCCTATATTGAGTTGAATAGGTGGTAACAAATGGAATGGATGGCACCAGTGGCGGCTGGTGAAGTTTTAGGATCGGGGGCGCCAGACCCCACCCTTCTTTTTTGACCCCTCCCATTTCTCATAAGCCCCACCCCTTATAGAATCAACCCACTCCGTCCCCTGTATTTCACTTGCTTCCACCCATATAGTGTCAGGAGTATACAGTTCAGCATCACAGATCAGGGTATATAGGTCAGCATTACAGATATGGTATATAGATCAGCAGCATCACATAAAGGGTATATAGATCAGCAGCATCACATATACTGATCTTGCAGCATACTGTCAGCATCCACACACTGGTGGAGGACACGATAACAGCACCCTCCTCCCCCCGGATCGCAGCACACTGGCTCAGGGCTCACAGGACAAACTGACAGCAATTCCCCCCCCCCCCCAGCGGGGATCGAGGCACACTGATAACATTCCTGCACACTACCTGCAGAACAAGGCTGGCTCCTGGCACATTCTCCCCTTTCTGAATCCTGAAAGGAAGAAAGCCAGCAGCGCTGCAGGGGTTAAACACCAGAAAGAAGGCAGAACATTCGGCTCTCCTCTCCTGCAGGTGCCCGGCTCCCCTTCTGGACTAACGAGCAGGGCAGCCATGAAAAATATATAATAAAAAAAACTGCGCTAATATCAAATTAAATAAATAAATGAATAAACAAAAAGGCAGCAGCAATGGTGGAATAAACACAATAAAAATAAAAACAGAAAAAACTGTGCCAATAACCAAATATTTCAATAGTATCCAGGGGCTGATAAGCAAAAAGCAGTGCACACTGGACAGAGGCACCAGCTACTAGATACTAAAAATATCAATAATTTGTAGAAAAATAATGATAAAAAAAGTCCAGATAAGTGCCCAAATGAGTCCAGATAAGTCTGGCTCTGGTTTCTAATGGCATCATTTGGGCACTTATCTGGACTTTTTTATCATTATTTTTCTACAAATTATTGATATTTTTAGTATCTAGTAGCTGGTGCCTCTGCCCAGTGTGCACTGCTTTTTGCTTATCAGCCCCTGGATACTATTGAAATATTTGATTATTGGCGCAGATTTTCCGTTTTTTTTTTTTTACAGCCATGAAAAATGTTGGGGCCCCTTACACAGCTTTAGGCCTGGCCTCCCCCAGCTTGACCACCAACATTCCCCAGGGCCAGCTTACTGGCCAGCCAGCCCACTGAATGAAATGAACACACTGCCCTACACATGACAGGTGAAAAATACAACCTGGAAGTGTGAACTGAGCCTGTGATGAGTAAACACAAAATAACAGAAATTCTTCATGAAATAATCAGTGTTCATACAATAGTGTTACCATGCAAATAGCTGTGAACACTGTGCTATGCTCTGTTTATTGAGGATTGTTATTCCATAGATATATAAGGGTGAAGTGGAATGGTCATAAATTACAGTCACATTATCTGGACACACAGAGTGATTGGGGGTGCTTATGCAGTGATGTGTGCCTGATTGGGGGATGTGTACCAGCTATGGGGAGACTGCAGACTTCCCCCCCTTCCCCCCACCCCAGGCACACACTCCTCTCCTCTTTGACACTACTTATCTCATGTCTTGCAAACAAATCCATCCTATATCCCGACATGAAAGGCCACCTGCTTATCTCCACAAACTTTCCTCAGACCACAGCTCAGCTCACCTCCCTCTCTGCAGTGTCAGACTCAGCATAGGCTATGCTCCAGCTCTGGCTTCTGACAGTGGGGCACTGGAGATCGGGGTGGGGGGAAGGGGGGAGGATCGGTGTGCTAGAGGGCACAGAGTGAGTGCAGGAGATTGTAAGGCTCAGATCTTCTAAATACATACACATGCCAGGCAGTGTATGTATTTAGATGTAATGACGCTGCTGCTGACCAAGCCCCAGGAGTGAGCTGTAGTGGGGACAGTACTGTTGACAAGCTGGGGCCCCTTACATGTGTACATCTGTCACCCCCTTGCTAACAAAACTCAGAAAACACCACCCCCCCTTCTCCGTGGGAGGTCCGGCACTTACCGGGCTGTGGTGTCCTCTCCTGTGTGTCTCATCTCCGTCAGTGGGCAGCAGACAGCAGTAGCGGTGGAGGAGTCGCTTCTCATGTTTCCTCCACTTGGGCGCTTTGGCACACTGAAAACCGGAAGTGACGTAACTCTAGTGTCACTCAAAGCACCCGGCCGTAGTAATATATACTACGGCGCGGGCGGATGCTGATCAGCGCGATCGAATGCGCCGCAAGGCGGGTTTAAAGCCCGCAAATGAAGCGCCTTGTCTGCAATCTCATGATTGCATAGACGTGGCGTTTCCCACAATTTATTGCGTCCGGCGCCCAGCAAAAGAAATCTAAAGCACCGTTTTAAAAGAAAAAAATCTTAAAGGGACAGTTTTTAAAATGTTTTTGTTTTTTTTGTTTTTTTTGTGACTGCCTGGGAGGGGGGGCGGCGCCCATGCGCCCCTATGGACGGGCCGACACTGGATGGCACTCTCGATTGGGACCTAGGTTTCTCAGCCAATAGGTCTTTCCTATCCAATAATGCAACCTCATTTAAGGTGTTAATGAGTGAATCATTGGAATACCCTTTTTCCAAAAATTGACCAACCAGGATTTGTGCTTGTGTTAGAAATTCTTTGTGATCTGTACAGTTACGTTTCAGCATGATGAATTGACTCTTGGGTACGGATTTAAGCCATGATGGATGATGGCAACTATTGGTAGGTATGTATGAATTCCTATCCATATTTTAAAAAAAGGTGGAAGTGGTGAAAGAGCCATTTTTAATACTTATTTTTAAATCTAAAAAATGAATCTCCTCCTGGCTCGCCTCAAAATTCAAGACGATACCCCTAGTGTTGTTATTGAGGTGCTCCATATAGGTATCCAGATCTTTACGATCCCCATCCCATAGGAGGAGGACGTCGTCAATGTACCTTGCCCACAACATGAGTTGGGGCGGGCGTTGAACATAGACAACGTCCTCCTCCCATAGGGTCATGAAGAGATTGGCCAGACTAGGGGCATATTTTGCCCCCATAGCCACTCCTTTGTCTTGCCTGTAGAATTGGTTATTAAACCAGAAGTAGCTCCTAGAAGCAGCAAATGATAGCAACTCAAGAATATATGAAATCTGTTCACCAAACAGTCCGGAGTCACGCCTCAAGTAGTATTCTACTGCAAATAAACCCAAATTATGGAGAATGATAGTATATAAGGACGTGACGTCCGCTGTTTTCAACCACATGCCGTCCCCAGGGGTGATTCCGGTCAAAATATTGATAACCTGGCGGGAATCCTTGAGATGCGAAGGCATCATCAAAACCAATGGTTGTAAGAAGCCATCAATATAACGTCCCACCCTAGACGTGATGGAATCAATGCCACTAATAATAGGGCGCCCAGGGGGGTTTGTAGCATCTTTATGTATTTTGGGGAGATAATAAATGACAGGTGTGCGTGGCGCCCTAGGCACCAAATATTCACTTTCCTTCCTGTTAAGTATCCCATGGTCTAGACCTCTTTGAACCAATACTGATAGCTCTCTTGTATATAGGGTCTTTGGATCGGATGATAGGGGAGTATAGGTGTCCCGATCGTTGACGATCTGAGACATCTCAGAAAGGTAATCAGCCTTGTCTAGAATGATAATACCCCCCCCCCCTTTATCGGCAGGCCTAATAACAAGATCCCTGTTTTTACATAGGGAATCAAGGCCTTCAACAAGGGTTCTATCGGAATGTACCTTTTTAAGTGGCAATTGATCCAAATCCCTGAGGACCACATCCCTAAACACTTTAAGGGGCGGAGCCAATGCTCCAGGAGGGTTAAACAAAGACGCGTTTAATAATCCTGAGTGGGTGAACCCAGGTACCAAATCATTATTTGTGCCAATGGGATTGCACAAAAAATGGCGTTTAATGCTAACTCTCCTGATAAATTGGTGAACATCCATGTAGGTCTTAAATTTATTCAACCTGCACGGGGGGACATATTTGAGACCCTTATCGAGTACAGTCTTTTCTGCATCAGTTAGAATAGCAGAACTTAAATTGAAGATACCTGAACCCCTCATGATTTTTGTCTTTTTGTTTCTAGCCCTAACCCCCCCTCTAGTTCCTCTCGTGCGTCGCACAACCTTTTTGTACCTTGGCCCAATTTGTGAAAACCCCAATGTTGTCCATTTTGTCCAGATGGACCGGGGCTATCACAAATCTCATGATGGGTAGTACTGGAGTGTTGTATCTGACTCTGATAACCATTCTCCTGTTCCGATAGGAGGCCATATCGGTCACTAAGGGGGAAAAAATTATTTGATATATCCACATTATATTCATAATCATCCCTGTACATACATGGGCCGGGGGGTTGAAAATGGTAGGATGTGGCACCCCCTTTATCCATATGGTTAGGTCCATAATTTAAATGTCCCTCCCCCAAGGTCGCCTCCCTCATTGGAAAAGGCCTCAAAGACACCCTCGGTGTTAACCACTCTGGTGGCTCTAAACTCGAAAATATCCATCTTCCCTCTATGGAAAACAGGGTATTTGGAGGAAGAGTTTGTGCTAAATAATTAGTGAATAAATAATACAGAACAAACTGTATAAGCAAGCTGCAGTGCTAATATCACAAATACAATGGTGTAGAAAAAACGAAAGCAATAAACCGCGCTAGCCTATAAACATAAACAAAAATACAGCAGCACCTGTGATATGTGATAACATATAAAGTAAACGAAAATAAAAGGAACAAGTGCGCTAATGTGAATTAACCAATGTATGAATGTTAGTACCAACACATAGAAATATATACATATGAAGTCCAATAGTGATGACAGTAGGTAAGTCTGGAATATATCCAAATAAAAGTCCATTCAAAAATCAAAAAAATTAAGAATGAAGGGAAGCCGTGAAGAGGTGAGCCGCATCAGATTGGAATTCGGTGCATGCACACCCGTGTCCACCACCAACAATACAAACTGCTTACCAGAGGTAAGAAACAAATAAGCCCATCCGCAATCCCAGGGGAAAATCCAGAGATATCCAAACGTCACTTGATGTGCAGTGGTTGCGTCAAAGATTTCCCAAAAAGAGAGAGAAGGCTCGATAGTGCATTACCCAATGTTAAATTTATTTAAAAAAACTTACACAATATAACATTAAAAGAGCATAACAACCGGCCGGCCCGCCGTACCTGTCCCGTGATGATGGTGTCAGCACGCTCACCTACCCGACGTACGTTTCGTCTTCCTACACGTCGTCATGGGGATCAGGTGACGTGCTGACGAATCACGAGATATAGAAGAAGAAAAGCCAAGCCTCACTCTGAGCGGCCAATGGAGTCGCGGCAATTAAACCAAGCCTCCATACCACCAGAAAGGCCCGGCCATGAACCAACACATAGCCAAGCCTCATTTTGATCACAGGCAGCACTATGGAAGAAAAAAGAGTCAAGCCTCATTCTAAGCGGCCAATGGAGTCACGGCAATTAAACCAAGCCTCCATACCACCAGAAAGGCCCGGCCCTGAACCAACACATAACCAAGCCTCACTCTGAGCGGCCAATGGAGTCGCGGGAATTAAACCAAGCCTCCATACCACCAGAAAGGCCCAGCCATGAACCAACACATAGCCAAGCCTCATTTTGATCACAGGCAGCACTATGGAAGAAAAAAGAGTCAAGCCTCATTCTAAGCGGCCAATGGAGTCACGGCAATTAAACCAAGCCTCCATACCACCAGAAAGGCCCGGCCCTGAACCAACACATAACCAAGCCTCACTTTGATCACAGGCAGCGGTAAATGTATAGACAAAGTTAACCCCAAATATATTAAAAATAGGAGGTGAACATATAAAACAGCATTTAAGTCGTAAAACTCATTTATAATGAACCTTATCATGTGTGTGGGCGGGAAGGATGTCCAAATTAATAAACAACCTCCACCCATCCACCACAATATGGTATACCATTTGAAAAATATAGGAATACTTTGAAAAGTATGTTATAAGGATACATACTAATATCTATAAAGATATAAATGTATATACACATAAAAAATGATAATAAAAAGGTTCTATATGTATTGTTGCATATTATAACCAGTGGAGGTCAAAAAAAGACAAAAAAATATACCTCAACTAGAAACAGTAACAGAAAAAGGGAAAGGGGGAGGAGGAATATTCTAAGGTGTGAGGGCCCATTGGGGGTCCCTTGGATGGTAAATTGGACATATAAGGATATATAATGGCAAACAATTGTGGTCACCAATATAGCAAGATCCACATATGCAAAGCAAGCTCCCACTTATCACAGACTAAGAGTTATCGATGAAAGCGTTGAGATCTACTTCAACGTTCATCCCATATGGTACATAACTCTTCAGTCTGTGGATCCAAGCCATCTCAAGTCTGGAAATACTTCTGATCATGGAGTCACCCCTTCATCTAGCAGAATATTTATCTATCCCCAGAAAGATGGTGTTGGTGGGGTCTTTGGCATGAATTTCCAAATAGTGTCAGGATACTGGGTGTTTTGGGAAACCTGTGAGGATGTTAGTGATATGTTCGTTTAGTCTAACACGGAGAGGTCGTTTAGTCCTGCCCACATATTGGAGTCCACATGGACATTGTAGGAGATAAACAACTCTCTCCGTGGAGCAAGTAATAAAGGGCAATATTTTATGCTCGACATTGGTTACAGTGGACTTAAACGTATTGGTACGTCTATGGGTACAACCACTCAACGAACATACCCGACACCTCCTACACTGATAGAAACCCACCAACTGATCGAGAAAAGTCTTGCGCACAGAAGGGGGATCTAGAATATTGGGTGCCACTCTCCCTTGTAAAGAAGGTGCTCCCTTGTATATAACCTGAGGGTGGACAGGTAATACTCCCTGCAAAACAGGGTCATTGGTGAGAATGTGCCAATGCTTCTTAATCAACTGTTTGATACCCCTATATTGAGTTGAATAGGTGGTAACAAATGGAATGGATGGCACTCTCGATTGGGACCTAGGTTTCTCAGCCAATAGGTCTTTCCTATCCAATAATGCAACCTCATTTAAGTTGTTAATGATGAATCATTGGAATACCCTCTTTCCAAAAATCGACCAACCAGGATTTGTGCTTCTGTTAGAAATTCTTTGTGATCTGTACAGTTACGTTTCAGCCTGATGAATTGACTCTTGGGTACGGATTTAAGCCATGATGGATGATGGCAATTATTGGTAGGTATGTATGAATTCCTATCCGTATTTTTAAAAAAGGTGGAAGTGGTGAAAGAGCCATTTTTAATACTTATTTTTAAATCTAAAAAATGAATCTCCTCCTGGCTCACCTCAAAATTCAAGACGATACCCCTAGTGTTGTTATTGAGGTGCTCCATATAGGTATCCAGATCTTTACGATCCCCATCCCATAGGAGGAAGACGTCGTCAATGTACCTTGCCCACAACATGAGTTGGGGCGGGCGTTGAACATAGACAACGTCCTCCTCCCATAGGGCCATGAAGAGATTGGCCAGACTAGGGGCATAATTTGCCCTCATAGCCACTCCTCTGTCTTGCCTGTAGAATTGGTTATTAAACCAGAAGTAGCTCTTAGAAGCAGCAAATGATAGCAACTCAAGAATATATGAAATCTGTTCATCAAACAGTCCGGAGTCACGCCTCAAGTAGTATTCTACTGCAAATAAACCCAAATTATGGGGAATGATAGTATATAAGGATGTGACGTCCGCTGTTACCAACCACATGCCGTCCCCAGGGGTGATTCCGGTCAAAATATTGATAACCTGGCGGGAATCCTTGAGATGCAAAGGCATCATCAAAACCAAAGGTTGTAAGAAGCCATCAATATAACGTCCCACCCTAGACGTGATGGAATCAATGCCACTAATTATAGGGCGCCCAGGGGGGTTTGTAGCATCTTTATGTATTTTGGGGAGATAATAAATGACAGGTGTGCCTGGCGCCCTAGGCACCAAATATTCACTTTCCTTCCTGTTAAGTATCCCAAGGTCTAGACCTCTTTGAACCAATACTGATAGCTCTCTTGTATATAGGGTCTTTGGATCGGATGATAGGGGAGTATAGGTGTCCCGATCGTTGATAATCCGAGACATCTCAGAAAGGTAATCAGCCTTGTCTAGAATGATAATACCCCCCCTTTATCCGCAGGCCTAATAACAAGATCCCTGTTTTTACATAGGGAATCAAGGCCTTCAACAAGGGTTCTATCGGAATGTACCTTTTTAAGTGGCAATTGATCCAAATCCCTGAGGACTACATCCCTAAACACTTTAAGGGGCGGAGCCAATGCTCCAGGAGGGTTAAACAAAGACGCGTTTGATAATCCTGAGTGGGTGAACCCAGGTACCAAATCATTATTTGTGCCAATGGGATTGCACAAAAAATGGCGTTTAATGCTAACTCTCCTGATAAATCGGTGAACATCCATGTAGGTCTTAAATTTATTCAACCTGCACGGGGGGACATATTTGAGACCCTTATCGAGTACAGTCTTTTCTGCATCAGTTAGAATAGCAGAACTTAAATTGAAGATACCTGAACCCCTCATGATTTTTGTCTTTTTGTTTCTAGCCCTAACCCCCCCTCTAGTTCCTCTCGTGCGTCGCACAACCTTTTTGTACCTTGGCCCAATTTGTGAAAACCCCAATGTTGTCCATTTTGTCCAGATGGACCGGGGCTATCACAAATCTCATGATGGGTAGTACTGGAGTGTTGTATCTGACTCTGATAACCATTCTCCTGTTCCGATAGGAGGCCATATCGGTCACTAAGGGGGAAAAAATTATTTGATATATCCACATTATATTCATAATCATCCCTGTACATAGATGGGCCGGGGGGTTGAAAATGATAGGATGTGGCACCCCCTTTATCCATGTGGTTAGGTCCATAATTTAAATGTGGACCTTGGTAGTACCCCTGAGTCCATCCCTGACTGGGATTTTGTGGGTACCATGGTACATTTCTATATGTGTTACCCATATTCCCCTGATTGGGTACCTGAGGTAGCCGTTGTGAATTAGCTACTGTGGGACCATGACCATAGCCACGTCCCCGTTGGCCCTGGGGTCCGGGTCCTGGTCTGCGAAAGGGTTGTGGGGGTTTAGGAGCCTGTGTAGGTAACCCCCTACCTCCCCCACCCTGTCTCGAGGGCGACTGATATGAACCTCGCCTCCCTTTTTGTGGGGCTTGCATACGGCCCCCTGTTACATGTTTATTAACAGGTTGAGGATTGGGAACAGGTGGGCCAGTATCCCCTATGTTTTGGGTATTTTGAATGGTGACCTCCATCTCTTGACTTGAGGAGGTGGGTTGTTCAGCTAAGAGTTTCTTTTGCCAATCAAATACAATACTGTTCTGGTAGTCAACCAGATCACGATTGTATTTTTTCTTTTTCTTAAACTTCTGTTCCCTCTCCTCTTTTTCTAAAATTTTTAAAAGTGGTAATGAAGCTGAACAACCCACCTCCTCAAGTCAAGAGATGGAGGTCACCATTCAAAATACCCAAAACATAGGGGATACTGGCCCACCTGTTCCCAATCCTCAACCTGTTAATAAACATGTAACAGGGGGCCGTATGCAAGCCCCACAAAAAGGGAGGCGAGGTTCATATCAGTCGCCCTCGAGACAGGGTGGGGGAGGTAGGGGGTTACCTACACAGGCTCCTAAACCCCCACGACCCTTTCGCAGACCAGGACCCGGACCCCAGGGCCAACGGGGACGTGGCTATGGTCATGGTCCCACAGTAGCTAATTCACAACGGCTACCTCAGGTACCTAATCAGGGGAATATGGATAACACATATAGAAATGTGCCATCGTACCCACAAAATCCCAGTCAGGGGTGGGCTTAGGGGTACTACCAAGGTCCACATTTAAATTATGGACCTAACCATATGGATAAAGGGGGGTGCCACATCCTATCATTTTCAACCCCCCGGCCCATCTATGTACAGGGATGATTATGAATATAATGTGGATATATCAAATAATTTTTTCCCCCTTAGTGACCGATATGGCCTCCTATCGGAACAGGAGAATGGTTATCAGAGTCAGATACAACACTCCAGTACTACCCATCATGAGATTTGTGATAGCCCCGGTCCATCTGGACAAAATGGACAACATTGGGATTTTCACAAATTGGGCCAAGGTACAAAAAGGTCGTGCGACGCACGAGAGGAACTAGAGGGGGGGTTAGGGCTAGAAACAAAAAGACAAAAATCATGAGGGGTTCAGGTATCTTCAATTCAAGTTCTGCTATTCTAACTGATGCAGAACAGACTGTACTCGATAAGGGTCTCAAATATGTCCCCCCGTGCAGGTTGAATAAATTTAAGACCTACATGGATGTTCACTGATTTGTCAGGAGAGTTAGCATTAAACGCCATTTTTTGTGCAATCCCATTGGCACAAATAATGATTTGGTACCTGGGTTCACCCACTCAGGATTATCAAACGCGTCTTTGTTTAACCCTCCTGGAGCATTGGCTCCGCCCCTTAAAGTGTTTAGGGATGTGGTCCTCAGGGATTTGGATCAATTGCCACTTAAAAAGGTATATTCCGATAGAACCCTTGTTGAAGGCCTTGATTCCCTATGTAAAAACAGGGATCTTGTTATTAGGCCTGCGGATAAAGGGGGGGGGGTATTATCATTCTAGACAAGGCTGATTACCTTTCTGAGATGTCTCGGATCGTCAACGATCGGGACACCTATACTCCCCTATCATCCGATCCAAAGACCCTATATACAAGAGAGCTATCAGTATTGGTTCAAAGAGGTCTAGACCTTGGGATACTTAACAGGAAGGAAAGTGAATATTTGGTGCCTAGGGCGCCACGTACACCTGTCATTTATTATCTCCCCAAAATACATAAAGATGCTACAAACCCCCCTGGGCGCCCTATTATTAGTGGCATTGATTCCATCACGTCTAGGGTGGGACGTTATATTGATGGCTTCTTACAACCATTGGTTTTGATGATGCCTTCGCATCTCAAGGATTCCCGCCAGGTTATCAATATTTTGACCGGAATCACCCCTGGGGACGGCATGTGGTTGAAAACAGCGGACGTCACGTCCTTATATACTATCATTCTCCATAATTTGGGTTTATTTGCAGTAGAATACTACTTGAGGCGTGACTCCGGACTGTTTGGTGAACAGATTTCATATATTCTTGAGTTGCTATCATTTGCTGCTTCTAGGAGCTACTTCTGGTTTAATAACCAATTCTACAGGCAAGACAAAGGAGTGGCTATGGGGGCAAAATATGCCCCTAGTCTGGCCAATCTCTTCATGACCCTATGGGAGGAGGACGTTGTCTATGTTCAACGCCCGCCCCAACTCATGTTGTGGGCAAGGTACATTGACGACGTCCTCCTCCTATGGGATGGGGATCGTAAAGATCTGGATACCTATATGGAGCACCTCAATAACAACACTAGGGGTATTGTCTTGAATTTTGAGGCAAGCCAGGAGGAGATTCATTTTTTTAGATTTAAAAATAAGTATTAAAAATGGCTCTTTCACCACTTCCACCTTTTTTTAAAATACGGATAGGAATTCATACATACCTACCAATAGTTGCCATCATCCATCATGGCTTAAATCCGTACCCAAGAGTCAATTCATCAGGCTGAAACGTAACTGTACAGATCACAAAGAATTTCTAACACAAGCACAAATCCTGGTTGGTCGATTTTTGGAAAAAGGGTATTCCAATGATTCACTCATTAACACCTTAAATGAGGTTGCATTATTGGATAGGAAAGACCTATTGGCTGAGAAACCTAGGTCCCAATCGAGAGTGCCATCCATTCTATTTGTTACCACCTATTCAACTCAATATAGGGGTATCAAACAGTTGATTAAGAAGCATTGGCACATTCTCACCAATGACCCTGTTTTGCAGGGAGTATTACCTGTCCACCCTCAGGTTATATACAAGGGAGCACCTTCTTTACAAGGGAGAGTGGCACCCAATATTCTAGATCCCCCTTCTGTGCGCAAGACTTTTCTCGATCAGTTGGTGGGTTTCTATCAGTGTAGGAGGTGTCGGGTATGTTCGTTGAGTGGTTGTACCCATAGACGTACCAACACGTTTAAGTCCACTGTAACCAATGTCGAGCATAAAATATTGCCCTTTATTACTTGCTCCACGGAGAGAGTTGTTTATCTCCTACAATGTCCATGTGGACTCCAATATGTGGGCAGGACTAAACGACCTCTCCGTGTTAGACTAAACGAACATATCACTAACATCCTCACAGGTTTCCCAAAACACCCAGTATCCCGACACTATTTGGAAATTCATGCCAAAGACCCCACCAACACCATCTTTCTGGGGATAGATAAATATTCTGCTAGATGGAGGGGTGACTCCATGATCAGAAGTATTTCCAGACTTGAGATGGCTTAGATCCACAGACTGAAGAGTTATGTACCATATGGGATGAAAGTTGAAGTAGATCTCAACTCTTTCATCGATAACTCTTAGTCTGTGATAAGTGGAAGCTTGCTTTGCATATGTGGATCTTGCTATATTGGTGACCACAATTGTTTGCCATTATATATCCTTATATGTCCAATTTACCATCCAAGGGACCCCCAATGGGCCCTCACACCTTAGAATATCCCCCCTTTCCCTTTTTCTGTTGCTGTTTCTAGTTGAGGTATATTTTTTGTCTTTATTTTACCTCCACTGGTTATAATATGCAACAATACATATAGAACCTTTTTATTATAATTTTTTATGTGTATATACATTTCTATCTTTATAGATATTAGTATGTATCCTTATAACATACTTTTCAAAGTATTCCTATATTTTTCAAATGGTATACCATATTGTGGTGGACGGGTGGAGGTTGTTTATTAATTTGGACATCCTTCCCGCCCACACACATGATAAGGTTCATTATAAATGAGTTTTACGACTTAAATGCTGTTTTATATGTTCACCTCCTATTTTTAATATATTTGGGGTTAACTTTGTCTATTCATTTACCGCTGCCTGTGATCAAAGTGAGGCTTGGTTATGTGTTGGTTCAGGGCCGGGCCTTTCTGGTGGTATGGAGGCTTGGTTTAATTGCCGTGACTCCATTGGCCGCTTCGAATGAGGCTTGACTCTTTTTTCTTCCATAGTGCTGCCTGTGATCAAAATGAGGCTTGGCTATGTGTTGGTTCATGGCCGGGCCTTTCTGGTGGTATGGAGGCTTGGTTTAATTGCCGCAACTCCATTGGCCGCTCAGAGTGAGGCTTGGTTATGTATTGGTTCAGGGCCGGGCCTTTCTGGTGGTATGGAGGCTTGGTTTAATTGCCGTGACTCCATTGGCCGCTTAGAATGAGGCTTGACTCTTTTTTCTTCCATAGTGCTGCCTGAGATCAAAATGAAGCTTGGCTATGTGTTGGTTCATGGCCGGGCTTTTCTGGTGGTATGGAGGCTTGGTTTAATTGCCGCGACTCCATTGGCCGCTCAGAGTGAGGCTTGGCTTTTCTTCTTCTATATCTCGTGATTCGTCAGCACGTCACCTGATCCCCATGACGACGTGTAGGAACACGAAACGTACGTCGGGAAGGTGAGCGTGCTGACGCCATCATCACGGGTCAGGTACGGCGGACCGGCTGGTTGTTATGCTCTTTTAATGTTATATTGTGTAAGTGTTTTTATACCCCTTTTTATAAATAAATTTAACATTGGGTAATGCACTATCGAGCCTCCTCTCTCTTTTTGGGAAATCTTTGACGCAACCACTGCACATCAAGTGACGTTTGGATCTCTCTGGATTTTCCCCTGGGATTGCGGATGGGCTTATTTGTTTCTTACCTCTGGTAAGCAGTTTGTATTGTTGGTGGTGGACACGGGTCTGCATGCACCGAATTCCAATCTGATGCGGGTCACCTCTTCACGGCTTCCCTTCATTCTTCATTTTTTTGATTTTTGAATTGACTTTTATTTGGATATATTCCAGACTTACCTACTGTCATCACTATTGGACTTCATATGTATATATTTCTATGTGTTGGTACTAACATTCATACATTGGTTAATTCACATTAGCGCACTTGTTCCTTTTATTTTCGTTTACTTTATATGTTATCACATATCACAGGTGCTGCTGTATTTTTGTTTATGTTTATAGGCTAGCGTGGTTTATTGCTTTTGTTTTTTCTACACCATTGTATTTGTGATATTAGCACTGCAGCTTGCTTATACAGTTTGTTCTGTATTATTTATTCACTAATTATTTAGCACAAACTCTTCCTCCAAATACCCTGTTTTCCATAGAGGGAAGATGGATATTTTCAAGTTTAGAGCCACCAGAGTGGTTAACACCGAGGGTGTCTTTGAGGCCTTTTCCAATGAGGGAGGCGACCTTGGGGGTCTGTTCATGCGTCTTAAAAATCTTATGGTTTCAGAGACGCACACCCAATGGGATATAGCCTATTTGGAAACATACGTTAAAAATAAGATGGTTCCACGGAGTCTCAGGTGGGAAGTAAGCCCACAAAAAGGAGAAATACAACTGGAGGAATGGTTCAAGTACTTTAATACTGCTGGGATCAATTTCCTCCAGTTCCTCATTGAGAGGAAAAATACCAAATTGGCCCGGTTGGATGAGGAGATTAAGGTTTTAAAAGACCAGCTCACCCCATTCAACGGGACCAATGAATATAAGGAGAGGTCATTACCACTTTTAAAAATTTTAGAGAAAGAGGAGAGGGAACAGAAGTTTAAGAAAAAGAAATAATACCATCGTGATCTGGTTGACTACCAGAACAGTATTGTATTTGATTGGCAAAAGAAACTCTTAGCTGAACAACCCACCTCCTCAAGTCAAGAGATGGAGGTCACCATTCAAAATACCCAAAACATAGGGGATACTGGCCCACCTGTTCCCAATCCTCAACCTGTTAATAAACATGTAACAGGGGGCCGTATGCAAGCCCCACAAAAATGGAGGCGAGGTTCATATCAGTCGCCCTCAAGACAGGGTGGGGGAGGTAGGGGGTTACCTACACAGGCTCCTAAACCCCCACGACCCTTTCGCAGACCAGGACCTGGACCCCAGGGCCAACGGGGACGTGGCTATGGTCATGGTCCCACAGTAGCTAATTCACAACGGCTACCTCAGGTACCCAATCAGGGGAATATGGGTAACACATATAGAAATGTACCATGGTACCCACAAAATCCCAGTCAGGGATGGGCTCAGGGGTACTACCAAGGTCCATATTTAAATTATGGACCTAACCATATGGATAAAGGGGGTGCCACATCCTATCATTTTCAACCCCCCGGCCCATCTATGTACAGGGATGATTATGAATATAATGTGGATATATCAAATAATTTTTTCCCCCTTAGTGACCGATATGGCCTCCTATCGGAACAGGAGAATGGTTATCAGAGTCAGATACAACACTCCAGTACTACCCATCATGAGATTTGTGATAGCCCCGGTCCATCTGGACAAAATGGACAACATTGGGGTTTTCACAAATTGGGCCAAGGTACAAAAAGGTTGTGTGACGCACGAGAGGAACTAGAGGGGGGGTTAAGGCTAGAAACAAAAAGACAAAAATCATGAGGGGTTCAGGTATCTTCAATTTAAGTTCTGCTATTCTAACTGATGCAGAAAAGACTGTACTCGATAAGGGTCTCAAATATGTCCCCCCGTGCAGGTTGAATAAATTTAAGACCTACATGGATGTTCACCGATTTATCAGGAGAGTTAGCATTAAACGCCATTTTTTGTGCAATCCCATTGGCACAAATAATGATTTGGTACCTGGGTTCACCCACTCAGGATTATCAAACGCGTCTTTGTTTAACCCTCCTGGAGCATTGGCTCCGCCCCTTAAAGTGTTTAGGGATGTGGTCCTCAGGGATTTGGATCAATTGCCACTTAAAAAGGTACATTCCGATAGAACCCTTGTTGAAGGCCTTGATTCCCTATGTAAAAACAGGGATCTTGTTATTAGGCCTGCGGATAAAGGGGGGGGGGTATTATCATTCTAGACAAGGCTGATTACCTTTCTGAGATGTCTCGGATCGTCAACAATCGGGACACCTATACTCCCCTATCATCCGATCCAAAGACCCTATATACAAGAGAGCTATCAGTATTGGTTCAAAGAGGTCTAGACCTTGGGATACTTAACAGGAAGGAAAGTGAATATTTGGTGCCTAGGGCGCCACGCACACCTGTCATTTATTATCTCCCCAAAATACATAAAGATGCTACAAACCCCCCTGGGCGCCCTATTATTAGTGGCATTGATTCCATCACGTCTAGGGTGGGACGTTATATTGATGGCTTCTTACAACCATTGGTTTTGATGATGCCTTCGCATCTCAAGGATTCCCGCCAGGTTATCAATATTTTGACCGGAATCACCCCTGGGGACAGCATGTGGTTGAAAACAGCGGACGCCACGTCCTTATATACTATCATTCTCCATAATTTGGGTTTATTTGCAGTAGAATACTACTTGAGGCGTGACTCCGGACTGTTTGGTGAACAGATTTCATATATTCTTGAGTTGCTATCATTTGCTGCTTCTAGGAGCTACTTCTGGTTTAATAACCAATTCTACAGGCAAGACAAAGGAGTGGCTATGGGGGCAAAATATGCCCCTAGTCTGGCCAATCTCTTCATGACCCTATGGGAGGAGGACGTTGTCTATGTTCAACGCCCGCCCCAACTCATGTTGTGGGCAAGGTACATTGACGACGTCCTCCTCCTATGGGATGGGGATCGTAAAGATCTGGATACCTATATGGAGCACCTCAATAACAACACTAGGGGTATCGTCTTGAATTTTGAGGCGAGCCAGGAGGAGATTCATTTTTTAGATTTAAAAATAAGTATTAAAAATGGCTCTTTCACCACTTCCACCTTTTTTAAAAATATGGATAGGAATTCATACATACTGTGAGGGGGTTAGCTCGGCAGCGGGTGTGTGTGACCCCCGAGATGGGCTCCCCACACAAAAACAGGCCCAGCAAACGGAGGTTGTGGTTTTCAAAATCAAAAAGGTGCAGTTTATTTTCTATTTACAGTGACAAAACACAGCAAAGCAAAAGAAACATAAACAAAATAAATCCTGGTCAACTTGACCTCTGACTAAACATACAGGTTTCCTAACTAACAACTGGGATCAGCCTAGTGCTGTCCTAGTCCCTAAGTCCCTGGTTTTAAATGTCCAAGCAAATAGCCACACAGGCTTTGTCTCACCGCACAGGGGTTCACTCTCCCTAAACAGTCCACACAGGTCTGGTTCCAGGCATGAGCTAACATCTAATGAAGCTGGGAGTTCTTATAGAGGCCTAAATGAGCTGACAAGGTTCAGCTGGTCTCCTCATCTCTGTCTGCACGACGCCCCACACTCTCCCTAGAGGTATGAGTCATCCATGAGCCCACTAGCCTTATACAACTCTCCACCTAGTTGTATAAGTCGGCGTAAAGCCTGAATCTGGGCGAAATATATCTACCCCCCTGGATGCAACCAGGTGACTTTACCTTCCTGCTGTCACATACCCCCCCCTCTTGTTTTAACCTCGGGGTTGGAACACCAGCAATCAGGCATTCATGTACTCGAGACAAAGCATCCACATTCCCCATTTGAACGCCAGGGCGATGCTTTACTGTGAAGTTGAATTCCTGGAGGGCCAGGAACCACCTATTCACTCTTCTATTTGTTTCCTTGTTTTGAGCCATCCACTTTAACGGAGCGTGATCCGTAACCATGTCAAAGTGCCTACCTAGCAGGTAGTACCGAAGGGAATCTAGAGCCCACTTCACCGCTAAACACTCCTTTTCAACGGTGGCGTAATTTACCTCATGGGACTTCAACTTCCTGCTGAGGTAAATGACTGGGTGCTCTTCCCCGTTCCAGACCTGGGACAATACTGCCCCTAACCCCACATCTGACGCATCACTTTGTACGACAAAGTCTTTAGAGAAGTCGGGTGAGTACAACACTGGCTGGCTACATAAGGCTTGTTTCAAGAATTGGAATGCTGCCTCAGCCTCGGGGGTCCATTTAATCATGACCGACCCTTTCCCCTTCGTCAGGTTGGTTAGGGGCACAGCCTTAGAAGCAAAGTGGGGAATGAATCGCCGATAATACCCAGCGATTCCCAGAAAGGCTCGTACCTGCTTCTTGCTGTTGGGACGTGGCCAACTCTGGATGGCCTCGACTTTGTTGAGTTGGGGTTTTATTACTCCCCTCCCAATGGTGTACCCAAGATATTTGGCCTCCTCCTGCCCAATGGTACACTTCTTGGGGTTAGCCGTAAACCCCGCTTCCCGAACAGAGTCCAGGACTGCTTGCACTTTTGGCAGATGTGAGGCCCAATCTGTGCTATGGACAATTATGTCATCCAGGTAAGCCGCAGCATACTTCCGATGGGGCCTCAGCATCTGGTCCATTTTCCGCTGGAATGTGGCCGGCGCATTCTGTAACCCGAACGGCATTCTTTTATATTGGAACGCCCCGTCTGGGGTTACAAATGCGGTTTTCTCTTTGGCCGACTTGGCCAGGGGGATTTGCCAATACCCCTTTGTGAGGTCAAGAGTCGTCATGTATCGGGCTGTTCCCAGCCGGTCGATCAACTCATCTATACGTGGCATGGGGTAGGTGTCAAATTTTGTAACTTTGTTCAACTGACGAAAATCGTTACAAAATCGCCAGCTCCCATCCGGTTTAGGCACCAACACAATGGGACTAGACCAATCACTTTGGGACTCCTCTATCACCCCTAAGTTCAGCATTTTCTGTACTTCCTCCCGTATTGCCTCCCGTCGGGCCTCTGGGATCCGATAGGGTTTTAACTTCACCCTTTCACCGGGCGGGGTAATGATGTCATGCTCTACCCCAGATGTTTGTCCCGGCAGCTCAGAGAATACCTCCTTGTTGCGAAGCACAAACTCCTTAACCTCCTGTTGTTGGGGTTGTGACAAGGTGGCTGCTATTCCAACCTCAGGAATCACGCAACCAGTTTGAGCTGGTGACCAAGTGTCTGCGACTAGGGACTCTCTATCCCTCCAGGCTTTCAACAGATTAACGTGATAGATCTGTTCGGGCTTTCGCCTTCCTGGTTGTCTGACCTTGTAATTCACTTCGCTCACTTTTTCCATTATCTCGTAGGGGCCTTGCCATTTGGCAAGGAATTTACTTTCAACCGTAGGGACAAGTACCAGTATCCTATCCCCCGGGGAAAAGGTACGGGTCTTGGCTCCACGGTTGTACACTCTCTGCTGTGCTAACTGCGCTTGGGCCAAATGTTCCTTCACGATGGGCATTACCTGTGCAATTCGGTCTTGCATCAGGGCGACATGCTCAATCACACTCCTGTGGGGAGAACTCTCACTTTCCCAAGTTTCCTTGGCAATATCCAACAGCCCTCTTGGGTGTCTCCCATACAGTAACTCAAAGGGGGAGAATCCCGTAGAGGATTGGGGCACCTCCCTAATAGCAAACATCAGATAAGGAAGTAGACAGTCCCAATCCTTTCCATCTCTATCCACCACTTTCTTCAACATTTGTTTTAGGGTTTTGTTGAACCTTTCAACCAGCCCATCGGTTTGGGGGTGATACACAGATGTACGTAATTGCGTCACTTTGAACAATTTACACAGCTCCTTCATAACCCGGGACATAAAGGGTGTACCTTGGTCCGTAAGCAGTTCTTTACAAATACCCACCCGGCTAAACACAAGAGATAGCTCTTTGGCTATGGTTTTGGCCGAGGTATTTCGGAGAGGGATCGCTTCTGGATAACGGGTGGCATAGTCCATTATAACTAATATGTACTGGTGCCCCCTAGCGGACTTGATTATAGGACCTACCAAATCCATGGCGATCCTCTCAAACGGGACCTCAATGATGGGTAGAGGGACCAGCGGGCTACGGAAATGTGGCATCGGGGCCGACCTCTGACACACAGGGCAGGAGGAACAATAATTTTCTATGTCCTTCATCACCCCCGGCCAATAGAATCTCTGTAATACCCTCTCTCGGGTTTTCTCTGTCCCCAGATGACCTCCAAGAATGTGCCCATGGGCCAACTCCAACACCAACTTCCTGTAAGGTTTGGGCACCACAAGCTGCTCAACGGTTTCTTCTGCCCTTTTTGCCACCCGATACAGTAGGTCCTTCTCTACGCTGAAGTATGGGTAAGTGCAGGTATTATCTGGGTTCACTAACTCGCCATCTATTTTCACTACGTTTTCCCGTGCCTTTATTAGGGCGGGGTCTTTCAACTGTTCTGTGGCAAAGTTTTCCCTGTGAACCTCAAGATCAGAAAACTCCACAGACGGTAGGTTTTCGTCTGAGGAGGTGGGCTCCTCTCCAGTTTCTTGAGTCTCCCCTGCCAATACTGATAAGGGAAATTCCGGAGAGTCCTCACCACTCTCAGGGGAGTTCTGGCTATCACATTCCTGGTACATAGGGGCACCAGTGGGGGGCTCAGGATCATCCCACAGTTCCCAGAACTTCGGAAAATCCCTTCCCACAATGGCGTCATGCGGTAACTGAGATACTAAGCCCACTGGATGAGAGAGGGTACCTTTGGGGGTCTCGAAACACACTGTAGTCACTGGATACTCTCGGGTGTCCCCATGCACACAAATAACAGCTACCTTGCTATTCCCAGAGACCTCTGTTTTAACTAACTCAGCCTTTATCAGGGTCACAAGGCTACCTGAATCCAACAATACCACAACATTTCTACCATTAACACACATTTTGCATAAATGTTTCTCAGTTCCTCGAATGGCAGTGCATGCGACTGTCGCACACAGCGACTGACGTCTGCCCGTCAGAAAGTCACACTGCATGGGTTCCTCCACAACCGGGCAATTGGCTGCAATATGTCCCGCTTGCCGGCAGCGGTAGCAAACGATCCTTCTTGCGGCCTCTTGAGCCGCTGATTTCCCAGGCTGTTCTCGCCAAACTTGGGGTAGAGCTCCCACCCTCTCACTCTCTCCACCCTCACCCCTTGGAATCCTCTTATCCGCCCCTGGGGATGGTCTGGTCTTAGGGTGGAAAGTCCGAGTGTCTCTGGAAGAGGCCGTCAGGTTCTCTGTAGCCAAGTATTTCTCCACACGATCCACAAGACCATCGGCCGTCTCTGGGTCTCCATGGCTTACCCACTTTTGGATGGCAGTAGGAAGAGCTCTCAAAAACCGATCCATTACAACACGTTCCACAATCTTTGGTGCGGACAAAGTCTCTGGCTGTAGCCACTTTCTGCTCAGGTGAATGAGATCATACATTTGAGACCTGGGGGGTTTTCCAAGCTGGAAAGTCCAGTTATGCACACGCTGAGCCCGGACAGCCTGGGTGACACCCAGCCTTGCCAATATTTCAGCTTTTAGCATCACATAGTCTTTTGCTTGGTTAGGCTCTAGGTCATAGTAAGCTTTCTGCGATTCACCAGTTAACAGAGGAGCCACCAGTCCAGCCCACTGCTCCTCAGGCCACTTTTCTCTTTCAGCGGTCCTTTCAAATGTGGTCAAAAATACCTCTGGATCATCCTCTCCAGTCATTTTTGTCAATAAACGACTCACCCCAAAGGACGTGGTATTAGTGGGACGGCTTTCCTCACTGGTCTGCGGACGTTGCTGCATTACTGCTTCCATCTGTTGTTGTAGTCTCTGCTCTTGCTTCTGCAACAGGTCTATGAAGCGGGCCTCAGATTGCTGCTGGGCTTGTTGCTGAGCCTCCAGACTCTGTTGCAAAGTTGCGTTTGTCTGCTGCTGGGCTGCAAGGCTCTGTTGATGAGCTTGCTGCTGGGCTGCGAAGTTCTTTTGCAAACCTGCATTTGTCTGCTGTTGATTGGCATTTGCTAGAGCCAGCTGCTTCAGTATCTCCTCCATGCTGGCTTAAAAAAAAAACTGCCACTGGTTCTCCACCAACTGTGAGGGGGTTAGCTCGGCAGCGGGTGTGTGTGACCCCCGAGATGGGCTCCCCACACAAAAACAGGCCCAGCAAACGGAGGTTGTGGTTTTCAAAATCAAAAAGGTGCGGTTTATTTTCTATTTACAGTGACAAAACACAGCAAAGCAAAAGAAACATAAACAAAATAAATCCTGGTCAACTTGACCTCTGACTAAACATACAGGTTTCCTAACTAACAACTGGGATCAGCCTAGTGCTGTCCTAGTCCCTAAGTCCCTGGTTTTAAATGTCCAAGCAAATAGCCACACAGGCTTTGTCTCACCGCACAGGGGTTCACTCTCCCTAGACAGTCCACACAGGTCTGGTTCCAGGCATGAGCTAACATCTAATGAAGCTGGGAGTTCTTATAGAGGCCTAAATGAGCTGACAAGGTTCAGCTGGTCTCCTCATCTCTGTCTGCACGACGCCCCACACTCTCCCTAGAGGTATGAGTCATCCATGAGCCCACTAGCCTTATACAACTCTCCACCTAGTTGTATAAGTCGGCGTAAAGCCTGAATCTGGGCGAAATATATCTACCCCCCTGGATGCAACCAGGTGACTTTACCTTCCTGCTGTCACAATACCTACCAATAGTTGCCATCATCCATCATGGCTTAAATCCGTACACAAGAGTCAATTCATCAGGCTGAAACGTAACTGTACAGATCACAAAGAATTTCTAACACAAGCACAAATCCTGGTTGGTCGATTTTTGGAAAAAGGGTATTCCAATGATTCACTCATTAACACCTTAAATGAGGTTGCATTATTGGATAGGAAAGACCTATTGGCTGAGAAACCTAGGTCCCAATCGAGAGTGCCATCCATTCCATTTGTTACCACCTATTCAACTCAATATAGGGGTATCAAACAGTTGATTAAGAAGCATTGGCACATTCTCACCAATGACCCTGTTTTGCAGGGAGTATTACCTGTCCACCCTCAGGTTATATACAAGGGAGCGCCTTCTTTACAAGGGAGAGTGGCACCCAATATTCTAGATCCCCCTTCTGTGCGCAAGACTTTTCTCGATCAGTTGGTGGGTTTCTATCAGTGTAGGAGGTGTCGGGTATGTTCGTTGAGTGGTTGTACCCATAGACGTACCAATACGTTTAAGTCCACTGTAACCAATGTCGAGCATAAAATATTGCCCTTTATTACTTGCTCCACGGAGAGAGTTGTTTATCTCCTACAATGTCCATGTGGACTCCAATATGTGGGCAGGACTAAACGACCTCTCCGCGTTAGACTAAACGAACATATCACTAACATCCTCACAGGTTTCCCAAAACACCCAGTATCCCGACACTATTTGGAAATTCATGCCAAAGACCCCACCAACACCATCTTTCTGGGGATAGATAAATATTCTGCTAGATGGAGGGGTGACTCCATGATCAGAAGTATTTCCAGACTTTAGATGGCTTAGGTCCACAGACTGAAGAGTTATGTACCATATGGGATGAACGTTGAAGTAGATCTCAACGTTTTCATCGATAACTCTTAGTCTGTGATAAGTGGGAGCTTGCTTTGCATATGTGGATCTTGCTATATTGGTGACCACAATTGTTTGCCATTATATATCCTTATATGTCCAATTTACCATCCAAGGGACCCCCAATGGGCCCTCACACCTTAGAATATTCCCCCCCCCCCTTTCCCTTTTTCTGTTGCTGTTTCTAGTTGAGGTATATTTGTTTGTCTTTTTTTGACCTCCACTGGTTATAATATGCAACAATACATATAGAACCTTTTTATTATCATTTTTTATGTGTACCGTATTTATCGGCGTATAACACGCACCGGCGTATAACACGCACCCCAAGTTTAGGAGGGAATTTTAGGGAAAAAAACTTTTAGGAGGGAAGTTTAAGGAA
Organism: Rana muscosa; assembly: GCA_029206835.1. Taxonomy (NCBI): domain Eukaryota; kingdom Metazoa; phylum Chordata; class Amphibia; order Anura; family Ranidae; genus Rana; species Rana muscosa. The sequence goes on from CM055118.1 coordinate 372,039,516, forward strand.
AAAAGAAAACTTACATTTAAATGCAGCCTTACCAGTGTCCGTTGCAGCCTTGTCAGCAGTGTCCATTGCAGCCTTGCCCCAGTGTCCAGTGCAGCCTTTGCCCAGTGTCCATTGCAGCCTTTGCCCAGTGTCCAGTGCAGCCTTTGCCCAGTGCAGCTTTGCTCAGTGTCCAGTGCAGCTTTGTCCAGTGCAGCCTTTGCCCAGTGTCCAGTGCAGCTTTGCCCAGTGTCCAGTGCAGCCTTTGCCCAGTGCAGCCTTTGCCCAGTGTCCAGTGCAGCCTTTGCCCAGTGTAGCTTTGCCCAGTGTCCAGTGCAGCCTTTGCTAAGTGCAGCCTTGCCCCAGTTTTCAAAATTGGCGCCGCCGAGATCGCCGCAGAGACTAGGCGGAGCGGGGCGAACGCCGCCGAGAACGCAGGGACGCAGAGACGCAGGGACTGGGCGGAGCCGCCGCCGAGATACACATAGCCGAGTGTACTCGGCTATACTCGGCTTTTCTCGGCTCCGCTCACAGTCACGCCGAGTCCCGCCCTATGATGGACATATTACAGGTCCAATGGCGGGACTGGGCGTGACTGTGAGCAGAGCCGAGAAAATACGAGTATAGCCGAGTACACTCGGCTATGTGTATCTCGGCGGCGATCGCTGCGCTCCGCTCAGTCAGCGGAGATCGCCGGGATCAGTGGGTATCGGCGTATAACACGCACCCACGATTTTCCCCTGATTTTAAGGGGAAAAAAGTGCGTGTTATACGCCGATAAATACGGTATATACATTTCTATCTTTATAGATATTAGTATGTATCCTTATAACATACTTTTCAAAGTATTCCTATATTTTTCAAATGGTATACCATATTGTGGTGGACGGGTGGAGGTTGTTTATTTATTTGGACATCCTTCCCGCCCACACACGTGATAAGGTTCATTATAAATGAGTTTTACGACTTAAATGCTGTTTTATATGTTCACCTCCTATTTTTAATATATTTGGGGTTAACTTTGTCTATTCATTTACTGCTGCCTGTGATCAAAGTGAGGCTTGGTTATGTGTTGGTTCAGGGCCGGGCCTTTCTGGTGGTATGGAGGCTTGGTTTAATTGCCGTGACTCCATTGGCAGCTTAGAATGAGGCTTGACTCTTTTTTCTTCCATAGTGTCGCCTGTGATCAAAATGAGGCTTGGCTGTGTGTTGGTTCATGGCCGGGCCTTTCTGGTGGTATGGAGGCTTGGTTTAATTCCCGTGACTCCATTGGCCGCTCAGAGTGAGGCTTGGTTATGTGTTGGTTCAGGGCCGGGCCTTTCTGGTGGTATGGAGGCTTGGTTTAATTGCCGTGACTCCATTGGCCGCTCAGAGTGAGGCTTGGCTTTTCTTCTTCTATATCTCGTGATTCGTCAGCACGTCACCTGATCCCCATGACGACGTGTAGGAACACGAAACGTACGTCGGGAAGGTGAGCGTGCTGACGCCATCATCACGGGACAGGTACGGCGGACCGGCCGGTTGTTATGCTCTTTTAATATTATATTGTGTAAGTGTTTTTATACCCCTTTTTATAAATAAATTTAACATTGGGTAATGCACTATCGAGCCTCCTCTCTCTTTTTGGGAAATCTTTGACGCAACCACTGCACATCAAGTGATGTTTGGATCTCTCTGGATTTTCCCCTGGGATTGCGGATGGGCTTATTTGTTTCTTACCTCTGGTAAGCAGTTTGTATTGTTGGTGGTGGACACGGGTGTGCATGCACCGAATTCCAATCTGATGCGGGTCACCTCTTCACGGCTTCCCTTCATTCTTCATTTTTTTGATTTTTGAATGGACATTTATTTGGATATATTCCAGACTTACCTACTGTCATCACTATTGGACTTCATATGTATATATTTCTATGTGTTGGTACTAACATTCATACATTGGTTAATTCACGATAGCGCACTTGTTCCTTTTATTTTTATTATATATTGATTGTTTTTATATATATATATATATATATATATATATATATATATATATATATATATATAAAAGGGTTTTCCATTTATTTTTTAATTCCCTCTTTTCTTCTTTCTTCTTCTCTCTCTATATTCTATCTCTCCTGGGGGTGGCTCCGACCTTAGTCTTGGGTTTTGTCCCTTTGTCTATGAACACTGTCCCTGACGTGTTATGGCCCCCATAAACATCTTATCCTTAAATGTACAAGGCTTTAACATTGCCCAGAAACGCACCAAAGCAATGAGATCTTTCGCGGCTAAGAAGGCACATATTATTTGTCTTCAAGAAACACACTTCACTGATAAAGTTTTTCCTAAGTTCTTATCTTCCTCCTATCCTCAATTTTATGTAGCCTCAGCCACAACTAAACAACAAGGAACCGTTATTGGATTCCACCATTCAATGCCATTTACCCTTACTTCACAAATTAATGATCCTGAGGGCAGATATATTTTACTTACTGGTCTTCTTGAAGATATTGTAATCACATTGGTATCGTACTATGCCTCAAATAAACACCCGGAAGCTTTCTTATCACACCTCTTACAGGTGGTGGAAACACATAAAGCTGGAATTGTTGTCGTGCGGAGATTCTAATACGACGGTTTTTCCTATTTTAGACAAATCCCCATCCAAACCGATCTCTAACACTCATAGGCAATCTCTACAAAACTTACTGTCCACACACAAATTGGTTGATACATGGAGGGAGGTTAATCCAACTAGCAGGAAGTATACACAATATTCTTATCCACACAAATCTTTCTCCCGGATAGACCATTTTTAATCCATCCAGCATGTTACCTGAGATCATATCCTCTATAATTATTCCTTATTCATGGACAGATCACTGTGCGGTTTTCACCACTCTGGCCTCCCCCGTACCTAGGTCACACTATACGACCTGGTGTATTAACGATTCCATGTTGTCGCACCTGTTACACCGTTTAGAAATTGAGACAGCTCTTACTGAATATCTTACATTTAATGACAATGACAATATTTCAGCTCTTACACTTTGGGAAGCCCATAAAGTTGTCATTCGTGGCAAATTGATGCAACTAGCTGCAGCTCTTAAAAGAAAACACAAACTTCTATTTGCTAAACTAGAAAATAATTTTAATAATTGCCACGCAGCTTTTCAACCTGCTCCTAATGCCGCAAATAATACTAAATATGAGAGAGCTAAACTTGACCTGGACCTTTTCTTGACGGATTCCGCAGATAAAACCGTACGTAAAAGACAGCACTTTCACTATATCAAAGCCAACAAACCAGACACCCCTATGGCACGTTGCCTTAACTTGCCTAGCGGTATTCCGAGTCTGGCTCGGGGTAAGATTTCAGTACCTAAAGCGGTAACCCCGAGCCAGACTCGGGATCGCATTGCAGGATACAGGGGAAGTTACTTACCTTGTTCCCTGGATCCTGCGATGTGTCCCCGCTGTGTGAGCGAGCCGTCATCTCGCTCGATCCACACTGCCGAGTGCCGCCGAGCTCCGTTCCCTGCAACGTTGCGGCGCACGGGGGCGGAGTTCGGCGCCAATGTCAAAAAGTGAAACACACAATACAGATTACAGTACTGTATCAAATAATTACACACCCCCATTGTCCTTAGTGGTCTGCCCAGTGACCTGCATGCACTTTTATATTATAAAAACTGTTCTTTCTGCCTGGAAACTGGAGATTGTCCACAGCAACCAAAAAGTGTGCGTTTACGTCCAAAGTGGTTTTAGACCAGCTAGAAAACAGCGATATTAAATTAGAATCACTTGCAGAATTGAGCGATAGCGATTTGTGGGGTAATTTGTCATCAAACACTGAAAAACACTTTTATTATTATTATATTATTATTTGTTATAATTATTTTATAGTTATTTATTATATTATAATTTATGATTTTGCTTTTTGAACTTTATAATACCCAGGATGTCTACTAGACTCTGGTTTGGACAGATTTAAGTGAGTTATTCCTAAGAATTACAGGCCTACAATATAAAACGCCAAATTTCCATGCAGAATAATGGTACAGCTTTCAGCACCTAAAATCTGACAGAATCATACCGCCAGGGAGGTTAAAACAGTACAATACTCACAGACATCTATTAAACTCAAAACGTCCCGTGATTCATTTACTAGCAACCCAGCGAGAATATTAGAGATTTTTCGTTCAAAATTAGCTAATCTCTACTCCCCGACCCTGAATTTAGACAAACTTAAAGCGGATGATTTATTCTCTGATATCACATTTCCGGCCCTGGAACTTGATCAACTTTATTTCTTTGAGAAACCTATAACTCTACTTGAGGTCCAAACTGCTATTAAAGCATTGAAGCCTCGTAAAAGGCCAGGCCCGGATGGTTTTTCGGCTTTATATTTTAAACAATTTCAACCAACATTAGCACCTATTCTTACCAGAGCCTTCAATTCTTTACTAGCCATTGTCCTTAGTGGTCTGCCCAGTGACCTGCATGCACTTTTATATTATAAAAACTGTTCTTTCTGCCTGGAAACTGGAGATTGTCCACAGCAACCAAAAAGTGTGCGTTTACGTCCAAAGTGGTTTTAGACCAGCTAGAAAACAGCGATATTAAATTAGAATCACTTGCAGAATTGAGCGATAGCGATTTGTGGGGTAATTTGTCATCAAACACTGAAAAACACTTTTATTATTATTATATTATTATTTGTTATAATTATTTTATAGTTATTTATTATATTATAATTTATGATTTTGTTTTTTGAACTTTATAATACCCAGGATGTCTACTAGACTCTGGTTTGGACAGATTTAAGTGAGTTATTCCTAAGAATTACAGGCCTACAATATAAAACGCCAAATTTCCATGCAGAATAATGGTACAGCTTTCAGCACCTAAAATCTGACAGAATCATACCGCCAGGGAGGTTAAAACAGTACAATACTCACAGACATCTATTAAACTCAAAACGTCCCGTGATTCATTTACTAGCAACCCAGCGAGAATATTAGAGATTTTTCGTTCAAAATTAGCTAATCTCTACTCCCCGACCCTGAATTTAGACAAACTTAAAGCGGATGATTTATTCTCTGATATCACATTTCCGGCCCTGGAACTTGATCAACTTTATTTCTTTGAGAAACCTATAACTCTACTTGAGGTCCAAACTGCTATTAAAGCATTGAAGCCTCGTAAAAGGCCAGGCCCGGATGGTTTTTCGGCTTTATATTTTAAACAATTTCAACCAACATTAGCACCTATTCTTACCAGAGCCTTCAATTCTTTACTAGCTGGACAGTCATTTAGAAACAAATCTTTTACATCCATCATAGTTATGCTTCCTAAACCCCATTCTGACCTCACCTCTTGGACCAATTATCGTCCAATATCCCTTCTGAACCTGGATATCAAATTGTTAGCTAAAATCTTGGCGAATAGATTGAATACCATTATCGGTAAATTAATACACCGCAACCAAACGGATTTTATGCCCATACGTCAGGCGGGTGACAATGTCAGAAGAGCGCTTTTACTAACGCATATAGCTAAAAAGAGAAATATTCCTACCTGTTTTTTATCTTTAGATATGCGTAAAGCTTTCGACTCGGTTTCATGACCATATATCAATTATCAATTATATTTGGCAAAAATGGGGTTTTGGAAATAATTTTCTATTATGGATCTCTGCTTTATATAATAATCCAAAAGTGTATATTAAGTACATGGGCTACATATTATCTACGATCGATATAAAAGAGGTACGAGACAGGGTTGCCCCCTATCCCCTTTGATTTTCACTCTTCTCATAGAACCATTGGCAATACTGATTAGGACTAACCCTAATATCAAAGGTTTAGAACTTGGTGGTCACCACCACAAAATCTGTCTCTTTGAGAACGATATACTTATTTTTTTAACCCATCCCCACATTTCAGCCCCTAATCTATTAGAAATCTTAGAAAAATTCTCTCATATTTCAGGGCTGTATATCAACCACTCTAAATCCAATGCACTTAACATAAACTTATCGCAAACCGAACTTCATAGAGCTCAAGCATCCTTACGATTCAATTGGGTCACACACTATATCCCATATTTGGGTGTCCAACTCACACCCTCAATCTCAGACCTATTTAAAGCAAATTATCTGCCACTATTGAAACAAGTTACATGCTTAATGAAAAATTGGTCTTCACTTCCTCTATCATGGTTCGGTAGAATAATACGGTGAAAATGTCTATTTTATCAAAATTCTTGTATCTTTTTAGGGTACTCCCCATCCAAATTCCTTCTTATTTTTTGAGACTTCTACAACAAAGAGTTATGTCCTTTATATGGGGCAATACTAAACCACGTATTTCTAAAGCTTCACTTTTTCTCGATAAATCAAAAGGTGGACTAGGTCTTCCTAATTTCACTTCATACTATCATGCAGCGCAAATAGCACAATTATCCAAGTATCATGCGACGCTTGAATCTCCTCCTTGGGTTGCAATGGAATACATCGATTTAGTTCCAATATCGATGGCCAATGTGCTATGGTTATCCCCACGAGATAGAGCTCATATATCTAATCCTATTACGAAGAACTTCAGGCTGGCACGGGGACTTCCGGTTGGCAGACTGGCACAGGAACCTCAGGTTGGCAGACTGGCACAGGAACCTCAGGTTGACAGACTGGCACAGGAACCTCCGGTTGGCAGACTGGCACAGGAACCTCAGGTTGGCAGACTGGCACAGGAACCTCAAGTTGGCAGACGGGCACAGGGACCTCAGACTGGAAGATTGGCTCGGGAACCGCGGGCTGGAAGACCGGCTCGGGAACCGCAGGCTGGAAGGCCGGCTCGGGAACCGCAGGCTGGAAGGCCGGCTCGGGAACCGCAGGCTGGAAGGCTAGCTCTGGAACTGCAGGCTGGAAGGCTGGCTCGGGAACCGCAGGCTGGAAGGCTGGCTCGGGAACCGCAGGCTGGAAGGCTGGCTCGGGAACTGCAGGCTGGAAGGCTGGTTTGGGAACCGCAGGCTGGAAGGCGGGCTCGGGAACCGCAGGCTGGAAGGCTGGCTCGGGAACCGCAGGCTGGAAGGCTGGCTCGGGAACAGCAGGCTGGAAGGCTGGTTTGGGAACCGCAGGCTGGAAGGCTGGCTCGGGAGTCGCAGGCTGGAAGGCTGGCTCGGGAGTCGCAGGCTGGAAGGCTGGTTTGGGAACCGCAGGCTGGAAGGCTGGCTCAAGAAACTGCAGGCTGGAGCAGGTTGGTGGGTGTGGAGGTAGGTTGGATTGTGTGGGTTGGGAAGTACTTTTTCTTGGATTTAGTCGCTGCAGGTTTGCAAGTAGCGGGGGAATATATGAAAAGGTTGGGATTGAACAAATGGAAGAAAATGGCAGAGGTGCAGGGACAGTGGCTGCAGGAGGTTCTTGTGGATTGGCTACGGATAGGAGGGAAGAAGCAGGTGGATTGAAGGCAGGGTAGGTGCAACAGGTAGAGACGGGGTAGTAGTATTTGGGGGGCTGAACACACTGGACGGTAGCTGGGGTTGCCATAGGCAATGGGCGGATATATTCTTGGGAAGGCAGGTGATTGATGGAGGGGCCGGGATGTTGTGGCTTGGCTGAATTCGGGAGGAGATCTGACCATGCCTGCAGCAAAGGCTGAACAAAAACTAGTCCGCACTCACGCCTTTTAATCAGAGACTGCACTGACCTCACACAATCATATAACACCGCTGGGAACAGAGGGAATAATGCTCATAGAAAGAAGCTGGATCATCCTCTAACAAGCATACTAGGGATTCTACTTGGTCACCATTGAAAGGGGGAGAGAAGTCATCACTTCCTTTGGGAACAAACGACAGGGCTGGTTCAACACATAATCGGGTTAATGGCAGAACATCCTCAGGCTGTAAGTAACCCTGATCCACCAAAAAATTTGCTGATCGGATAGTTTCCCTTAGCTGGTCACTAGTCCAACCCTCTAAAACCTGGCGACAATGTTTGCCATCCTCTGCTGCCAGCAGAGAATAGTAAAGGATCTCATGATAATCCATCTCCGCCAAACACAATAACAGGATGGTTCCTTAATGAAGTCACGTCTGATCAGGAAAGGCCCTGTTATACTGTCAGAGATTGATAGTAGACCAGACTGTGTGACTGCACAGAGGAGACCTAAACGAGTGTAGTAAAAATATAACAATTTATTACGGTAAGTGACCAACAAACAACCACCTCAAACAGAACACAGTGCAATGAATAAATCAACAAGCAGTGACTATAAACAATATATACAAATATGGGAGATACCGGAATCGTCAGTCATACACAAGGGGATCCAGCAGTAAGGATGGGAAGAAGCAGGAACAAGGAGGGGACGGATGGGTAGGCTGCAGAGCAGGGATCTGGGTGACCAGGGAGACAAAACACAGGATAAGCTCAAGGTAGGGATCGGGTTAAACAGGGTGCAGGTTCAAGGTAGGGATTGGGTCAGGTCGGATCGGATCAGGCAGGGTGCAGGTTGGGATAAGATACAGGCTAAGTCCGGGTCACAGGTCCAGGGGGTCAGGAAGAGAGATACCAGGGCAAAGAGTGTTGCACTTGCCGGGTATATAAAGAAGTCTTGTAATCAGGCTTCAGGTCACAGCTGACCACAGGAAGTGCTGCCTGTCCCACACTGCCAGAATACCCCCGCTGGTGGATGTCGGTACTACGGCCCATGGATCAGGCATTACCACCAGCAGGTGAGATCCTCTGTCAAAGGTACAGGCTGCGAAAGGACGAATGCTGGTGGACACTAGTACTGCGATCCATAGGACCGACAGCGCCACCAGTGGGTAAAGCCTTCCCTGACAGGACGCTTTGGCAGCTGCTTTGCCAGTACCCTGAGCCTGGGTGAGAGAGGATGAGGAGGATGAGGAGGGCTTGGTCATCCACTCTACCAAGTTTTCAGCATGATGCGGCTCAACACGTCCAGCTGCCGAAAATAAGGACCAGCGTGTCCCATGGCCACGTACTGATGACTATGCACCGCGTCCACGACCAGCACTGTTGTCTCTAGAAACAGAGCCTGCTTGCCCTCTTTTATTGGCTCGTGACTGTCTGCCTCTCCTTGTTGGCCTTCCAGACATAGTAATGGCCTGCAGGGAGATGGGAAAACCAGCAATTGGGTAGTGTATATTGTGCTGCAGGCACAAAACACCCACTAACTCCAGCAGATGCCTTTATTAGAGAACAGCAATGACGGGTATATACAGGTGTATACTGTACTAGGGCACACAAAACCCACTAACTCCAGCAGATGCCTTTATTAGAGAACAGCAATGACGGGTATATACAGGTGTATACTGTACTAGGGCACACAACACCCACTAACTCCAGCAGATGCCTTTATTAGAGAACAGAAATGACGGGTATATACAGGTGTATACTGTACTAGGACACACAACACCCACTAACTCCAGCAGATACCTTTATTAGAGAACAGCAATGACGGGTATATACAGGTGTATACTGTACTAGGGCACACAACACCCACTAACTCCAGCAGATGCCTGTATTAGAGAACAGCAATGACGGGTATATACAGGTGTATACTGTACTAGGGCACACAACACCCACTAACTCCAGCAGATGCCTGTATTAGAGAACAGCAATGACGGGTATATACAGGTGTATACTGTACTAGGGCACACAACACCCACTTACTCCAGCAGATGCCTGTATTAGAGAACAGCAATGACGGGTATATACAGGTGTATACTGTACTAGGGCACACAACACCCACTAACTCCAGTAGATGCCTTTATTAGAGAACAGCAATGACGGGTATATACAGGTGTATACTGTACTAGGGCACACAACACCCACTAACTCCAGAAGCTGCCTTTATTAGAGAACAGCAATGACGGGTATATACAGGTGTATACTGTACTAGGGCACACAACACCCACTAACTCCTGCAGATGCCTTTATTAGAGAACAGCAATGACGGGTATATACAGGTGTATACTGTACTAGGGCACACAACACCCACTAACTCCTGCAGATGCCTGTATTAGAGAACAGCAATGACGGATATATACAGGTGTATACTGTACTAGGGCACACAACACCCACTAACTCCTGCAGATGCCTGTATTAGAGAACAGCAATGACGGGTATAAACAGGTGTATACTGTACTAGGGCACACAACACCCACTTACTCCAGCAGATGCCTGTATTAGAGAACAGCAATGACGGGTATATACAGGTGTATACTGTACTAGGGCACACAACACCCACTAACTCCAGTAGATGCCTTTATTAGAGAACAGCAATGACGGGTATATACAGGTGTATACTGTACTAGGGCACACAACACCCACTAACTCCAGCAGATGCCTTTATTAGAGAACAGCAATGACGGGTATATACAGGTGTATACTGTACTAGGGCACACAACACCCACTAACTTCTGCAGATGCCTGTATTAGAGAACAGCAATGATGGGTATATACAGGTGTATACTGTACTAGGGCACACAACACCCACTAACTCCTGCAGATGCCTGTAATAGAGATCAGCAAGGATGGGTATATACAGGTGTATACTGTACTAGGGCACACAACACCCACTAACTCCTGCAGATGCCTGTATTAGAGAACAGCAATGATGGGTATATACAGGTGTATACTGTACTAGGGCACACAACACCCACTAACTCCAGCAGATGCCTTTATTAGAGAACAGCAATGATGGGTATATACAGGTGTATACTGTACTAGGACACACAACATCCACTAACTCCTGCAGATGCCTGTATTAGAGAACAGCAATGACGGGTATATACAGGTGTATACTGTACTAGGGCACACAACACCCACTAACTCCTGCAGATGTCTGTATTAGAGAACAGCAATGATGGGTATATACAGGTGTATACTGTACTAGGGCACACAACACCCACTAACTCCTGCAGATGCCTGTACTAGAGAACAGCAATGACCGGTATATACAGGTGTATACTGGGCTGGGGCACACAACACCCACTAACTGCTGCAAATGCCTGAGAAAAGAACACACTGTCCCTGCTGCCTATCTAGCTTAGAGAACAGCAATGAACAGCAACTCCTGCAGATGCCTGAGAAAAGAACACACTGTCCCTGCCTGCCTATCTAGCTTAGAGAACAGCAACTCCTGCAGATGCCTGAAAAAAGAACACACTGTCCCTGCCTGCCTATCTAGCTTAGAGAAGAGCAATGAACAGCAACTCCTGCAGATGCCTGAGAAAAGAACACACTGTCCCTGCCTGCCTATCTAGCTTAGAGAACAGTAATGAACAGCAACTCCTGCAGATTCCTGAGAAAAGAACAGAACATAGAACACACTGTCCCTGCCTATGTATCTCTTTCCCTGCATGCCGGAACACACTGCACAAGGCCGCCGCGCTGGCGGCCTTTTATTGTGTGGGGCGTGTGCTAAACCCCCCTGAGCTATGATTGGCCACAGGCATCCTGCCTGTGGCCAATTATGTCTCTCCTCGCTGCCGGCGCTGTGATTGGCCAAGCATGCAGGGTCACAGTGCATGCTTGGCCAATGACAGAGCCGGGATTGCACTGCAATGGCGCGGTGTATTGTATACCATTCGCGTCACTCAAATTTGCCGCGAACGGCCCATAACATTTGATCTTCATCAAACGATCGAACAGCCGATGTTCGAGTCGAACGTGTGTTCGACTCGAACACGAAGCTCATCCCTACTATGGAGATAGAGAAAATACATATTACTTACAAAATTCATTTTGCGAATACATCAATGAAATAACATGTATATACAGTCAGGTCCATAAATATTGGGACATCGACACAATTCTAATCTTTTTGGCTCTATACACCACCACAATGGATTTGAAATGAAATAAACAAGATGTGCTTTAACTGAAGACTTTCAGCTTTAATTTGAAGGTATTTACATCCAAATCAGGTGAACGGTGTAGGAATTACAACAGTTTGTATAAGTGCCTCCCACTTTTTAAGAGACCAAAGGTAATGGGACAATTGGCTGCTCAGCTGTTCCATGGCCAGGTGTGTGTTATTCCCTCATTATTCCATTAACAAGGAGAAGATAAAAGGTCCAGAGTTAATTTCAAGTGTGCTATTTGCATTTGGAATCTGTTGCTGTTTACTCTCAATATGAGATCCAAAGAGCTTTCACTATCAGTGAAGCAAGCCATCATTAGGCTGGAAAAAAAAACATCAGAGAGATAGCAAAAACATTAGGTGTTGCCAAATCAACTGTTTGTAACATCCTTAAAAAGAAAGAACGCACCGGTGAGCTCAGCAACACCAAAAGACCCGTAAGACCACGGAAAACAACTGTGGTGGATGACCGAAGAATTCTTTCCCTGGTGAAGAAAACACCCTTCACAACAGTTGGCCAGATAAAGAACACTCTCCAGAAGGTAGGTGTATGTGTGTCAAAGTCAACAATCAAGAGAAGACTTCACCAGAGTGAATACAGAGGGTTCACCACAAGATGGAAACCATTGGTGAGCCTCAAAAACAGGAAGGCCAGATTAGAGTTTGCCAAACAACATCTAAAAAAGCCTTCACAGTTCTGGAACAACATCCAATGGACTGATGAGACCAAGATCAACTTGTACCAGAGTGATGGGAAGAGAAGAGTATGGAGAAGGAAAAGAACTGCTCATGATCCAAAGCATACCACCTCATCAGTGTAGCATGGTGGTGGTAGTGTCATGGCGTGGGCATGTATGGCTGCCAATGGAACTGGTTCTCTTGTATTTATTGATGATGTGACTGCTGACAAAAGCAGCAGGTTGAATTCTGAAGTGTTTCAGGCAATATTATCTGCTCCGGACAGTTTTAGACTGTGTGAGGCGGGAGGGGGGGACATATCAATGGAGGTACCCCCTGGCAGTAGTGAAGGGCTCATCTACATTTACACTGCGACTACACAGTGACCTCCCAAATCTGTTTGCCTTTTTAAGGGTTGAACCGTTCTCTGTACCAAACTGGAGATCACCATTACCACAGATAAAAAACTATAAAGAAGTTCAAACTCCACAGAGAAGCCAGCTGGGAAAATAACATTGACATTAAAATTGGTTCTAGGGGAGAAGAGAAGCAACCATAAAAAACGCAGAAAAGACTAGGAGAACTTCATATGCCCCATGGTGCTCGGCCCCTTCTCTTTTCTCTCCCCTTTGAACCACCCCCCCTTTTTTTTTCTCCCCCAGAGAATCAAAGATCTTAGAAGAGTATATACAATAACTTTGATTAGTTACTTCCTTTTTTTTTTTTGGATCGGCAGGATACAAGTGAATTTAACTAAGCTAATCAACTGAACAAGACATTAGGGGGAACTGCATGATCTATAATAGCACTACCAGATATAGGAAGTGATAGGGGAAGAGGGAGAACATGGATGTAGGTTGGTAATATATGGTGGTACAAGGTGGGATAAATATGGACTACTCACTACCTACTAAGAGAACTAAAGAAAGTAATGGATAAACCATGTCACCGATATTGTTAACTATTAACTATTACATTATTAATATCAAATGTTAAATGGATAAATTGAGATGAGGGTGGGGGGGCGGGGGGTTAAACACTGGATACACTCCACATAGGGGGATAAGAGAGAAATAGACAAGTGATGGAATACATTTTTTCTGTGTGTGTGTACGATATTTTGGGGTATTTTTTTAGGGGAATTCGCTTGCAGAGCCCACCTTATTACACTGGGAATAGATCTAAAGAGAAGATTAGAGGGGGAAAGGGGGAGAGAGGGGGGATAAATAATTACACGGGTAAGATAAAACACAAGAGGGGGCACAAGTAATTAAGAAGGGGGGAGTGAGGGGAGAGGGGGAGGGAATGGGGAAGGGAGCTATGATAATAACATAACACTAAATTGGGAATTCCCATCGTCCTAAAAAATAAAAAAATGTTTTGTGTTTTGGACACAATGAGTAAATACACAGGGGGGGGTGTAAATAAGGGAATTTTTTATATATTTTTTTTTTCCCACCCGGTTAAAAGATTAATAAGACTATGTTTTTTTCTTGGATTATATAGCAATGTAATATGATATATTGTAATGTACTGAGGTGAAGGTCGTGAGTATCAAGAGGAATACAGAGATATAATGTACAATGTATACAATGTATAGAAGTATAGATATACAATGAGATATAATGAGATATATAGATGTGCATTGAGGCTCTGGTGAAACGGACAAAAGAGGAGAAACAATAAGGGGCTGGAAAGAGAGGGGGGTATAATGGGGTTACAATGGGGATAGGGTGAAGGAGATAAGTATGGAAATATGGGAAGGAAATATGGAACATCTGGTTCTTCTCCTCCTTGGAGAGCCTCACTGGAAAATAGTACATGTTATTTGTAAGATATGTTATTGTCATAAACTGGTGGAACACGCTCGGAATGCTCGGCCTGGAGCAGCTGTGCTCAATCTCGGCCCCCCAATAGGCCAACACTCAAGAAACCGGTAGATTGGAAATTGAGTGAATAAAAGCAGAAATAGCTTTAGGGACTCCCTGGAGGCCATAAGCAAACGGCTGGCCTTGGAGCCTATAGATAGGTAGGGAGGGGGTGGGAGTGGTTTCAGGTTTTTTTTTTTGTTTGGTTGTTTTTTTTGTTGTTTTTTTTCTCTCTCTCTCTCTCTCTCTTCTTCTCTCTCCCATTTGCTTTTTCTCTCTCTCTCCTCCTTTTGGATAACACCTTTTTTGCGGCTCCCCCCCCCCCTTTGAGATTGGGAGGGCATTGGCTTAGGAGAGGAAGAAACCCATTATTTGGGTAAAAATATTATAGACTAGGAGGCAAAGCAAAAGACGATGGAAACTCTCAATTCTGTACTTTAATGTAAAGGGACTAAATATCCCGGAAAAACGTTGGATGTTATTGCAAGACCTTAGGAGATTGCAGTTTATTTTTACAAGTCCGTGAAGTCACGGAAAGCTATTCACTAAGTTACCAAGTCTAAATTTAACAAGTTATCATTCCAGTATTGAAGTGTGGTATTTTGTAATAAGAGCTTGTGTAGAAAGGTGAATATTATCTGTATTATCATTTATCTTTGATATATCTATTTTATTTGAATTATCATGAAATATACCTGATATTAATTTGCGCGGTATTTTTAGGTAATAAATATATATATTTTAAGCATATCATTTCTGTCACTTGTCTTCAAAATAGCACGGATAAACAAAATTGAATTTCTTGTCTGTGTAGCGGGGTCTTTAAATTTAGGTGAGGTACACCTGGGTGGAAGTTCAGGTGTGTAGGTTTGGGAGTAATGACCATTTATATTCGTGGAGGATTGGGCGGTGTAATAATCTCCTTGGCCGGTGGGTGGTGAGTGCCCGCAGGCTCAAGGTAGATTCACTGCGATAGTGCTGTCCTTTTTGTCCCTTCTCGGAGATGGTACGGCGAGGGCGGGGAACCTGCCGTGGCGTCATTGGAGGGGATAAAAGGG
This sequence comes from Rana muscosa, assembly GCA_029206835.1. Lineage (NCBI taxonomy): Eukaryota > Metazoa > Chordata > Amphibia > Anura > Ranidae > Rana > Rana muscosa. The sequence goes on from CM055118.1 coordinate 372,054,975, forward strand.
GGAGACGCCCTGGTCACGAGGTCTTGCTCTTCTGGAGGTTCTTCATCACGCGCCCAGGCACCTTAGGCCTGGGTGCGGGCGGGTCTGGATTTCGGCTCAGGTGCCCTAGGCCTGACCGGAATGGAGTTGGAGTCCATCCCAGGCACCTTCAGCCTGGGGTGAGGTACTAAAACAGGAGGCCTGGGGCCCAGTGACTTCGACTGGGTCCCGCGAGGGTGGAGAAGTCCAAGGGTCCCTGAAGTGGATGGGGCCCATGTCTGAGGTGAGGAGGCCGGGGAGGTTACCCATTCGGAGAGTCTGGAGCAGCATCAACCCAGTGACAGATGGGCCTCTGGTAACTCCCTTGGAGGGACATCTTCCCCTGATAGGGGCCACAACGCAGCAAAGGTACTCCTATCTACGTTCTCTTGAGTCGCTGGTAGAGACTCTCAAGTTCTAAGTCCTTTCAAGATATGGCTATAGTAACCGCTGGCAAGTGGTTTAGCTGGTAATTAGGATAGTGCCTCGGCCTGCTCATCCCCTGTATCAAAATGTTAACAAGTCGCAACCAGTTGGCTACTGAAGCACTGTTTATTGTGAGAAATGCAATAAAACAAGAGTTGGACTGTGATCGGTGTGTGGAACTCTGGTTAATAGGAGCAAAGGGAAGTGTTGGCACAGCAGGACTTAATCCTTTACAGAAGCACATAGGCCCGAGGAAATATCTGGTACTGGCCTTCACCTCACCCACAGCTATGGGGAGGACATGGGCCGTAGCGCATCTCACCCTATCGTGTGTGATACCCCTAGAAGAAAGAGATGGGGTGAGGTCGCTACATCTGTATTTGTGGAAAAATGTAAAATCTCCCAAAACAAAGATTTACATAATTTCATAAATACAATACTGTTTTATTATTTCAGTATAAACATTCTGACAGTTCACTGTACAAAGTAAGGTCTGTTGGCATGGACCATAGGGTGAGTACCTGGATTGAAAACTGGCTACAGGGGCGAGTTCAGAGGGTAGTGATAAATGGGGAGTACTCGGAATGGGCAGGGGGGGAAAGTGGGGTCCCCCTGGGTTCTGTCCTGGAAACAATCCTATTTAATTTATTCATAAACAACCTGGAGAATGGGGTAAACAGTTCAATCTCTGTATTTGCAGATGATACTAAGCTAAGCAGGGCCATAAATTCTCTGCAGGATGTGGAAACCTTACAAGAAGATCTGAACAAATGAATGGGGTGGGCAACTACCTTATATACTCGAGTATAAGCTTATATTCGGGTAATATAAGCCGAAGCACCTCATTTTACCACAAAAAAACTGGGAAAACTTATTGACTCGAGTATAAGCCTATGGTGTTCATCTGCATGCCTCACTTTGCCTCACTTTGCCTCACTGTGTCCATGTGCATGCCTCACTGTGCCCATGCCTCACTGTATCCATGACTAGACTGACGTTTAACATGGGAGTCTATAGAAGGAGTGCCCGGATTTTAAAAATTGTTGCTCCCCGGCCATAGGTCCCCCAGACAACAAACTTTGCACACTTGTAGAGGAGAAATGGGGCTACATGTGTGCCACGTTTCGGGTCCAGGGGACCTAAGACCAGCCAGTACCGGGTCCCCAAAATCACCAGAGAAATTACCGTTTAACATGGGAGTCTATGGAAGGAGTGCCCGGCTTTGAAAAATCGGTGCTCCCCGGCCGTACGTCCCCCGGACAACAAACTTTGTACACTTGAAGAGTGGGGCTACATGTGTGCCAAGTTTGGGGTCCAGAGGAACTACGGCCGGCTGGTACCGGGTCCCCAAAACCACCAAATAAATTACCATTTAACATGGGAGTCTATGGAAGGGGTGCTCGGCTTTGAAAAATCGGTGCTCCCCGGCTGTAGAGGAAGAGTAGGGGCTACATGTGTGCCAAGTTTGAGGTTCAGGGGACCTACGGCCAGCCGGTACTGGGTCCCCAACCTCCGGGAGATCAGGAGCAAAAAGGTGACTCGAGTATAAGCCGAGGAGGGCATTTTCAGCAAAAAAAATGTGCTGAAAAACTCGGCTTATACTCGAGTATATACGGTACATGGCAAATGAGGGTTAATGTAGAAAAAATTTAAATAATGCATTTGGGTGGCAAAAATATGAATGCATTCTACTCTACTGGGAGGAGAACCTCTGGAGGAATCTAGGATGGAAAACACCTGGGGGTCCTAGTAGATGACAGGCTCAGCAATGGCATGCAATGCCAAGCTTTTGCAAGCAAAGCAAACAGAATAATGGCATGCATTAAAAAGGGGATTGACTCCAGAGATAAAACGATAAATCTCCCACTCTACAAGACTCTGCTCAGGCCGCACCTGCAGTATGCCGTCCAGTTGTGGGCACCAGTCCTTAGGAAGGATGTGCTGGAACTGGAGAGAGTCCAGAGAAGGGCAACAAAACTAATAAAGGGTCTGGAGGACATTAGTTATGAGGAAAGGTTACGAGCACTGAACTTATTCTCTCTGGAGAAGAGACGCTTGAGAGGGGATATGATTTCAATGTACAAATACCATACTGGTGACCCCACAACAGGGATAAAACTTTTCCGCATAAAGGAATTTAATAAGGCACGCGGCCATTCACTAAAATTAGAAGAAAAGTGGTTTAGCCTTAAACTGCGTAGAGGGTTCTTTACTGTAAGAGCGGTAAGGATGTGGCATTCCCTTCCACAGGCGGTGGTTTCAGCAGGGAGCATCGATAATTTCAAAAAACTATTAGATAAGCACCTGAACGACCACAACATACAGGGATATACAATGTAATACTGACATGTATTCACACACATAGGCTGGACTTGATGGACTTGTGTGTTTTTTCAACCTCGCATATTATGTATTTGATATTATTTGTTACTACTCTGCATATAATAAAGACAATTGTTAAGTGTCCTGTCTCTGTGATGAATTGTACGGCTGAAAATATAAAATAACATAATGACCAACAAACTCATTTTATTACACCCGGAAAACTTACACAGGGCTGTGTGTTAGGATGTCATGGGTAGGGTTGAGCGAACCCGAACTGTAAAGTTCAGGTTCGTACCGGACTTTTGGGTTTTTGGTACCCGGACCCGAACCCGAACAATGTACGGTATGTTCGGGTTCGGGTTGGGTGTTCGGCAATGTAATGGCGCATTTTAAAAAGCTGCAGGGCAGCCAATCAACATTCGTTTTAACTTGTGTGCCCTTATAAGCCATCACAGCCATGCCTACTAATGGCATGGCTGTTATTGGCCAGTGCAGCATGTGACCCAGCCTCTATATAAGCTAGAGGCACATAGCACAGCACGTCACTCTGCTTCAGTTAGTGTAGGGAAAGGTTGCTGCTGCTGCTGCTTTGAGGGAGAGAATTAGATAGGAGTCCTGATTCAGAAATCAAATTACTCAGCGATCTACCTTGCTTTTGTTGTGTGGGTGCAGTGCACAATCTTTTTATCCTGCCCTGAGCCCAGTGCCAGAGAAAAGATAACTTTTATCTGTCTGTTAGTTAGGTTGGCTGAAGCCTTGGGCAGCGGACGCAACGTCCAAACAAAATTGGTGCAGGATCCCGTTTGAAGGGAAAGCCCTCTTTGGCGAAAAGCTGGAAAAGGCCATCTCCCGGGTAAAGGGAGGGAAAACGGGTCTTCTCCCACAAGATAGAAGACAGAGAAGGTCAGGAATCTTCACGTCCAAACCCCAACCATTAAGGATAAGAGGCTTTACGCAATTCAGGCAGGATAAGGATCCCAAGAGAAACTAGAGGAGCTCGCAGGCAACCGTCCTAAGGTCAAGTAATCGAACGACACCTAACCCCCAGGATGCCTCTAAGTCTTTTTGACTCGGGGCTGTCCCAGGAGTCTCAGGTCGGAGCCAGGCTACAGCTGTTTGCCAAGACCTGGTAACACAGATGTACGGATCCCTGGGTAGTCTTTACCATTCTCTTCAGCCACTTCTGGACATTCACAAGCCATCCCCCTGTAGATCACTTTTCACCGACAAAGGTCCCAAGCTCCCCTCAGAAGGCAGAAGCTCTAGGTCACTTCCTAACATCCTCACAAACCCAGAGAGCAGTAGTCCCTGTTCCTGCAGCAGAAAGATTCTCAGGTTTCTACTCCATTCTCTTCCTCGTCCCCGAAGAATAACAGGGGCTGGAGACCGGTGATCCATCTGAAAAGATTAAACTTTTACATACACCTGGACTCTTTTAAGATGGAATCACTCCAGACAATTATACAGGCTGTTCAACCCGGGGACTGAATGTTATCCATAGATCTTAAGGATGCATACCTGCATGTCCCGATCCTCCCAGCCTTTCAAAAATATATCAGGTTCACAGTGGGACAACTTCATCTCCAGTTTTGGAGTCTGCCCTTTGGACTCTGTACCTCCCAGAGGGTATTCACAAAGATCCTAGTCTCGATCCTTGCCCCCCTGAGGGAACAGGGTCTCAGAGTCTTTCATTATTTAGATGATATTCTCATACTGGTGGAAAGTCAAGATCAGCTATTATCACACAGAAAGATTCTCATGACAACCCTCTCGGACGTCGGGTGGTTGATGAACGAAGAGAAGAGCCAACTTATACCAACCCAGAGCAGTTTATCTGGGAGCCCTCTTCAATACGGCAGTGGGTACAGTTGCCTTACCACACCACAAGATAACGTCTATTTGCAGGAGGATAGAATCACTCTGTTCAACTCATCACCTCTCAGCCTCCAGATGTCTGAGCCTAATAGGGACAATGGCAGCCTGCATACCAATGCTTCCATGGGCACACTGGCACATGAGGTGTTTTCAACTAGGCTTCCTATCTCAATGGAGGAGACGGTCGATGTCCCAGACGATATACATCACAAACTGTATGCGGAGAGGTCTTCTATGGTGGTCCAAAAATGATATGCTGTCAAAACCACGCCAGTTGGGGTACACCTCCTGGACCATAGTAACAACAGATGCCAGTATGCAGGGCTGGGGAACACATTTCGGTCAGACAACAGTGCAGGCGAGATGGTCTTTCCCCACCATCGGGATTGTCTCAAACGTCCTTGAAATCCAGGCAGCATTCCTAACACTGACAGCCTTGTCCCCCAAGCTCGAGGGAAAGTCAGTTGTCCTACGCATGAACAATCATGCGGCTGTGTCCTACAGCCAATGCCAGGGTGGGAAAAAACAGAAAAAACTTACTAACGGAGGTGGAGCCCATCATGCTGTGGGCAGAAAATAATTTGATAGACTTAAAGGCGGTTTATCTCCCGGGTCACCTGAACCAGGAAGCCGACCGCCTGTCCCGGGAATTCCAGGACGCCAACGAGTGGTCACTCCACCCCACGATTTTCAGGTGGATCAGTGGGGATTACCAGAAATAGACCTTTTTGCCTCGGAAGCCAACTCCAAACTTCCCAGGTTCCTTTCACGCCTCCCTCACCCCCAGGCAGAGGATGCCCTCCTGAGCCCGTGGATTTGCACCTGGGCTTATGCCTTCCCTCTCCGTCCCCTTATCTCCAGGTTCCTGACGAGACCATTATCGGAGCCAATTTCTGTGATGGCAGTTCTCCCCTACTGGCCAAGACGTCCATGGTTGCTCCTGGCGATACATCTCAGCACCCAACGCCCAGTGAGGATACCGATAATATCATGCCTGCTCTCCCAGGGAGACTTCTCACACCCAAACCCCTCCAGACTCAACCTTCAGGTCTGGATACTGAAAGGAAAAGGTTCAAAACACTAGGCTGTTCTTCCAAGGTAATATCAACCCTCATGAAGGCCAAAAAACCGTTGATCAACAACATGTATTCCAGAGTCTGGGACAAGTTTAAAGCCTTTTCAGTCGGATGGGGAGTAGATCCGTCAGTCTCTTCCACCTCATTATTGCTGGACTTTCCCCAAACAGGCCTTGACCTAGGCTTAGGCCTCAGTACACTTAAGGTTTAAGTGGCAGTGATCTCAGCAGGCACAGACAAGAGGTGGGCGGAGGATCTTCTCGTGGTTCAGTTCTTCAGAGCGGTAAAGAAAATATGTCCCCCAATCGGGCAGCCTTTTCCCAAGTGGGACCTTCCCTTTATTCTGGAAGTATTGTCGGAACAACCTTTTGCCCCATCGGAAACAGCCTCAGTATGGAACTTAACCCTAAAGATGGCTTTCCTGATAGCAATAACATCAGGCCGAAGAGTCTCAGAGCTACAAGCCTTAGGGGTGGAAGATGACAACATCATCTTCTACCCAGACAGGGTGGAATTACGCACAATACGTGGTTTTGTTCCTAAGATATCTACCCCTGCTTCTTTGGCCAAACCTTGGGCTTTACCAATGTTCCTGGAACCAACTTCAGGCTAACTTAACCTCACATCTCCCTTAAGGAGATCTACAAACCTGTTTGTACTACCAGGAGGGTAGAACAAGGGCAAGGAAGCCTCAGCCAGAACAATCGCATCATGGATAGTAAATCTGATCCAAGAGGCATACAGGTCCAAAGGACGAGATCCTCTTCCTTGGTCAGGGCTCACTCGACCAGAGCGGTCGCATCCTCATGGGCCGCAAGGGCAAACGTCTCGGTGGACACAATCTGCAAAGCCGCAACGTGGTCCTCGCAGCACACATTCATGTGGCACTATAGAGTGGACCCAGAAGCTCTAACATCAGTCGATTTTGGCAAGAAGCCTTCCGTCTTAACTAAATAAATTTCCTTTCTAAGCATCACCCACCCGTTTCAGCTAGTTATTTTATCACTAGTATGCTGCCATGGATGCACCAGGAAAACTGAAAATTGTTTCATATTTACTGTAATTTTCCTTTCCTGGTGCATATCCATGGCAGCATACGCACCCTCACTCTGTATTCTATATTACAGAGAATGATGGGGGAGTCATTAACTCTTACTTTTATAATATTGCCGGTCCTGAGGGCGGAGCTTATCACTAGTATGCTGCCATGGATATGCACCAGGAAAGGAAAATTACGGTAAGTATGAAACAATTTTCTGTTTTTTTGGATCTTGTGGATCGCTGTATCAGGATTCAATTGTTAAAACGCAATATCACCCAGTGACTCCCACCAAATGAAAGTAAAACAATATACCATTGATATATCTCAGCTGCACACTTACAATCTCCTAATCCAAACATAAAGTTGTTGTGCTTAGTAGGATAATTTTCCTGCTCAGTATTTATGATTAAGTCATTTTTAACAATGATATTTTTAAGATACAGATTCAATCGAATATGACCACAGTCTAAAAATACGAAATTTATTCACCAGACATGTAATCATACAAAATAGTTATATATATATATTGGTTGACAAAAACAAACGTTACATGAAATTAAAATACTGATTGCGTTACATAACAGCTTGAATATCAGTTGAAACACCCGCTAAATGGGTTTGTAGTACCTTTGACATGATACAGCAATGATAAACTTCCCTGTAGAATCAATAACCTTGTAAAATGACAATTAGACAGAACGTCTGTATTTCACAAATTCAACCGTTACTATACTGCAGGTAAGTAAGTGGTTAATGAAGCAGGTAATACCGTCACCCAGGTGTACTTCAGGTAAATGCAAGATCATTTTCAGTGACCCCCGGATCCGTGAGAAATCAAAATGACACATATGGAAACGGATAGTGTGTTCATTAGATCTCTGGCCTTTATTGAATTTTGAGTGGCTTTTATGTAAAAGAAAGATAGGAGGGGCAATGTCTTAACACATACGTTTCTAAAAATAATACAAACTCAGTATATTCTTATCTTGTATTAAACTAGATTCAGCAGTCTACAAGAGCTAAAAGATGACTTTGCTTATACAATCAGGCTGATCCATGAATATCAGTAGCAGGGTGTAACTCTATGCAAACTGCCAGTTAAGCTAAGTATGTCAAAGTTCAATAACTTCATATATTCTATTACAATCCCCTCTTTTATCACGAACGTGATAATCACAAACCCTGAAGCCCCCGACATTCACCTGGACTACTTTCTCATAAATGTATCATTATCCTAAGCATGTAACAATAAACAGATAATCTCAGCTTCATAGCAATTGTCCATGAAATACAAAGGGGGGGGCGTGACAGTCCTTAAAAGCAAGTGGGAGGGGCATGAAAGCCTTTAGGCCAAATAAAAAATTGTCCCAAAGAAAAGCACAAAAAAAATCTCTTGTATGGCTTCTGAATGTCCAATAAATTCATGAAAGGGAAGGAAAAAGAAATGTCCACATTATAATTCTCATTCTCCTAAACTTTTCCCAAAACTTTTGGTTCGATTCTGTGTTTACACATATTTTACAGAGATCCTTCTACCCCAAAACCCTGCCTCTTTGTAAGGATAGAACTCGATATCCACAGACAGATGGGAACTGATGCATTGGGCTAGACTTGGGTCTTCGGGCTGGCGTATCTGGATCACTCCCTTGTGATGCTCACTGGAATTTCGTAGACCTTGGGCGTGCGTCATGGCTAACCCTCAAGGTGTCATTCCAGGAATATTTTCCAGCAGGTGTCCGCCTTTACTCATCTCAGCATCTCCCATGGCATTTGAACAACAAACATGAACAACAAAGATGAACAACGAAGATTTCCATGTAAAAGCTGTAGTCATCTCTTCATCCGGATAGGGTATAAGGCAGGGTATAAATGGGGTATAGGGTAGGAATGGGATGGGCATTTCTTCTGGCTGGCTGGGGCAGATATTCCTCATCCAACATGAATAATCACAGAATCTACCTGATCAATTAAGGCCTTAACCATTGGAGGTATTTAAAATAATATTCCTCATTAACTCAAACATAAGTAAAGCATGCAGAAATATAAAATGTTTCTCAGCAACAGTCTTCATTATTTAGATTCAATATGTTTAACTAAACATTTTTTTCAAATCCAGTATTACAGCAGGACTTCAATAAAACTTAAACAACTTTAGTTTTTTCTATCCTCGGGACCCAAGTGGACCCGAGGAACTCAGAACAGAACATTTTACCCAAACACATATTCTGACTCAGAAGTCAGCCTCCTAACTTTTCAAATATATCTGATCATCAGCAACAAAACATTGATGGATAAACTTCATTACATCATTAACATATCTTCACGATTGAAACTCTGGGAATTCAAAAAGTAAATATATCCAGAATAGTCACTCTGACTGTTATTCAAACAAACTTTCCCATCATATTTCAGTACCTCATGGACTCAATATATGCAGCAATTTATTTTGTATATACTGGTTACTTAACCCAAACTTTTAGAGAAATATATATTATCAGGAACATGGGCCTAATAACTTCTACTCCCTGAACAAGAAAACACAATATGAGACAACCATCTCTTTGTGTACATTTAAACCAACACTTAAGATACTTTACTAATCAAATAATACCTTGTGCATTCATTAAACACAATACAACCACTTTCTCCTTTTATTCACATCCATTTGGCCACTCCATTCATTCTTCATTTAGAAATGTTTTCCATATTTGCCCTTTGAACATCTTTTAAGCACCTTTTACCATTACTTTTTTTTTTTTTTTCCCTAGTGCATAGGATTACACAAACCTTAAGTTACTTCCTTTTTCTTTACCAACCACAATTCCTCTGGCGTAGCGCCTGGAATACATAACTTCCTTGGATGAGGCTGGCTCACACACCTGCAGTGCATTCGCACTCCGCACTGCCCAAAAAGGTGTGCAGTTTCTAGGCAGTGTGGTCCGGCTTGCGTGCGAATTCAGGGCCATTGACTTCTATGGGAACGCTTCTGCATTCAGTTGTGAACAGTATAAAATCCTGACCTGATATGCAATCCTGACCTGATCCTGATAAAAAACTGACATGAAACGCTGAACAACTACTTTGTCAATTAGCTGTGAAAACAGAGCTCAAACTCGCACTGCATATGTGTGAACCCAGCCCTAAAATTGTATTTAACCCAAAAAAAGAAAATCAAACATTTTTAAATCCCCAATCATTGTTCATACAGCCTAAACACAAATTAAAACCATTTGCACAAATATCCATTCCCTTGTCTTGTAACAGGCAATGTCCTTATACAATGCAAAAGTTCGCTTTTTTTTTTTTTTCTCAACATCAACAAAACTATATTTGTCGAAACTGAAAAGAAAAACAACACCTTTTAACTTCAATAACGTAAGGATAGGCAATTACACAATTAAAACAGTCCCCAAAGTCAGACTCCAAGGCTCTAAGGCTCTGTCTCCACTACTGTGAGTTGCCGTGTGACTTGACACATGCGAAGTCGCATGACAAGTCAAAAACCCATGTAATTCAATGATCCTTGTTTTAATTCGTGCGACTCAAGTCGCAGTGACGCAAAAAGGTTCTTGCACTATTTTGTTCCTACTTCGGTGCGACCTTTTCTCACACTTTTGCATGACATTGCATCAAAAATCGCATTGCAAAGTCACACTGCAAATCACGCAAATCTGGGGTTGCAATAGTGGAAACAGAACCTAACTGAAATAATCAAAATACCCCATGTATAAGTTGAAATGCTACTCTAAAAAAATTGTATCTGATCAGATTCCTCAAAAAAAAACATTTGGTACCAGCGCATACATGTAATTTATCAGTGACGTCACATTCCCCTTTTAATGTTTCCAATTAACTATGCATTTGACATGGGAATATGGGCCCAACACATTTCATGAATAGACTGACAATAGTTGCAACATTTTAACAATAAACATGTATTTTTTAATCTATATAGATAACTTTTCTGAATCAAATCCTTCTTTAACATTTTCTCCACCTCAGCAAGTCTCTCGGACTCGCTGAATATGGAATGCAAATATAGCAGTATGCTTTGCGCAAAAGCGTTGATGAAGGTATGGTCGGTTGTTTGATCCCCTCTTTCACTTGAAGTGAAATAGCAGATTTATGCAAGCGGACATATACCTCTGTGTATTGTGCTAAACAATACTTTGGATAGGAGGAATCACTCAAATAAAGCACCACACACAGATGAGTACCCTACTCTGTCCCTCTCACCTGCCCACTTTAGCAACGCTCTCCTACTTGGCAGGATGAAAGGACATATCAATTACTCAACAATCCGTTTGCATTCAGAAGAAAAAACAACTTATACTTTAAATTGGAATTCCAAGACAACAACAAACAAACACATAAAATGTAAGCATTTTTCTCTGAGCAGATGGAAGAGAATTCCCTATACTAACAACAACTTTCCCTATAGTATAGCTAAAACCCCTTTGTCCCATCTGCACCACAGCGACAACATTTATCATACATACAAAAGTACTTACCACTCTCACAATATTTGGATATAAGCAAGGAGATTTCTAATACTGTAGACCACTTTGACTGTTTAACCTTAGGGCCAGTTCACACCACATGCAGTCCAGTGAGTTTTAAAAAAATAAAATAAAAATTCTGAAGCAGGTTATATGGTCTTCAATGGCATAGTTCACACCAGTGCTTGCAATTCCAGTGCACTTCAGTTCAAGCATCCTTCCTGCACTGGAACGCTGCAAAAATGCATAAAAAACGCACTGGAGGGGTGAAAAAAACACTGGACTGCATTAAAAATGCACAAAAAACGCACTGGAACACATCAAAAATGTGCATGTAAAAAAACCACCTGGAACGCATCCGGACTGCATTTCTATGGTGCAAACCGCCCCCTACAGTCAGTGTATCTACACAACAAATTATCTTATTACTTCTATGCGACAGATAGAAAAGCGAAAGTAGGTTGGATCACCGAAATATAATCCTCATTTACCATTTCAGCTCCTTGCCAAAAGGACTGTCGTGTACACTTTTCTACAGCGTTCCCAAAACGCTTCTAATTAGGACCTTCTGAGAGGTACTTTACAGCGTTCCCAAAACGCTTCTAATTAATTAGGACCTTCTCAAAAGGTTCTTTACAGCGTTCCCAAAACACTTCTAATTAATTAGGACCTTCTCAAAGGTACTTTCAAAGGTGGATTTTCCCAAAAAATCCCCTATACACCAAGGTGTGGTTCGTATCCCTCTTCTACATAAATTTAGTTCTAGATGAAATTTAAATCAGAGCTAAGGTAAGAGAAAACAGTCTGTCTAAAAGACAAAAAGATTCTTCTTACCAAAGGTGATTTTTTCATCTCCACCACTGCCACCATCTGAAGCAGGTAATACCGTCACCCAGGTGTACTTCAGGTAAATGCAAGATCATTTTCAGTGACCCCCGGATCCGTGAGAAATCAAAATGACACATATGGAAACGGATAGTGTGTTCATTAGATCTCTGGCCTTTATTGAATTTTGAGTGGCTTTTATGTAAAAGAAAGATAGGAGGGGCAATGTCTTAACACATACGTTTCTAAAAATAATACAAACTCAGTATATTCTTATCTTGTATTAAACTAGATTCAGCAGTCTACAAGAGCTAAAAGATGACTTTGCTTATACAATCAGGCTGATCCATGAATATCAGTAGCAGGGTGTAAATCTATGCAAACTGCCAGTTAAGCTAAGTATGTCAAAGTTCAATAATTTCATATATTCTATTACAGTTAACAACGTGAAATAAAATTAGACGTTTGTTATGTCAATCAAATGGAAACTATGCAAAATTAAAAATATATTGAAAATTTAATCTTTAGAGAAAAATCTACAAGGCGGTTATTAATTTGAGAGAATAATTATCAATTGTATAATACTCAATAAATCAATATTTAAGAGAACACAAGTGAATATATGGTAAGATAAAAATCAACACAACATAATTACCCATTCAAAAACGGTTACTGGTCTGAATTGCTGGTTACCAGAGTTTTGCAGAATGGCTGCCGTGGCTTTCAAGATGGATACTCTTAAAGAAGAATTACTTCTTGCGGCCTCCGAGTTCCAAAGCATAAGGTGTTCAGGAATCTTCATGAATGTAAAAGTGTGAGTAGATGAATGGTGTATGTGTCTGCATGTATGATTGATGGTAATCAGGTGTTTTGAGTCTTCTTGAGTGTCCTTTCATGGCATCTCTCTTGCCTTTAAATATCATCTCAGACAATAAGATCATACAAATTATAACAAGCTCTGCCCAAAAGGTATGGCTTCTTTTCCAATGGTTAAGGAAAAATCTGATGATTTACTTTGGTGAAATTCAGGTAATATCACCTTCAACCACTAGGCATGTCTGAGAGCAGAAAAATTTGTTCTGTACTATCTGTTAAATAATATGCTCTATTTTCATAATGTGTATCTGTTTTTATATTGATGCTGAGGAATATATATATTATTTCTATTATTCAGGGATTCTGGTAACCGGCATAATATACAATACTCTCAGTATAATTTTGATTAATCAATATCACATAAAATGGTTATATATATGTATACACGTACATCTTGTATATCTTATAAGACTGGTCTATCTAGGAAAAACACGTTATATATATTAATCAATATCACATAAAATGATTATCTATATGGATAAATGTATAATTCTGGTATATCCGATGAATATTTGTTTATCTAAAAACACATGCCATATGTATATTTTTATACAGTTATAATCACGATTCATATGTCTTTCATAACACTGATTGGCATCTTAAACAATTCTACTTAGAATTTGTTCTAAATCACAATCTTTATATTTTTACCTTAAGACAGAATTTTCATTAGGCCAGTAGACACTAAAATCATAATCGTATCTGTGACCTGGAATATAATATATAATTTGACTGACTTATAGCCACATGTATTTTAAAATATCACTGAGTAGATAGTTTGAATGAACTTTGCACAGATTCAATGAATATTTATAGATGGTTTAGCTGTACACAACTCCTAAAATCGAACACAATGGGTTTCGTTAGACAAGGATGATTTTTATGTGATAACAGTCTGTGTAACTTTTTTTTATGGCGGTGTTTGGTTTATCCTTTAATCTACCCATCAAGGACAGGTAAATATCTTTGGTTTCGTAAAAGGAGCCACTATTGTTCAGGTGACTTTGTTTTAACATAGGGTTTGTATATTTTTGAATGGTTGATCCATTGAAACTTGGAAAACATATGAAGTCACAAAGACCTTTATTTCATCTTGTCTTGAGGCCTAACTGAATTTAACATCTCCGCCAGAAGATTATACAATTTATTATTTCTTCATCATAATCACAACAAAGTTTAAATATTGCAGTGTCTGTCTATCGCTCTTCTCCCGGTGCCACCTGAGATGCAGGACTTGAGTGCTTCCGTCAGCACACTGCTTCCTCCAGTCTGTAACTTCAGATATCAGATATTGTAAGAGCCAGGCGAGACTAGCTCAGTTACACAGCTTGAAAATTGACTGTTTATTTGAACAAGAATACAGTCTTATATACAGTTGAAGAGGAGGTTCCCCCCTCCTGCTCATATTACTCTAACAATACACCTGTAACCTGAAAAATAAATTAACATGAGGTCAACCGCTTAATGACCTCTTCACGCCGATATACGTCGGCAGAATGGTTCGTACAGGCACAATCACGTACCTGTACGTGGCCCTTTAACTGCCGACGTCGGGGTCGCGCGCGTGCCGCCGGCGGCGCGCTCGCGACCCCCCTGCCTTACCCGTGAGTGGGACCGCGGGTCCCGCAGACTTGATCAACGCGGGGATCCCCGCGATCGTCTCACGGAGGCTCAGAGCGGGGAGATGTGTGTGTAAACACAGCATCTCCCTGCTCCTCTACTGACAATGTCAGCGATCTCCGTTCTGTGTAATCAGAGCGGAGATCGGTGACGTGTCAGTCGTAGCCCCCCTCCCTCAGTTAGTAACACGCCCCTAGGCACACTTAACCCCTCCAGCACCCCTAGTGGTTAACCCCTTCACTGCCACTGTCATTTTCACAGTAACCAGTGCATTTTTATTGCACTGTTCGCTGTGAAAATGACAATGGTCCCAAAAATGTGTCAAAAGTGTCCGATGTGTCCGCCATAATGTCGCAATCACGAAAAAAATCGCTGATCGCCGCCATTACTAGTAAAAAAAAAGATAATAAAAATGCCTTAAAACTATACCCTATTTTGTAAACGCTATAATTTTTGCGCAAACCAATCAATAAACGCCGATTGCAATTTTTTTTACCAAAAATATGTAGAAGAATACGTATCGGCCTAAACTGAGGGAAAAAATGTTTTTTTATATATTTTTTGGAGATATTTATTATAGCAAAAAGTAAAAAATATGTAATTTTTTTCACAATTTTTGCTCTATTTTTGTTTATAGCACAAAAAAATAAAACCGCAGAGGTGATCAAATACCACCAAAAGAAAGCTCTATTTGTGGGAAAAAAAGGACGCCAATTTTGTTTGGGAGCCACGTTGCACGACCGCGCAATTGTCAGTTAAAGCGACGCAGTGCCGAATCGCAAAAAGGGGCCTGGTCATAATGGCCCGCATTGGTTCGGGGCTTAAGTGCTAATCCCTTAAAGCAGCTGATGTGACTCCGTGCCCACCTGGCCATTGTTGTGATTAATCTGGATTTCACTAAAGGTCGGGCTTGTTGTCACCGAGCTTCACACAGTAGATTATACATTATCATAAGTATAAACACAGGACACCTTCACACAATAGCAGGAGCTTCAGTAGGAGTCGGCCCGTTTCCTACATTGTACAGAGGCCAATGTGATCAGCTCTTTCAATTAACGTGTCGAGTTCAGAATCAAACAAACCAAGAATAGTCTTTATATATATTATGGTAGATATTGTGGATAAATATTACTGTCCCATTTTAAGTAATCCAAGACACATTTTCTCGGTCACCCTGTGCCCCTAATGGACACAGGGTGACTTAGACATAGGAGTTGCATGGGGAGCTAAAACAAGGGTTTCCCAACCTCTCCAAAGGATTCTGGGTTCAACTGGCCCCAGTGCCGATCCTGACCTCCCTGGGGCCCTAAGCAAAATTCTGCAAAGGGGCCCTCTACCTGACCCGTGAATAATGGGTGTTGTTTAAGCGTAATATTGAACGTGGCTTAAAGGGGCGTGACTCAAAGGGGTGTGGTTAGAGTCTGAGATGAACGAGGGATGGAGGGAGGGAGATAGAGAGAGAGAGAGAGTGTAAAAAAGAGGGATGGAGGGACAGCAGGCCCAGATCCTACACCGCAATAGAAATATGAGTATTCCAGAAAGTTTAACAATCAGCAGATCAAGATTCTCCAAACACCTGGTGTTAGCAATTCAATCATCCTGGCACCATGGTTGTTATGGTGTCAGGGTGATTAAAGCACATTATTTCTATTATTACTTTGTAATATAAAATGAAATCATTCAACTCACCATAATGCAGAATCAGTGGGAGCCCTGATGTCACTGTCCCCAGCCAGCAGAGTGCCTCCTTACATTTCAGGTGTCCCCAGCGGAGTGCCTCCTTACATCTCAGGTGTCCCCAGCGGAGTGCCTCCTTACATCTCAGGTGTCCCCAGCGGAGTGCCTCCTTACATCTCAGGTGTCCCCGGCCAGCGGAGTGCCTCCTTACATTTCAGATGTCCCCAGCGGAGTGCCTCCTTACATCTCAGGTGTCCCCAGCCAGCGGAGTGCCTCCTTACATCTCAGGTGTCCCCAGCCAGCGGAGTGCTTCCTTACATTTCAGGTGCCCCCCCCCAGTGCCGGCCTAAGACATTGTGCTGCCTGGTACCAAGAATTAAATGCTGCCCCCCCCCAAAAAAATTACGCCCACCAAAAGGATATAATTTTATATCATGATAACTTAAGAGGATCTGTCATGGCTCTATACATGCATGTAGCTGTATAAAGAGGACTTGTCATGGCTCTATTCATGTATAGGAGTATAAAGAGGACCTGTCATGGCTCTATACATGTATGTAGGAAAATAAAGAGGACCTGTCATGGCTCTATTCATGTATAGGAGTATAAAGAGGACCTGTCATGGCTCTATACATGTATGTAGGAAAATAAAGAGGACCTGTCATGGCTCTATTCATGTATAGGAGTATAAAGAGGACCTGTCATGGCTCTATACATGTATGTAGGAAAATAAAGAGGACCTGTCATGGCTTTATTCATGTATAGGGGTATAATGGTCATGGCACTATACATGTATATAAGTTTAAAGAGGACTTGTCCTGGCTCTATACATGTATATACGAAAATAAAGAGGACCTGTCATGGCTCTATACATGTATGTAGAAGTATAAAGAGGACCTGTCATGGCTCCATACATGTATATAGGAGTATAAAAGGACCTGTGTGTGGCCGTGATGTCAGCCGGCCACCCGCGATCGCTCCACAGAGAGCCAGAACGGGGATCTGTCAATGTAAACAGACAGATCCCCATTCTGACAGGAGAGGAGAGACAGATCTGCTGTTCCTAGTGATTAGGAACAGAGATCTCTCTCCTCCTTCAGTCAGTCCCATCCCCCCAGTTAGAAACACCTCCCAGGGAACACATTTAACCCCTTTCCTGCCAGTGACATTTACACAGTAATCAGTGCATTTTTATAGCACAAATCGCTGTATAAATGTCACTGGTCCCAAAAATGTGTCAAAAGTGTTCGATCTGTTCACCGCAATGTCACAGTCTCACTGAAAATCGCAGATCGCCGCCATTACTAGTAAAAAAAAAATATTAATAAAAATGCCATAAGTCTATCCCCTATTTTGTAGACGCTATAACCTTTGTTCAAACTACGGTAATCAATAAACACTTATTGCGTTTTTTTTTTTTACCAAACATATGTAGAAGAATACATATTGGCCTAAACTGATATAGAAATAACACCAACAGAAAGCTCTATTTGTGGGAAAAAAAGGACGTAAATTTTGTTTGGGTACACCGTCGCACGACCGCACAATTGTCAGTTAAGTCAACGCAGTGCCGTATCGCAAAACAAAATTAGTGAAGTGCATCATTTCTATTATTACATTGTTATATAATATATAAAATAGTTCAACTCACCATAATGCAGAATCAGTGGGAGCCTGAGCGTGTCTCTTGCCAACGTCACCTGCCACCAGATGCGGATTGTCACTTGCCACATGTTGCGGATTGTCACTTGCCACGACGCCACCTGCCACACGTAGCGGATTGTCACTTGCCACACGTTGCGGATTGTCACTTGCCACAACGTCACACATTGCGTTTTGTCACTTGCCACAACGTCACTTGCCACACATTGCGGATTGTCACTTGCCACAACGCTACCTGCCACACATTGCAGATTGTCACTTGCCACTTCACCTGCCACACGTAGCGGATTGTCACTTGCCACACGTAGCGGATTGTCACTTGCCACACGTTGCGGATTGTCACTTGCCACAACGTCACACATTGCGTTTTGTCACTTGCCACAACGTCACTTGCCACACATTGAGGATTGTCACTTGCCACAACGCTACCTGCCACACTTTGCAGATTGTCACTTGCCACTTTACCTGCCACACGTAGCAGATTATCACTTGCTGTGTCCCAGAGTGAAGACAGGCAGGAGAGAGATGACAGAGAAGAGGGGGGTCTGCTGACAGAGAAAAGGGGGGTCTGCTGACAGAGAAGAGGGGGGGTCTGCTGACAGAGAAGAGGGGGGGTCTGCTGACAGAGAGGAGGGGGGGCGGCTGACATTGAGGAGGGGGGCAAATGATATTGAGGAGGGGGGGCGGCTGACATTGAGGAGGGGGGCTGACATTGAGGAGGGGGGAAAATGACATGGAGGAGGGGGGGGGCGGCTGACATTGAGAAGGGGGGCAAATGACATTGAGGAGGGGGGGCAAATGACATTGAGGAGGGGGGGGCGGCTGACATTGAGGAGGGGGGTGGCTGACATTGAGGAGGGGGGGCGGCTGACATTGAGGAGGGGGGGGCGGCTGACATTGAGGAGGGGGGGCGGCTGACATTGAGGAGTGGGGGGGCGGCTGACATTGAGGAGGGGGGGCGGCTGACATTGAGGAGGGGGGCGGCTGACATTGAGGAGGGGGGGCTGACATTGAGGAGGGGGGCAAATGACATGGAGGAGAGGGGGCGGCTGACATTGAGGAGGGGGGCAAATAACATTGAGGAGGGGGGGCAGCTGACATTGAGGAGGGGGGGGGGCTGCCATTGAGGAGGGGGGGCGGCTGACATTGAGATGGGGGGGCGGCTGACATTGAGGAGGGGGGGCGGCTGACATTGCATTGAGGAGGGGGGGCGGCTGACATTGAGGAGGTAGGGGCGGCTGACATTGAGGAGGGGGGTCGGCTGACAGAGAGAGACGGACCTCAGGAGATAGTGACACTCAGCGAGTTAGGAGCACGCCCCCCCCTTTGAGCCCCCTTTGAGCCCTTCTATAGCCCTTCTATAGCTCAGCAGCGGCGAGGGGGAACAAATTAGAGGCGGAGCCGGCCGGCTACAGTGAACTGCGGCACCGTCCACCCCTTTCCCCCACCAGGTCACAGTCTCAGATGACAGACAGACCGGGGGCGGGGGCGGGCGGTGCCGCAGCGCTATTTCACCAGGATCCCTCCCCTCTCATCCTGGTCTTCGGAAAAATGGCGGCCGGTGGAGACATTATCTCCGCCGGCCGCGGACCTCTAGCGGCTGCGGCGGGGCCCTGAGTATTACTCAGGGCCCTACGCAGCTTGCGTAGTCCGCGTATAGGGCGGATCGGCCCTGACTGGCCCTCTCGTCACACTTGCTTTCATACTTGTGAACCTTGAACCTTATGAACTCTATGATCCTCCCATGAACTTCCTGATAAAAATCAATTTCTCTGCACCTGTTTGTGTAATATAAAACAATCCGCGCTACCCCTAAAGCATATATAATTGCATCAAAGTGCAACTGTGCAAAAAAAAACGGAAGTAGGATGAAAATCCTATTTCTAAGATAAATGTGACATATGGGTGATGGTGCTGCAATTATTAAAAGTTTAGAATAATAAACTGAGATATATGTTATAATGAAAAATAATGTGCAACCTTAACCAAAACAATGAAGTAGGTGTAAAATGATCAAACAAAAATTGCTTATATAAAGCAGTGCACAAGTGAATGAACACATACGGGTATACCTATACCACAAAAAAAAAACGTGAATATGCACTAACACATACACATGCGAATGAATTAGATGAAAACAAATGAACTATGTTAAAGCAGCTTAAAAGTGAAAACACATGAATTTTCCATAAGGGCAGCTGAATAATGCGGCGTACACACGATCGTTTTTCATGCCATTTTTTAAACCGACGTTTTTCTCGTCGTTTTTTTTCATGTTTCCTCTCAAGCCTGTCTTGCGTACACACGATCATTTTAAAAAACGTTCAAGCAAAGCGCAGTGACGTACATCACGTACGACGGCACTATAAAGGGGAAGTTCCGTTCGGATGGCGCCACCCTTCATGTTAATAAAGTTCGTTGAGCGACAATTCGCGCTTTTCAGCCTCCTGCTTTTCAGTCCGTTACAGCGTGACGAATGAGCTATCTCCATTACAAATGCTAGTTTTACCAGAACGTGCGCTCCCGTCTCATACTTGATTCTGAGCATGCGCGTTTTTTTTCACCTCGTCAAAGCATACACACCATCGTCTTAAAAAAAACGACATGAAAAACGACGTGAAAAAATAGAGCATGTTCGAAATTTTTAATGGCCGTTTTTCACATCGTTAAAAATGCTCTGGAGCATACACACGAACGGTTTTAGTGCCCATTTTTAAAAATGGCATTTTTAACGGCATGAAAAACGATCGTGTGTATGGCTACAATCAAGGGAGCAAAGAGATGCCAATCTTCATCATACTCTACTTTCCAGCAGGTAGGTAAGTGGGGTGGATTTGTCCATACACATCGCTCTCGTACCTGCATCCATGCTTTTAAGACCATCTTAAATGTGAGTGTTACATTGTATGCTTTTATATTAAATCCTTTCCAAACGGAATTATTCTATGTGAGTTTTTCTATCTCTACACGTATGCATTTTGGATACCGAGTCCCTACATGAATTGGTGTTTTGCGTGATTGGATGTCCTGTTTGATTGAAGTGGTTAAATCCCTTTGACTCCAGACTACCCCTCAACTCAAGACCATCCGTATTGGGTTCCATTAACCCTTAAAGCAATTTCAGATTTGGATGGTGTATGCCTCTCCAAATCCGAGACTTCTGGTAAGCCTCCTCAACTTATCCCTGGTGGCGGTTTTCACATTACTTCTGTATATAATCATTTTTGGGTTTTATACCCTTAAGCTTTGTCTGATTTGGGTGGCGTATGCCTCTCCAAATCCAAGACCTCTGGTAAGCCTTCCTCAACTCACCTTGGTGGTGGTTTTCACTCCACTTTCACATATAGAAGATATTGAATTGCAAGTTCACGCTTTGATTCAACACGTTTTCCGTGGATTGAACTACATCACTTTGATATTCTCTTTATGGACTTTATTTGATTGGACATTCATTTTGTGTTAATCATCTTAATTATAATAATATTGTTTGAGTACTCTAACATTGGAGCCACTTACCATGTTACTTTTGGGTGATACACGTGTTTACCACTATATTATTATATTTAGACTTTGTGTATTTACTCATATTCTACACCAATTTCATTTAGATAGCGCTACACTTTTATTTCCATTTAACACCAGCTTTTTTCACCTGCCACCAGATGAGGATGTCACTTGCCACTATGCCTGCCACCAGATGAGGATGTCACTTGCCACTTTGCCTGCCACCAGATGAGGATGTCACTTGCCACTATGTCTGCCACCAGATGAGGATGTCACTTGCCATGCTGCCTGCTAGCATCATGGAGATTACCTGGCTGCCACCCAAAAAATAGCAGTTTGTCATTAATTAATTTACATGTAACATGGCTGCAGAGTACTTGCAGCCAGGTACAACACTTTCAGCCTCTCCTCTGCGCGGTAAAATAGCTGCAGATGAAACACAGGCACATGCGAGGGAGAGATGAGAGTGAGGGCGGGCGGTGAGAGATGACGTCATTCTCTCTCTTCTGGGTCGCGGCTGCACCTCCGTGTAGAGCAGCCTCTGTGGCCCTGTAAGTAAGGGCAGAACAGCGGTGCGGGCAATGAGAGATGATGTCATCTCTCTCCCCCGTCGCCGCACCGCTGACATTACTTGTCTCCTCCGCAGCCCGGCAGCAGAGGCACTACGGCCCGGCGTTGGGCCGCGGCCCACAGGTTGGAGACCTCTGCTAAAGACCTCTGCACCCTTCCATGGACTTTACCAACTTTTCGCAAAGGCACCCTTACTTGACAAACACTTTATATGTGGGACCAGGCGATTTCCACTCTTGGTATATCTAAATATCTAGGCCCCATGACTCCTTTCTTTGGTACTCCGGCTTGAAAAAAAATTGAAATGATATATATGTATATTGATTGGTTTATGCAAAAGTTATAGCGTCTAAAAACTATGGGAAAGATTAATGGCATTTTTTTGTTCGTTTTCATTTCATTGCTTTTTTTTGGGGGGGGGGGGGGTTTCCGGGTCATTCGTTATGATCGAAATTCGTAAATTCGTAACTTCGAAAATTCGTAAATTTGTTAAAATCCATTTGTTTAAATACGACATTCGTTATTTTGGATAATTTGTAACTTCGGATAAATTTGTATTCATTACGTTCTCTAACAGCCAAATTTGAAAGGAAATTCCAATAACTATAATTTAATAGTTAATAAAAGTTAAGTTATTATTAGTTATTATTTCAGATTCTTGAATTTTTTAATTTTCAGATTTTCGTTCTTATTTGTGGATTTTCGTTCTTTTGAATTTTCGGATTTTTGAATTTTCAGATTTTCAAATTTAGAATTCCCGAATATTCGCATTTACTAGTTTACGAATTTATGAATTTTCAAATTTATGAATATATGGAAAAATTTGTTAAATGGGTTCTCGTTATTTTGGATATTTAGGAATTTAACAAATTTGTCGAAAATAGTTAAAAAATTAATTCGGAACGAAACAAATTGCACATGTCTAAAGGCAACACCAAGCTGGCTCCCGGGAGTTGGAGGACAGCTGGGGGGGGCGGAGGAGGTGGGCACCATGTCTCAGGATGGAGGAAAAGTTCTGCTGCCCCGGTGAGTCCGCTCTGACAATCAGCACCTGGCTGTAGGCACCCGTGCCCTAGGCAAGACTAACACCAGCACCCCCCCCCCCGCCCACCGCTGGAGGTGTTGATAGTCTTGCCCAGGATGAGAAATAGTCAAGCACTGGCCCTAAGTGCACCAGAGTGCTTCTTATACAGATGCAATCCAGCAATGCACTATGGAACTACTTCCAACATAAGTTCACATACTTCCCTGTTATAGGTACCAACGCTGTTATTATTTTCTTTCAGAGTGTTTCTGGGCACCTTAACCTGCACTTCTTTGTGGGTGAGGGACAGAATCCCTGCTTCTGCCACGTCTGTTCTACTGCCCTTACTTCATGAGTTCTAGTGGTGAGACAATAGACGTGCCATGAGATAATTACCCTAGATGTTAACCCCTTCCCAGCCAGTGTCATAAGTACAGTGACAGTGTATAGTATGAGCATGTTTCACTGTATTAGTGTCACTGGTGATGTCAGTGGCAGTTAGTCAGTTTCCCCCCAGTTAGTGTCAAATTGTCCGCCACCGCACTATGACAGTCCCATTACAAGTCTATGATCACCACCATTACTAGTAAAAAAAAAAAAATATTTATTTAAATTAATTCCAGTATATATACCAGAGTTTGAAGATACCATAGCTTTCATGAAAACCAATCAATATACATTTATTAGGATATTTTTATCAAAAACATGTAGCAGAATACATTTTGGCTAAAATTTATGAAGACATTTTATTTTAATTTTTTTCTTTTTGGATATGTTTTATAGCAGAAAGTAAAAAATATTATTTAAAAAAAAAAAGAAAATTGGTATTTTTTCATTTACATCACAATTTTTTTTTAAACCCAGTGGTAATCAAATACCACCTGTCATGATCACTTAGTGCCCCTGTTCCTCATTCCAGCACCCGGGTGTTGGCTGTTGCTTTTCCTCCCTATCTGTGTTCGCCTGTTGACTGATTGATCTGGTCAGTCACCTGATATAAGGAAACTGAACACTCTATCGCTTGCTTGTGATAGAGACAGAGACCTGCATTGTTCTGATCAAGCCTTCCTTTTGCCTGCACTATTTCCCTGTGTATGACCCGAATCGGATATCGGACCACCCCAGAACTCTGCCTGCCTTATTACCTGGGCCGTCTTAGAACCACGCTATCTCTTAAACTGTAAGTACCTGTTTGCTTTGTTCAGTTCGCATATGCCCTGACGTGGTAGCCAGACTCTATAGCATTGTGTATAAGTCCTGGGAGCAACCAAGTACTGGTAGGCCTGCTTGCATTAAGGGAAAGGAGACTGCTATAGGAGAAGGGCACAGTAGACAGCTATAGTGTCTGACCACCTGTGTTGGGGTAGACGTGACATTCGTGACACCACCAAAAGAAAGCTTGATTTATGTGAAAAAAAATTATATCAATTTTGCTTGGGTACAGCGTTGCATGACTGTATAATCGCCAGTTAGGTCAGCCATACATGGTTCAAATCTTGTCCAATTTAGCAGGAACCGGCCGAGATTTGAATTATTAATGGGCATGCTGATTGTACCAAGTTGATCGATTTATCATCTTGGGTACAACCAGCCTGCCGGATTCTCTTGCAAATATCGCTAACGGCTGCTATAGCAATAATTACTTTCTTCTCCCGGTTGGGACGTCTTCCCCCGCCCGCCGCAACCCCCCACCCCCCCTGTCGGCAGAAGACAATTGGTGATTCCCCCATTAGCACTGCCTGTGTTGATGGGGGGAATCATGTGAATTTCTTTCCTGCAACCTGTGGTTGCAGGAAATAAATTTTCACTGTGTATATCCGGTCTTAAAGTAGCACAGTGTCGAATAGCAAAAAATGTCCTGGTCATGAAGGGGGAAAAATCTTCCGGAGCTCAAGTGGATATGGTGTAGAGTGAGGAAGTATGAACCACTCTCTGGTCTTTACTACTTTCTTTGGTTCCCTTAAAGAGGTTTACTGTCACTTCCTATCTTGCTGACCACATCTTTCCAGACAGGAAGTGAAGGAACATTTGCTAAGTAAAGTAGGGAAAAGCTTGCACCCTTATTGGACTTTTACTTTTTTTCTGTGTCCTTGTCGCACTTTCTATTTCACCTCCAGTTTGGTGGAACCATTGACAGCAGGACAGGACTTGAAGGGAAATTTCCGGAGCTCCGGATAGTAGTGAAAAGCAGTCAGGGGTTCTAATCATTCTCTACTCTATTCAAAACTTGAATAAAAGTTTTTGACTTGACATACACTTTTAAAGTGTTTTCTCCCAGTGCAACTACGAGCAGCCAGTTATGAACACAAAGCAATCTGTACATCTCCGAGACATTATCTGTAGGGTCCATCTCATCCATTTTCATGACAGTTCACACCCATCAACGGCAAAAAAGCTTCAGCTTCAGTCATCCCTCATATCAGTGCTTAGCCTGGACTGGAGATGGAAGTCCATTCGCTGTTGCCTCTCATCCTTCTACATGCGGTCATCCTGTGCCACACAGTGAATGGAGACAATCAGGAGAGTGAGTACCCAGAGCATTTCAGCAGACAAATCCTGGACATGTGGATGGGGTGGGAAGGAGATAAAAGGTAACAGATCAACTTCACCCCCTAGGCGGTGTCTGGATGGTGGAGTTTCAAAAGTGTAATGTCAGGGGTTATAATACGGTTATGATTTACGAATTTACGGTTACGATTTTTTTATTCAGCAACTGAATGAACAATCACTTGAAGGCTCAATACTTTCCAGAATTCTGAAATCTAAGCTGGACATATTTATTCTACAATGGAGTGATGTCCAACTTTCTAAACATGACATGAATTTTCCTAATGCTAATTAGATCAGTAGAACAGTGTAGCAGTTACTTTTTATATACGTATAGTGATTCACAAACTAACTGCTTTGCGGTAATTTAATATCTTAGCTGGACACTTAAAGTATAACTAAAGGCAAAACTTTTTTTTGTTTTGAAAAAAATTGAGATGGATTAGATCACCTGTCAGTTTTTATTGCTGTCTCTGTCCCCGTTTCACCCTCTCTATTTGTCCCTTTTACCATTATCATTGAAAGTGAAAGTAAAAGAAATACCCAAATTTTGGGTTGTCCACAGAAAAGTAATACAGTGGAACCTTGGATTACGAGCATAATCCGTTCCAGGAGAATTCTCGTATTCCAAAGCACTCGCATATCAAAGCGAAGTCAATGGAAACGAAAATAATTTGTTTCGCATTGACTTCAATGGCATGCAATACTGCATGTGGCCATAGGTGGGGGGCGCCGGAGAGCCTCGGAAACTCTTAGAAAGGCCCGGGGACAGTTCGGCTTGTCTCGGAAAGGCTCAGAAACATCGGGGAACGGAGATTTTACGAGTATTTCCGAGTATTTCCGAACGGCTCCGATTGGCTCCGGGGGGGGGGGGGTGAGCAAGCACCTCCTAAACCATACCAGGCCACATTCCCTCAACATGGGGGGGTGATTTGGGGCAGGAGGGCTCTCGCCGAGCGCCCCGCAAAGTCAGGTGTTTGCTGAACAGGGGAACAGGTGATGTTCGGGCCAAACTTTTGCTCGGCCCAAGCCGTTCGCCCAACACTACTCCTATCCATAAATATACAAATCGATTTGCACCACAGATTAAAATAAGCCAGCAGCATTCACTAATAATTATTAAGGTTTAAAAAAACGAAACAAAACACAAGGGGATGACAGCACTAATTAAATCAATGTTAACCGCTTCAGCACTGGAAGAATTTACCCCCTTCCTGACCAGAGCACTTTTTGCGATGCAGCACTGCGTCGCTTTAACTGACAATTGCGCGGTCGTGCGATGTTGAACCTAACCAAAATTTACGTCCTTTTTTCCCCACAAATAGAGCTTTCTTTTGGTGGTATTTGATCACCTCTGCATTTTTTATTTTTTGCGCTATAAACAAAAGAAGAGCGACATATTTGAAAAAATGCAATGTTTTTTACTTTTTGATTTAATAAATATCACAATTTTTTTTTAAAAAACAATTTTTTTCCTAAGTTTAGACCGATACGTATTCTAAATATTTTTGGTAATTTTTTTTTGCAATAAGCGTATATTGATTGGTTTGCGCAAAAGTTATAGCGTCTACATAATAGGGGATAGATTTATGGCATTTTTATTTATTTTATTTTTTTTACTAGTAATGGCGGCGATCTGCGATTTTTATTGTGACCGTGACATTGCGGCGGACACGTCGGACACTATTGACACGTTTTTGGGACCATTCACATTTATACAGCGATTAGTGCTATAAAACTGCACTGATTACTGTGTAAATGTGACTGGCAGGGAGGGGGTTAACCCTAGGGGGCGATCAAGGGGTTAATATGTTCCCTATTGAGTGATTGTAACTGTAGGGGGAGGGGACTCACAAAGTGAGGAGACCGATCTGTGTTCCTCTGTACTGGGAACACACATCGGTCTCCTCACCTCTGACAGGAGGTGGATCTGTGTGTTTACACACACAGATCCACACTTCTGCCGTGATCGCGGGCAATCGCGGGTGCCCGGCGGACATCGCGGCCGCCGGGCACGCGCACCGGGTGTCAAGAGCAGTGCCGCGGGTACACGCGCGCCCCATAGACGGCCGGGAAAAAAGGACGTCATATGACACCCGCCCGGAGGGAGGGAGGGTTCCTGCCAGCGTCATATGACTATGACCCGGTAGGAAGTGGTTAATCTAGAACCACAACAATAAAATACTTTGTTGAAATGAATCAATTAATATTGTGCTACATAAATATACTTAAATGCTCATCTACAAATTAATTACTTATCCAAAATTTCATATATCTATCAATCTTAATCTCTTAATATTAAATTCATAAATAAAATACCAAAATTCATCAATAAAGTGACAATTAATTAATAAAATGTCCAAACATTTCACCAATACAGTGATTAGTTTATAGTTCACCATTAAAGTGCAAAAATAGTGCAAAAATATGTGCAAACAAACATTTCATATGTGAAATAACATCACATCACCTTCAAGTGTTAAATGACTCACCCTCAAAGTAAATTTAAAAAGCTTGTGCGGAAAAGCACCATACGCAGTTCAA
This sequence comes from Rana muscosa, assembly GCA_029206835.1. NCBI lineage: Eukaryota > Metazoa > Chordata > Amphibia > Anura > Ranidae > Rana > Rana muscosa. Next base: position 372,083,085 of record CM055118.1, read on the forward strand.
TCCATTGTACAATCGGAATCACATCAATCAATTCCTTCAAGCAGCACACATGGGGGCAAATATCTCCAATCCACAGGTTCATGCCAGTTCTTTTCATAAAAATACAAGGAAAACTCTACATAGGGTAAAACTGCCCCTGATGACAACATTATGTCGAAACGCGTAGGTTAGAACTAAGCTTGGAGTCACGTCACCCCGCATGCACCCGTCTTGCAGTCCATGCGGCTGGAGCTGGCGGTACTTTAGATGTTTATGCACTCATTCCTTAGTGACACTTGAACATGTAAGAGTAATTGCTGTTTTTTTTTTTTTTCTCATTATTAAAGATGTAATACAGCTTTACACTATGTGGTGCTTTCCTTGTATTTTTATAAAGAGATCTGGTATGAGCCTGTGAATTGGAGATATTAAATGTTTTGTTTGCACATCTTTTTTGCACCATGAGCTAATCACTGTATTGATGAACTTTTTGGACATTTTGTTAATCAATTGTCACTTTATTGATGAATTTTGGTATTTTATTTATGAGATTAAGATTAAGTGATATATTTAATTTTTGATAAGTAATATATTTTCAGATTAACATTTTGTAGCACATTAATAATTGACTAATTTTCACATTTTGTTTTTTATTACTGTGGTTCTAGATTAACACTGATTTAATTAGCTCCGTCACTCCCTTGTGTTTGGTTTACCTCCTATCCATGCCTTTTTTGATCCGGAAAGATAAAAAAAGATGCTGTCCCTTTCCTTTTTTTTGTTCTGGACCTGGAAAAAAAACCCTGAGGTAGCATCTGCCTGGCCACATACCTGCAATCAGGGCTCCCAGAAAAACTAAAAGGCAGACCTGATCAGAAAGTCCATTTGAAAGGATCCTTATTCAAACAAATTAATCTGGCACCAACAATCATGCCACGCTCAGAATCACTGAGATCACTAAATTAATTTTTTTGGATTCACTGTACTTAGTGAAGTGGTGATCTTTATTTTTTTGTCTGGTCAGGTTTTCTCAAGGTCAGTGCTGATTGCGACTTTCTACCCATGGAAAGGGGCTTTCAGAACAGTAGGAGCATCAACCACTGATTTGTGAATATTTATCAGACTCTGGCCAACCCTTGGGAAGAGGGTGCCCTGAAAGTGCCTGGATAGGTGATATATGTTTGGGAGGCCTGGGGAGAGAGTTCCTTCTCCACAAGGAGGGTTCTTCGTCTGTTGGGGCAGCTGCCCCTGGGAGACAACTAGTGTGAGACAAGACTTGTAGTTTTGGCCTCAGCACGTGCTGAGCTGGGGGCCTAGAGAAGATTGCTAAAGGATTTTTGCTGGAGGGCATCATTCTTGAGTTCTTGTCTGGAGAAAAATCTTTGTCTCCCTTACTAACGAGTTTTTATGTGGAAGCTGGGTGGCAGACAGCTCCTAGAACATCGTGAGAATTACCTGGTTTTGGGATTCTCAAGTTTGCCTGCTGGTAGATGGAAGTGAGTTGCAGGGGTTACTGTATGGACTGGGTCTACTCTTATAAACACCTGAAGTTACTGACCATTAGGGATGAGCCGAACACCCCCCGGTTCGGTTCGCACCAGAACATGCAAATCTGGCAAAAAATTTGTTCGAACACGCGAACACCGTTAAAGTCTATGGGACACAAACATGAAAAATCAAAAGTGCTCATTTTAAAGGTTAATATTAGTGATGAGCCGAACACCCCCGGGTTCGGTTCGCACCAGAACCCGCGAACGGACCGAAAGTTCGCACGAACATTAGAACCCTATTAAATACAATGGATGCGAACGTTCGGATTCTAAAGTGCTAATTATAACGACTATTATCCATGTTATTGTCCTAAACAGAGTTTGGGAACCCGGGTTCTGCACCAGGGGACATGTATCAATGCAAAAAGAAGTTTTAAAAACGGACGTTTTCCGGGAGCAGTCATTTTAATGATGCATAAAGTGAAAAAAAAAAGTCAAATATTCCTTTAAATATTGTACCTGGGGGGTGTCTAAAGTATGCCTGTGAAGTGCCACGTGTTTCCCGTGTTTAGAACTGTCCCTGCACAAAATTACATTTCTAAAGGAAAAAAAAGCCATTTAAAACTGCTTGCGGCTTTAATGTAATGTCTGGTCCCGGTAATATGGATGAAAATCTTTAAGAAAAATGGCATAGCTACCCCATCACCCCCCCCCTACCCCAGCCCATTACCAGCCCCTTTGGGTCTTGTATGAATATTAAGGGGAACCCCGCACACAAAATAAAAAAGGCCCTATATACTCTGAACAGCCGTATACAGGCGGTGCATACAAGACAGGGACTGTAGGTTTGTTCTTATGTTGAATCTGTTTGTAATTTTGAACAGGTACATTGTTTAAGTGTAGCTCCAGCCCAAATACCTATTTTTAAGCTTTTTGGAAAACATAGGGAAGGGTTATCACCCCTGTAACATTTGTTTTGCTGTCTGTGCCCCTGTTCAGAACATTTCACCTCACTTTGCGTCCCAATGACAACTGATTTTGAAATGTGGTGTTTTTATTGAAACAAGGATTGGTGATAAAGCATCAGTAGAGAGGAGACACCTTTCTCCCATATTAATTCTTACAGGAGAGAATTTTCCTTCCAAGGGGTAGATTTCCTCTCACTTCCTGTTGTCTTCTTCCGTTTGCAAGTAGTAGTCGTTTGTAAGTTGGATGTTTGAAAGTAGGGACCTGCCGTATATACTCTGCAGAAATTGGCCCCTTAGGTGTTGGTGTTGGCACAACACTGTAAGCACTCACAGTTACTCTTGGTGGGTGCTGAAACGCCCTGCTGTCAACTATTATATCAGGAATTGTAATAACATATAATTGTTGAACAGTGGTAGTAAAAATTGGGCCTTTGATGGTGGTGCTGGTGCCACAACACTGTAAGGCCTGACAGTTACTCTTGGTGGGCGCTGCAATGGGCCCTGCTGTGAATTATTAGATCAATAATTATAATTGCATGCCCCTGTTGAACAGGGGCTGAAAAATTGGGCCTTTGGTGGTGGTGTTGGTGGTGGTGGTGGTGGTGTTGACACAACACTGTAAGGCCTGACAGTTACTCTTGGTGGGCGCAGCAATGGGCCCTGCTGTGAATTATTAGATCAATAATTATAATTGCATGCCCCTGTTGAACAGGGGCTGAAAAATTGGGCCTTTGGTGGTGGTGGTGGTGGTGGTGGTGTTGACACAACACTGTAAGGCCTGACAGTTACTCTTGGTGGGCGCAGCAATGGGCCCTGCTGTGAATTATTAGATCAATAATTATAATTGCATGCCCCTGTTGAACAGGGGCTGAAAAATTGGGCCTTAGGCACTGGTGGCACAACACTGCAACCCCTCACAGATACTGTACTTGGAGCACAGCAATGAGGCCTGTTGCAAAGTATTGCATCAAAAATTGTAATTACACGCCCCTGTTAAACAGGGGCTGAAAAATTGGGCCTTAGCCACTGGTGGCGGCACCCATAAACCAAAATGATCTTCCAAGCTATCATCATTAATCGGATCATTGAGGAGGAGGATAGCTAGTCAACATAATAGCACAGGAACTCAGCATCAGCATCAGTCTTGAAGGGATGTGACATTTTAAAATCAATTAGTCTGTTATATCAGCATCAGGTGTGTGGTAGCTGGTGGTGATCCAAGACTGGTTCATCTTGATGAAAGTCAGTCGATCAACCGAGTCGGTGGAAAGGCGCACCCTGTGATCCGTGACAAATCCTCCAGCAGCACTGAATGTGCGTTCTGAAAGAACGCTGGATGCAGGACAGGCCAGTAGCTCAATTGCATACTGTGCAAGCTCTGGCCAGTGATCCATCCTCAAGACCCAGTAAGCCAGAGGATTTTCAGTGGGGAAGGTGTCCAAGTCTGACCTTGCCCCTAGGTATTTCTGCACCATGTATGTCAGACGCTGGCGATGGTTGCTGGAAACGATCATACTTTGGGGCTGCGGACTAAAGAATTGTCTGAACGCATCGGTCAGACGGCCACCTTCCCCACCGCTCCTTCTTTGACTGCCCGAAGCCTCAGCAACTCGTTGTCCAGGACCAGGAGTTTGTAACCTCCCAGTCTCTGGGAACGCATTGCACAGACCTTTCTGCAAGGCCTCCCGGAATTGTCTCATCCTCTGCTCCCTCTGCGACGGTAACATAAGGTCCGCAACCTTACCCTTGTACCGTGGATCAAGGAGAGTGGCCAGCCAGTAATGGTCCCTCTCCTTGATCCGAAGAATACGAGGATCCTTCCGCAGACTTTGCAGGATCAGGGAGGCCATGCAGCGTAGGTTAGCTGAGGCATTCAGTCCGGAGTCCTCTGGGTCACTAAGGACGACATGATCCGCAGCCACCTCCTCCCAGCCACGTACAAGTCCACTGGTTTCTTGGGACTGTAAATCATCCCTAAAAGACTGCTGCTGATGATGCTGAGTGCCAGCCTCCACCTCCATGCTGACACAATCCTCCTCCTCCTCCTCCTCCTCCTCTTCCTGTGCGATGGGTGGGACAGAAGGAACACTGTCAGGGTAAAGGGGGCCTTGAGAGGCAAGGAAGTCCTCCTCTTCCTGCCTCTGTTCTGCCTCAAGTGCCCTGTCCATTATTCCACGCAGCGTGTGCTCCAACAGTTGGACAAGAGGTACAGTGTCACTGATGCATGCACTGTCACTGCTCACCATCCTCGTGGCCTCCTCAAATGGTGCCAGGACAGTGCATGCATCCCTGATCATGCCCCACTGGCGTGGTGAAAAAAAAACGAGCTCCCCTGACCCGGTCCTGGTGCCGTAGTCGCACAGGTACTCATTGATGGCCCTCTGCTGCATGTGCAGCCGCTGCAGCATGGCCAACGTTGAGTTCCACCTGGTGGGCATGTCACATATAAGGCGGTTCTTGGGCAGGTTCAACTCCTTTTGCAGCTCAGCCAGGTGAGCACTGGCATTATAAGATCTGCGGAAATGAACACAGACTTTCCTGGCCTGCCTCAGGACATCCTGTAAGCCCGGGTACCTGCCCAAGAACCGCTGCACCACCAGGTTAAGGACGTGAGCCATACAGGGCACATCGGTCAGTTGACCCTGTCGGAGGGCGGAGAGGAGGTTGGTGCCATTGTCGCAAACCACCATTCCTGGCTTAAGCTGGCGTGGCGTCAACCACCTCTCGGCCTGCCCCTGCAGAGCAGACAGGACCTCTGCCCCAGTGTGGCTCCTGTCCCCCAAACACACCAGCGCAAGCACGGCATGGCATCTTTTTGCCTGCGTACTTGTGTAGCCCCTTGAACGCCTACGGAGCACCGCTGGTTCCGAGGACAAACCACAGGAAGAGGCCATGGAGGAAGAAGAAGAGGAGGGGGTGGAGGAGAGAGGTGTGTCACAACCAGTAGTAGCATTTTGGAGGCGTGGTGGTGGAACAACCTCCAACACTACTGCACCTTGTCCTGCATCCTTCCCAGCTGCCAAAAGAGTGACCCAATGGGCCGTGAAAGAAAGGTAACTTCCCTGTCCATGCCTGCTGGACCATGAGTCAGCGGTAATATGCACCTTACCGCTGACCGCCCTGTCCAGCAAGGCCAAGACATTGCCTTCCACATGCCTGTAGAGAGCCGGAATCGCCTTCCGTGAGAAAAAGTGGCGTTTGGGAACCTGCCACTGAGGAACCGCACATTGCACAAACACACGGAAGGGGGCCGAGTCTACCAACTGAAAAGGCAGCAGTTGAAGCGCTAGCAATTTAGCCAAGCTAGCATTCAACCGCTGGGCATGTGGATGGCTGGGAGTGAACTTCTTTCGACGGTCCAGCAGCTGGGGCAGGGAAATTTGCCTGCTAGAATCGGACGTCGGTGTACTGCTAGCAGAGTGCCCGCAAGTACTTGGCTGTGACACACCTAATTCTACACCTTCATTCCTCTCATAGAAGGTTTCAGAGAGGACTGAAGGTATAGTGGGGTTGGAGATCCCAGATGATGCGGTGCAAGAAGAGGTCAGCTTTGTTCTTTGGTGTCTGTCTTTAAGGTAGGCTTGCCAACGAGCTGCATGGCAGGTCAACATATGTCTGATCAAGCATGTGGTGCACAAGTGGCTGATGTTTTGGCCATGCGATATACGCTTGAGACATATGTTGCAAACAGCAGCTGTGCGATCTGATGCACTCGCCTCAAAAAAGGCCCACACCAAAGAACTTTTTGAATGACGGGCAGAGGCAGCGCCCTGCACAGGCGGAGCTCTGCGGTGTGATTCCGTCGGTGTGCTGCCCATACGCTGGCCACCCAAGAGCATCCTGCCTCGTTGGAGATGTGCCTCCTCCTCATCCTCCTCCTCCTCCTCCTCTCTCCTATTAGGCACCCACGTGGAGTCAGTGACCTCATCATCCCCTCCCTCCTCATCACTGGAGCCAATCTGGCAGTATGCTGCAGCTGCTGGAGCATGACTGCCAGATTGGTGTCCTTCTTGAGCATCCCCTCTCTCTGCTCTCACGCTACTGCCTTCCTCTATCTGGGTATCATCATCAGATCCTTCGAAACGCTGGGCATCCTCCTGGAGCATGTACCCAACACTGTGCTCAAACAGTTCGGGGGACTCCTCAGGAGGAGGACATGGTGGGTCTAGGGAAGGATTGACTAATGAAGATAATGATACCAGAGAAGAGGACGCTTTGGCAGCTGCTTTGCCAGTACCCTGAGCCTGGGTGAGAGAGGATGAGGAGGATGAGGTGGGCTTGGTCATCCACTCTACCAAGTCTTCGGCATGATGTGGCTCAACATGTCCAGCTGCCGAAAAGAAGGACAAGCGTGTCCCATGGCCATGTGCTGATGACAATGCACCGCGTCCACGACCAGCACTGTTGCCCCCAGACACAGAGCCTGCTTGCCCTCTTTTTTTGCCTCCTGACTGTCTGCCTCTCCTTGTTTGCCTTCCAGACATTTTAATGGATGGCCTGCAGGGAGATGGGAAACACAGCAATAAGGGCTACCTTCAGGTGTATACTGTGCAGGAGGCTTAGCAACAATGACACTGACACTGTCCCCTGCCTATCCTTCTCTGTCCCTAAACACAAGGATTTGCAATATGCTTCAGCAAGATTGGTTTAGCACAGAATAGCACACTGTCAGTTTCACTCATTGTCCTACTCTGTCCCTACAAACAAGATTTAGCACAGAATAGCACACTGATAGTTTCCACGAGTGTCCTTCTCTGTCCCTAAACTCAAGGATTTCAAATATGGTTCAGCAAGATTGGTTTAGAACAGAATAGCACACTGTCAGTTTCACTCACTGTACCTCTCTGTCCCTACAAACAAGATTTAGCACAGAATAGCACACTGATAGTTTCTACGAGTGTCCTTCTCTGTCCCTAAACTCAAGGATTTCAAATATGGTTCAACAAGATTGGTTTAGAACAGAATAGCACACTGCCAGTTTCACTCACTGTCCTACTCTGTCCCTACAAACAAGATTTAGCACAGAATAGCACACTGACACTTTCCCTCACTGTACCTCTCAGTCCCTAAACTCAAGGATTTCAAATATGGTTCAGCAAGATTGGTTTAGAACAGAATAGAACACTGTCAGTTTCACTCACTGTCCTACTCTGTCCCTACAAACAAGATTTAGCACAGAATAGCACACTGATAGTTTCCACGAGTGTCCTTCTCTGTCCCTAAACTCAAGGATTTCAAATATGGTTCAGCAAGATTGGTTTAGAACAGAATAGCACACTGTCAGTTTCACTCACTGTCCTACTCTGTCCCTACAAACAAGATTTAGCACAGAATAGCACACTGACACTTTCCCTCACTGTACCTCTCTGTCCCTAAACTCAAGGATTTCAAATATGGTTCAGCAAGATTGGTTTAGAACAGAATAGCACACTGTCAGTTTCACTCACTGTCCTACTCTGTCCCTACAAACTAGATTTAGCACAGAATAGCACACTGAGAGTTTCCACGAGTGTCCTTCTCTGTCCCTAAACTCAAGGATTTCAAATATGGTTCAGCAAGATTGGTTTAGAACAGAATAGCACACTGACACTTTCCCTCACTGTACCTCTCTGTCCCTAAACTCAAGGATTTCAAATATGGTTCAGCAAGATTGGTTTAGAACAGAATAGCACACTGTCAGTTTCACTCACTGTACCTCTCTGTCCCTACAAACAAGATTTAGCACAGAATAGCACACTGATAGTTTCCACGAGTGTCCTTCTCTGTCCCTAAACTCAAGGATTTCAAATATGGTTCAGCAAGATTGGTTTAAAACAGAATAGCACATTGTCAGTTTCACTCACTGTCCTACTCTGTCCCTAGAAACAAGATTTAGCACAGAATAGCACACTGATAGTTTCCACGAGTGTCCTTCTCTGTCCCTAAACTCAAGGATTTCAAATATGGTTCAGCAAGATTGGTTTAGAACAGAATAGCACACTGTCAGTTTCACTCACTGTCCTACTCTGTCCCTACAAACAAGATTTAGCACAGAATAGCACACTGATAGTTTCCACGAGTGTCCTTCTCTGTCCCTAAATTCAAGGATTTCAAATATGGTTCAGCAAGATTGGTTTAGAACAGAATAGCACACTGTCAGTTTCACCCACTGTACCTCTCTGTCCCTAAACTCAAGGATTTCAAATATGGTTCAGCAAGATTGGTTTAGAACAGAATAGCACACTGTCAGTTTCACTCACTGTACCTCTCTGTCTCTACAAACAAGATTTAGCACAGAATAGCACACTGATAGTTTCCACGAGTGTCCTTCTCTGTCCCTAAACTCAAGGATTTCAAATATGGTTCAGCAAGATTGGTTTAGAACAGAATAGCACACTGTCAGTTTCACTCACTGTACCTCTTTGTCCCTACAAACAAGATTTAGCACAGAATAGCACACTGATAGTTTCCACGAGTGTCCTTCTCTGTCCCTAAACTCAAGGATTTCAAATATGGTTCAGCAAGATTGGTTTAGAACAGAATAGCACACTGTCAGTTTCACTCACTGTCCTACTCTGTCCCTACAAACAAGATTTAGCACAGAATAGCACACTGACACTTTCCCTCACTGTACCTCTCTGTCCCTAAACTCAAGGATTTCAAATATGGTTCAGCAAGATTGGTTTAGAACAGAATAGCACACTGTCAGTTTCACTCACTGTCCTACTCTGTCCCTACAAACAATATTTAGCACAGAATAGAACACTGACACTTTCCCTCACTGTACCTCTCTGTCCCTAAACTCAAGGATTTCAAATATGGTTCAGCAAGATTGGTTTAGAACAGAATAGCACACTGTCAGTTTCACTCACTGTCCTACTCTGTCCCTACAAACAAGATTTAGCACAGAATAGCACACTGACACTTTCCCTCACTGTACCTATCTGTCCCTAAACTCAAGGATTTCAAATATGGTTCAGCAAGATTGGTTTAGAACAGAATAGCACACTGTCAGTTTCACTCACTGTCCTACTCTGTCCCTACAAACTAGATTTAGCACAGAATAGCACACAGATTTTCCACGAGTGTCCTTCTCTGTCCCTAAACTCAAGGATTTCAAATATGGTTCAGCAAGATTGGTTTAGAACAGAATAGCACACTGACACTTTCCCTCACTGTACCTCTCTGTCCCTAAACTCAAGGATTTCAAATATGGTTCAGCAAGATTGGTTTAGAACAGAATAGCACACTGTCAGTTTCACTCACTGTACCTCTCTGTCCCTACAAACAAGATTTAGCACAGAATAGCACACTGATAGTTTCCACGAGTGTCCTTCTCTGTCCCTAAACTCAAGGATTTCAAATATGGTTCAGCAAGATTGGTTTAGAACAGAATAGCACACTGTCAGTTTCACTCACTGTACCTCTCTGTCCCTACAAACAAGATTTAGCACAGAATAGCACACTGATAGTTTCCACGAGTGTCCTTCTCTGTCCCTAAACTCAAGGATTTCAAATATGGTTCAGCAAGATTGGTTTAGAACAGAATAGCACACTGTCAGTTTCACTCACTGTACCTCTCTGTCTCTACAAACAAGATTTAGCACAGAATAGCACACTGATAGTTTCCACGAGTGTCCTTCTCTGTCCCTAAACTCAAGGATTTCAAATATGGTTCAGCAAGATTGGTTTAGAACAGAATAGCACACTGTCAGTTTCACTCACTGTACCTCTTTGTCCCTACAAACAAGATTTAGCACAGAATAGCACACTGATAGTTTCCACGAGTGTCCTTCTCTGTCCCTAAACTCAAGGATTTCAAATATGGTTCAGCAAGATTGGTTTAGAACAGAATAGCACACTGTCAGTTTCACTCACTGTCCTACTCTGTCCCTACAAACAAGATTTAGCACAGAATAGCACACTGACACTTTCCCTCACTGTACCTCTCTGTCCCTAAACTCAAGGATTTCAAATATGGTTCAGCAAGATTGGTTTAGAACAGAATAGCACACTGTCAGTTTCACTCACTGTCCTACTCTGTCCCTACAAACAATATTTAGCACAGAATAGAACACTGACACTTTCCCTCACTGTACCTCTCTGTCCCTAAACTCAAGGATTTCAAATATGGTTCAGCAAGATTGGTTTAGAACAGAATAGCACACTGTCAGTTTCACTCACTGTCCTACTCTGTCCCTACAAACAAGATTTAGCACAGAATAGCACACTGACACTTTCCCTCACTGTACCTATCTGTCCCTAAACTCAAGGATTTCAAATATGGTTCAGCAAGATTGGTTTAGAACAGAATAGCACACTGTCAGTTTCACTCACTGTCCTACTCTGTCCCTACAAACTAGATTTAGCACAGAATAGCACACAGATTTTCCACGAGTGTCCTTCTCTGTCCCTAAACTCAAGGATTTCAAATATGGTTCAGCAAGATTGGTTTAGAACAGAATAGCACACTGACACTTTCCCTCACTGTACCTCTCTGTCCCTAAACTCAAGGATTTCAAATATGGTTCAGCAAGATTGGTTTAGAACAGAATAGCACACTGTCAGTTTCACTCACTGTACCTCTCTGTCCCTACAAACAAGATTTAGCACAGAATAGCACACTGATAGTTTCCACGAGTGTCCTTCTCTGTCCCTAAACTCAAGGATTTCAAATATGGTTCAGCAAGATTGGTTTAGAACAGAATAGCACACTGTCAGTTTCACTCACTGTACCTCTCTGTCCCTACAAACAAGATTTAGCACAGAATAGCACACTGATAGTTTCCACGAGTGTCCTTCTCTGTCCCTAAACTCAAGGATTTCAAATATGGTTCAGCAAGATTGGTTTAGAACAGAATAGCACACTGTCAGTTTCACTCACTGTCCTACTCTGTCCCTACAAACAAGATTTAGCACAGAATAGCACACTGACACTTTCCCTCACTGTACCTCTCTGTCCCTAAACTCAAGGATTTCAAATATGGTTCAGCAAGATTGGTTTAGAACAGAATAGCACACTGTCAGTTTCACTCACTGTCCTACTCTGTCCCTACAAACAAGATTTAGCACAGAATAGCACACTGACACTTTCCCTCACTGTACCTCTCAGTCCCTAAACTCAAGGATTTCAAATATGGTTCAGCAAGAATGGTTTAGAACAGAATGGCACACTGTCAGTTTCACTCACTGTCCTACTCTGTCCCTACAAACAAGATTTAGCACAGAATAGCACACTGAGAGTTTCCACAAGTGTCCTTCTCTGTCCCTAAACTCAAGGATTTCAAATATGGTTCAGCAAGATTGGTTTAGAACAGAATAGCACACTGACACTTTCCCTCACTGTACCTCTCTGTCCCTAAACTCAAGGATTTCAAATATGGTTCAGCAAGATTGGTTTAGAACAGAATAGCACACTGTCAGTTTCACTCACTGTCCTACTCTGTCCCTACAAACAAGATTTAGCACAGAATAGCACACTGACACTTTCCCTCACTGTACCTCTCTGTCCCTAAACTCAAGGATTTCAAATATGGTTCAGCAAGATTGGTTTAGAACAGAATAGCACACTGTCAGTTTAACTCACTGTCCTACTCTGTCCCTACAAACAAGATTTAGCACAGAATAGCACACTGACACTTTCCCTCACTGTACCTCTCAGTCCCTAAACTCAAGGATTTCAAATATGGTTCAGCAAGATTTGTTTAGAACAGAATAGCACACTGTCAGTTTCACTCACTGTCCTACTGTGTCCCTACAAACAAGATTTAGCACAGAATAGCACACTGACACTTTCCCTCACTGTACCTCTCTGTCTCTAAACTCAAGGATTTCAAATATGGTTCAGCAAGATTGGTTTAGAACAGAATAGCACACTGACACTTTCCCTCACTGTACCTCTCTGTCCCTACAGACAAGGTTTAGCACAGAATAACACACTGACACTCTCCCTACCTATCCTTATTTGTCCCTAAACACAAGGAATCCAGGATTAGTAAGGAAAAAAAATGACACTGTCCCTGCCTATGCTTCTCTTTCCCTGCTCCGGAACACACTACACAAGGCCGCCGCGCTGGCGGCCTTTTATAGTGTGGGGCGTGTACTAAACCCCCTCAAGAATAATTCTGCCTGTGGCCAATCATTGCTCTCCTCGCTGCCGGCGCTGCGATTGGCCAAGCATGCGGGGTCACAGTGCATGCTTGGCCAATCACAGCGCCTGGATGACACTGCGATGGCGTAGTGCATTGTGGGCCGTTCGCGTCACTCGAATTTGGCGCGAACGGCCCAAATCGTTCGATCTTCGTCGAACGATCAAACAGCCGATGTTCGAGTCGAACGTATGTTCGACTCGAACACGAAGCTCATCCCTAGTTAATATGCAAGTTATTGTCATAAAAAGTGTTTGGGGACCCGGGTCCTGCCCCAGGGGACATGTATCAATGCAAAAAAGTTTTAAAAACGTTTTTTCGGGAGCAGTGATTTTAATAATGCTTAAAGTGAAACAATAAAAGTAAAATATTACTTTAAATTTCGTACCTGGGGGTGTGTATAGTATGCCTGTAAAGTAGCGCATGTTTCCCGTGCTTAGAACTGTCCCTGCACAAAATGTAATTTCTAAAGGAAAAAAAGTCATTTAAAACTGATCACGTCTATAATGAATTGTCGGGTCCCGGCAATACAGATCAAAGTCATTGAAAAAAATGGCAGGGCCCCCCCCCCCCACAGTCCATTACCAGGCCCTTTGGGTCTGGTATGAATATTATGGGGAACCCCGAACCAAAAAAAAATAAAAGCGTGGGGGTCCCCCCCAAATTCCATATCAGGCCCTTCAGGTCTGGTATGGATATTAAGGGGAACCCCGCACCAGAATTTAAAAAAAAATGTCGTGGGGTCCCCCCCAAAAATCCATACCAGACAGTTCAGGTCTGGTATGGATTTTAAGGGGAACCCCGCACCATAATTTAAAAAAAAATCCATAAAAGAACCCTTATCCAAGCACGCAACCTGGTAGGCCGCAGGAAAAGAGGGGGGACGAGAGAGCGCCCCCCCTCCTGAACTGTACCAGGCCACATGCCCTCAACATAGGGGAGATGTTGATGGGGACAAGGGCCACATCCCCACAACCCTTGCCCGGTGGTTGTGGGTGTCTGCGGGCGAGAGGCTTATTGGAATCTGGAAGCCCCCTTTAACAAAGGGGACCCCAGATTCTGCCCCCCTATGTGAATTGGTAACGGGGTACGAAATTTAAAGGAATATTTCACTTTTATTGTTTTACTTTAAGCATTATTAAAATCGCTGCTCCCGAAAAAACGTCCGTCTTTAAAACTTTTTTTTGCATTGATACATGTCCCCTGGGGCAGGACCCGGGTCCCCAAACACTTTTTATGACAATAACTTGCATATTAACCTTTAAAATTAGCACTTTTTATTTCTCCCATAGACTTTTAAAGGGTGTTCCACGGCTTTTCGAATTTGCCGCAAACACCCCAAATTTTTCGTTGTTCGCCGAACGGGCGAACAGCCAATGTTCGAGTCGAACCCATTCCCTATCACCTCCAGTGAAAGCTGCTACTACAGGACCTGTTCTCTTCCTGTTGATTTGAAGTATCCTAAGCCCTTACATCCCCCCCTGTTTAAGTTTTTTGCAAATAAAATCCACAAAAAGGGACATTCTCTAGACTGTGCTGTCAGTGTGCTTGGAACTGTGTCTGTGGCCGGCAGCCTCTGTACTATTGTGAGAGAACATGTAAATCATCAGTGTCTCCTCCGGGGGTGAGCAATACATTAGCTTCCCACTGTAGAAGATATTTATCATTTATCATACTTGTGCTTAAAGTACCCTCCTAGGTAGGTGCTAGGATCAGATAGTTGTGTTTTTGAGAGGTAAATTTAGTTGCCACACTGTAGGCAGTGTGTCTGCATTTATTTGATAGACAAAATCATATTATGCTCACTGTATCCAGTGAATCTGTAATCTTCTAGTAAGGTCTGCTCAGTGTGTTCAACTGCTGCCAGTCTGGCCATCTAGCTTCCTCTGTATCTAGGAAACTTGAGAAGTTTCTGGATAATAGATGCAAAGCTATGCAGATGGCAGCATGAATATTGATACAGCCCTGGCCTATCCCAGAGAGGTAGGCTATGATGGCATGCTGGGTAACTGTATATATTCAGTGAGCACACTGAGCTCCAGGTCTTTTCCCAGAGTGGATGAGTCCAGTCTGGAGGGGGGGAGGGGGGCATGCTGCTCTCCCACCTCAAAGATAATGTTGGTGAGGCCTCAGATGGGTGACCTGAGGGGAGGAATACTGAGACACAGATGCTAAGGAGAAGCTGACTGAGGGGAGCTGTTTGCCAAAGATCTGTCTGGTATCACTGGAGGGCATCACTTGGAAGATTGGAAAGAGGCATCCATCTGTCCTTGGGCCTAGTGAATACAGACACTGAGAGATCTTGGGGGCCTTGTGCTCTCGCTTCCCCCCTGGTATAATATAGTCAGCTGTGCGTCGGTTAACCACTTGCCGACCGTGTAACGCACATTTACGTCGTCAGAATGGCTCCTGTGCGCATAGCAACGTACCAGTACATTGCTTTAAAAAAACAGCCGTGTGGGCAGGGGCATGCTTGCCGTGAGCTCCATGACCGTGCCCGCGGGACCTGCGGACTCGATGTCCGCCAGTGTCCCGCGATCGTGTCACGGAGCAGCATAACGGAAGGATGCCATCGGTGTCCTGACTCCCTGTTCTGCCTAGTGTCAGGACACCGATCTTTTGCTCCCTGTCATCGGGAGCAGCGATCAGTGTCGTGTCACATGTAGCCCAGCCCCCACACAGTTAGAATCACTCACTAGGACACACTTAACCCTTTCCTCGCCACCTAGTGGTTAACCCCTTCACTGCCAGAGTCATTTACACAGTAATCAGTGCATTTTTAAAGCACTGATCGCTGTATAAATGACAATGTCCCAAAATAGCATCAAAAGCGTCCGATGTGTCCGCCATAATGTCGCAGTCACAATAAAAATCAGATCGCCCCCATTACTAATAAAAAAATAATAATAAAAATAATAGTAAAAATGCCATAAAACTATCCCCTATTTTGTAGACCCTATAACTTTTGCGCAAACCAATCAATATACGCTTATTGCGATTTTTTTTTTACCAATGTAACGGGGTATTGCCCTTTAATCCCCCAGAGACTACAGTACCCAGTGCGCAACGGGACACCCAGGGTGCATTGCCCCGCACAAGGACTGCTGGGGTGGGTTATTTAACCGAAGGGCGGGGCTGAATTCGGTCTCTTTGGACAACGCCCGCCCAGCAAGTGGAACTCTTTTCTGAGCCTGCTGAGATACAAGGCCTGAAGCCTGGGCCTTTCTCCAAAGAGCCTTCCGCTTCTCGCTGAGGAACCTGAGGGACGTCTTTTCCTGGTGTTGCTGTTCATCGTCAGGCAGACCGAAGACCCGGAGGTCGTGAGATCTGTGTACCGAGACACAGCAGCGGAAGACGGGGACACGGACTGGGGACACGGACTGGTCCGGTTGGGTGAGAGAGCACCTGCTCAGAGAACTATATAGGATCTCTAGGCCCAATAACTGCTATCCGGAAGTTATCACTAGTGTTTGCTGCTGCACGCCAGAGAGACAGTGCATCGGAGTTACCTTAGAGATTTGTTCTAAATTCACCAAGTTATCCAAACTCCTTTTACCCTGTGGATTACAGTTATTTCTTCAACAAGTGCACCACCGTTTTGCTAGCGAAGATTTTCCCTTACAGAACTTCTACACAGTACATTCTGGCCTGACTTAGCGTAGACATTTCTGGGTGCCATTTTGTCCATGAGGGAGGATAGCTGCAGCAGGGACCATTAGTGTCATGCATAGTACTGTATATCTATCTGTTTGTTGAGATACTCTTTTATTGCAGGTCTCTGCACGTGATATGTACACTGTTGATTACATGCTTACTCAAAAATCTGAGTAAAAGTGCAAGGTTTAAGTATACTGGTGTTTGTGTCATTTACTTTGCAGAAGAGACGGTTAAGGATAGCTATACTCCATTGCTGTGTGTTTTACTATAGGACTGTGTCTCCGTGAGTTACAGGCCACACGGTCCTATCACCTCTTACTAACTGTGCCAAGGGAGGTTAAAACGATGCAGTGCTGAATCGCAAAAAATGGCCTGGTCATTGGGCAGCCAAATCCTCCTGAGCTGAAGTGGTTAAAGGGGACACCCACTGGTGTCCTGAGAAGCTTTGTCCAGATAATCTTCTACCTTAAGGGACTCTTCTCTTGTGGCTCTAATTACTACTTAAGCTAAAGTCTACTGTTTGTTACAAGCCCGGACTTCGTTATAGCTTGCTCAGAAAGGAATACCAGTTCCTCAAGTTGTACAGAGGTTTTATCTGTGGAGTATCCCACCACTTCCCTCAACCCTATTCAAGTTCTCCAAACATAACCACAAATACAACATCCCCTAGACTGGTCCGTGAAGAAAGAATGAATGAGCCTATTGTGTGCCTGGCTGCGGGGCAGAAGTTTGGAAGACCTGGACAGTAGTCCCGCGACTCCTACGGGAGTACCGCTACATGTTAATTGAGCACTAAATATAGTGAAGGATATCTCTGACCCTTGTTATTGTCTGTTTGCCCACCTTCTATGTGGGAGGTCTTATAGAACAATGAAAGTCTTCACAACTAGGATGAAGAATAGTTTTTAACCTGGTGTGGTGGTACAGTTGAATAAATCACTATATTTATATTAAAGAATAATTGGTTATTTTTAATAACATGTAGACTTTTATTATAAAAGTATTTTTTTCTTCTTCCTTCTTCTTCTTCCTTATCTTTTCTGCTGTACAAAACTACCTTAAAGTGGATGTAAACCCTCTCCTATAGCCAATGAAGTGAACAGCCTCATATGATACACAGAGAGGAAACAAATCTCCCTAAATAAGTTTTACGTGTATATCTGCTGACTTTGCTTTCTATAGTCTCTAGAAAGAGCACATTGTGTTACAAATCTTTCTTCCTGTTTTGGCAGTGGGTGGGGAGTCTAGGTATACACTGTGTGACAGCTGATTGGTGGAAAGGCACACCCCCAATCTAATATGGGCAGAGGAATGAATGAACTTGCAAGGCTGTACTGTGAATAGACAAGCTCTCTGCTTATTTATAGCACCTTCCCCAATGCAAATTTTCAGCTGCTTTTATCTCCTGTGCTGGAGAACTCGTCAGAAACTCTCATGCTGATATCAGAGGAACGGACCAGCAGAATAAAACGACACTTAGTGCTTTGGAGAGAGATAAGTAAACACTATATATATATATATATATATATATATATATATATATATATATATAGTGTGCTCAGATTTCATGAATGGGGCTTACATCCACTTTAAGTATCGGTATTGGAGCCAATACTAAGCATTTGCATGAGAATTGGTACTCGTGTAAATGCTCTGGTACCTGAAACTGATACTTTCAGGCTTGGTTCTTTCAGCCGTCTTTCAGCCGTCAGCAGGATTCGCCCACTGACAAATGAAATGTAAAAGAAAAAAAGCCAGAAATTATCAGTTGTTAAGAAGCTGGGCCGCCGCGTCCCTAACAGCCGATGACTCATTCAACTGTCAGTTGGGTTCCCCTGTTGACAGCTGAAGTGTAAGTGTCAGGTGCTGAAACAGAAAGATAAAAAGAAACATGGTTTCACCTACAGATCAATAGAATGAACTTCGAGATTAAATCAGTTTAGAGCAGCCTGGCAAGTAAAAAAATATATATACAGTAGTACCTTGGATTACGAGCATAATTCGTTCCAGAAGCATGCTTGAAATCCAAAGCACTCGTATATAAAAAAAAGTTTCCCCATAGGAATCAAGGGAAACTCAGATAATTCATTCCACAGTAACTGCTGGTGTATGCAGTACCGTGTGTGGTCAGAGGTGCGGGGGGCAATCGGAGACGCTCGGGAGCCAAGCTTCTCCGAGTGTCTCAAAGCATCGCCAGCGCCCCCGCACCTCTGGCCACATGCGGTACTGCACACCCCAGCGGCTTGAATCCTGCTTGTTTTGCGACACAACGCTCGCAAATTGAGTCAGGATTTTTTTTTTAAATAGCTCGTATTGGGAAACGCTCATAAACCGCGTTACTCGCAAGCCGAGGTTTTACTGTATATTTTTTTTGTTTTGTATTAAAAGTTCCTTCTGTTTAACCCCTTATTAACCCTTAATTTACTCTAATCAGCCTTAATTAACTCCTTAGTCTCCTTCTCCATTTAATTATTATTTTGCTGCAGATTTTTTTTTTGTTCACTTCTATTTTTATAAACTATTAACCCTTTCCATACCGGGCTTTTTATACCACTTCCATACCGGGCCTATTCTGGCACTCCTCTCCTACATGTACAAATCATCATTCTTTTGCTAGAAAATTACTCAGGACCCCCAAACATTACATATTTTTTTTTAGCAGACACCCTAGGGAATAAAATGGCGGTCGTTGAAACTTTTTATCTTGCACGGTATTTGCGCAATAATTTTTCAAACGCCTTTTTTTGGGGAAAAAAAGGGTTTTATGAATTAAAAAAAAAAACAGTAAAGTTAGCCCAATTTTTTTGTAAAATATGAAATCTTATGTTACGCTGAGTAAAAAGATACCTAACATGTCACGCTTTAAAATTGCGCACACTCATGGAATGGTGCCAAACTTCGGTACTTAAAAATCTCCATAGGCGACGCTTTGAACATTTTTACAGATTACCAGGTTAGAGTTACAGAGGAGGTCTAGTGCTAGAATTGTTGCACGCACTCTAACGCACACGGCGATACCTCACATGTGTGGTTTGAACGGCGTTTACATATGCGGGCGGGACTTTTGTGTGCGTTTGCTTCTAAGCGCGAGCTATTGGGGACGGGCGTTTTAAAAAAAAATAAAAAAAATAATTATTATTTTACTTATTTTTTTTTATTTTAACTTTTTTTTTTACAATTTTTTTTTTTGATCACTTTTATTCCTATTACAAGGAATGTAAACATCCCTTGTAATAGGAATATGTGTGACAGGTCATCTTTATGGAGAGATGTGGGGTCAATAAGACCCCATATCTCTCCTCCAGGCTGGAAATCATGAGATTGTGAAAAAAAATTCACTGATCTCATACTTACAGCTGCAATGGCGGCTTTGTTTACATTTGAGGACCCGGGCGTGACGTCATTACATCGCGCCCAGGCCTCCGATGGTCATAGAGATGACTGGTGACCATCTGGTCCCCAGTCATCTCTATGCTCGTCACGTGACCCACCAACGGCACCGGACGATTCTCTCCGGGTCCCCGATGGCACGGGAGAGCCCGGAGAAGCACCGGATGGCGGCGGGAGGGGGGGATGTCCCCTCCCGCCGCCTATAAGAATGATTAAGCGGCAGAACCGCCGCTATGATCATTCTTATGGTGCGCAGGATCGCCGGCTCTAAACAAGGATATCTGAATGATGCCTCTAGCTGCACCCACCATTCAGATATCCCCCCTCAAACCCAGGACGTCATATGACGCCCACCCGGAGGGAGAGAGGGTTCCTGCCGGCGTCATTTTTCAATGACCCGGTATGGAAGGGGTTAATTATTTTTTAAAAAATTGTTTGCTTTGTTCGATACTATTTTCACACCTTTTACACATTTCACATTGAAAAAAGCGAAAAAAAAAAAAAAAAGATCTACTATTGCTGACAGTTGAAGTGTAAACAAAACAGTTGCTCTAGGTAACAATAATTGGTATTGTCGATTACTTAAAAAAAAAAAAGTATCGGTACTCGTACGCGTTGTAAAAAAAGGTATTGTTGCATCCCTAACCATAAAGATTATTACTGGCAACATGTCATAAGACTGGAACAGAACCCACATAAATCACATATCACTGGTTTTGGCATAATTTGTGTTTAACCCCTTCCCGGACCTTAAAAAACGCCAAAATAGGTGAATGTCATCTCATGTCTAAAAAGATTTTTTTCTTATGATTTTAACAAATCTGTAAATGAAAATTAAATTATAATTAAATATATCAATTAAATTTAATTTTTGGGCAGGTTATCCAACATATGACTTCAACACAACTATTGTAGCTGAATGGACACCAGATTTATACGGTAAGGAGCTTGTCATCAATTTCTTTAGTAGCTGATAATGCTGTAATGCTGCAGATGTTTCACCAGTCTATGCAAATGGTTTCCTCAGTTCTAATAAATGTTAGGAACATACTCCGGTATATACAGTATCTCACAAAAGTGAGTACGCCCCTCACATTTTTGTAAATATTTTACAACACTGAAGAAATGACACTTTGCTACAATGTAAAGTAGTGAGTGTACAGCTTGTATAACAGTGTAAATTTGCTGTCCCCTCAAAATAACTCAACACACAGCCATTAATGCCCAAAGCGCGGGCGAAAAAAGTGAGTACACCCCTAAGTGAAAATGTCCAAATTGGGCCCAATTAGCCATTTTCTCACCCCGGTGTCATGTGACTCGTTAGTGTTGCAAGGTCTCAGGTGTGAATGGGGAGCAGGTGTGTTAAATTTGGTGTTAGCGCTCTCACTCTCTCATACTAGTCACTGGAAGTTCAACATGACACCTCATGGCAAGGACCTCTCTGAGGATCTGAAAAAAAGAATTGTTGCTCTACATAAAGATAGCCTAGGCTAGTGATGGCGAACCTTGGCACCCCAGATGTTTTGGAACTACATTTCCCATGATGCTCAACTACACTGCAGAGTGCATGAGCATCTTGGGAAATGTAGTTCCAAAACATCTGGGGTGCCAAGGTTCGCCATCACTGGCCTAGGCTATAAGAAGATTGCCAAGACCCTGAAACTGAGCTGCAGCATGGTGGCCAAGACCATACAGCGGTTTAACAGGACAGGTTCTACTCAGAACAGGCCTCGCCATGGTCGACCAAAGAAGTTGAGTGCACGTGCTCAGTGTCATATCCAGAGGTTGTCTTTGGGAAGTAGAAGTATGAGAGCTGCCAGCATTGTGGCAGAGGTTGAAGGGGTGGGCGGTCAGCCTGTCAGTGCTCAGACCATACGCCGCACACTGTATCAAATTGGTCTGCATGGCTGTCATCCCAGAAGGAAGCCTCTTCTAAAGATGATGCACAAGAAAGCCCGCAAACAGTTTGCTGAAGACAAGCAGACTAAGGACATGGATTACTGGAACCATGTCCTGTGGTCTGATGAGACCAAGATAAACTTATTTGGTTTAGATGGTGTCAAATATTAGAGATGTACACAATGGAAAAATGTGTTTTGTTTCATTTTGGAATAATTTGTTAAGCTTATAAATTTTGTTTCATCCTATCTGCTATGTTAGAATAATTTGTTTCATATATTCAGATTTGTTTTTGTATATTCTATATTTTCAAATCGATTCGAAATTCAAATTTTAACATTCGAAATTTGAATTTTGACATTTGAAATTCGGATTTCAAAATTTGATTTGCATATTTTTGCATATTTGTTCTATTCTATCCTTTTATTATATACCGTATATACTCGCGTATAAGCCGAGGCACCTAATTTTACCACAAAAAACTGGGAAAACGTATTGACTCGAGTATAAGCCTTGTGGGGGAAATGCAGCAGCTACTGGTACGGTAAATTTCAAAACTAAAAATAGTTACCAATAAAATTACATTAATTGAGGCATCAAGAGATTAAATGTTGTTGAAATATTTATTTCAAAGACAAACAGTAAACTAGCTCTGTAAGTGCAAAAGAGGGTCAACAAAAAACAATATGGTAGCTCAATCAGCAACCAAGCTAAAAGCTAAAACACAAGTTAAAATCCTTCAAAATTGGATTCCTCCTCATCATCTGTATGTCCAAAGAGAGCTTCTGCGTTAGCTGCTGTGAGTTTATCAGCGTAGACATTGTCATCATCACTGAGTTCGCAGTCATCACCATCACTGCTGTCATTCTCATACAAAACGCTGTCTTCACTGCCATCCATAGCATTACTAATGCCACATTTCTTGAAGGCGCGTTGCACCATGTCCTCTGGAGTCTCTTCCGATGCATCACGAACCCACTTCGCTATCAATTCTATGTCGGGCTTCACCAGATTTCCAACTTTTGTCAGTCGGGCTTGGCCAGATGACATCCATTCATGCCACATCTTTCGCACACGGTCTTTGAAAGGTTTATTTAAACACACATCTAGGGGCTGCAATACAGATGTAAGCCCACCTGGAATAACGGGCAAAGTAACTTGAGAAGACTTTGCCAATGTTTTTATGGCATCAGATGTGTGGGCTCTGAACGTATCCCAAACTAGCAATGATGTTTTTTTCTTTAAGGCTGTCCCTGGTCGTCCGTTCCAAATTTCTTCCAGCCATTTTTTTGTTCCGTCTTCATCCATCCGGCCTTTAATATGTGTGCGCACTGTAATTCGTGGTGGGAATTTGACCTTTTTAGGCAAGGTCTTTCTTTTAAAAATAATGACAGGCCGCATCTTAGTTCCATTAGCCAAACATGACAGAACGACTGTGAAATGTTTTTTTTCATTTCCTGTGGTTCTGAGAAAAATTGTTTTTTCTCCCAAACTTGCCACGGTTCTGTTGCTTGGAAGATCAAAGGTCATAGGTGTTTCATCCATATTCCCAATATCTCCCAGGTCATAGTTACGGATCCTTCTTTGTTTTATGATGAATGAATGGAATGACATCACTTTTTCATCAAGGTCTTTTGCCAACTTCTGCGAATTCTTTGTTCTTTGCCGCAAACATAAGGCAAACCTATTTATAAAGCGGGTACACCATCCTGCTGACGCAACAAAATTTTCAATGCCTGGT
Organism: Rana muscosa; assembly: GCA_029206835.1. Taxonomy (NCBI): domain Eukaryota; kingdom Metazoa; phylum Chordata; class Amphibia; order Anura; family Ranidae; genus Rana; species Rana muscosa. Next base: position 372,106,336 of record CM055118.1, read on the forward strand.
GCTTTGAATTTGTCATCTTTAGCCATTTGAAGGGCACGTAAGCGAATACCCATGCGTGTTACGCAGTAACCATTTTGACGACACTCCATAACCCATTCATGCAATTTAGTCTCTAGAGCTTTATATGAAGTTGTCAAACCACGTCAAGCTTTTTTTGCCTTTGGAATCTTTTCCAAGTAGGCTTTCATTTTCCGCCACTCCCTCACATGTTTTTCGTCAACACAAAATTCCCTACTTGCAATACTGTTATTGCTTTCTTCTGCTCTGGACACAACCTTAAGTTTGAAACCAGCTTCATATGACCTCCGTTTTTGTTTTGGTCCAGGACTAGATGTACCGGCATTGGAATCCATTTGTAACAGGATAAAAAAAAAAGTATTTGTCCCCATCAGAGCCTTTGCACACCTCTCCCACAATCTCCCCATCAGCCTTGTCCCCATCAGTGTCTTATCAGAGTGTCCCCATCAGTGTCTTATCAGAGTGTCCCCATCAGTGTCTTATCAGAGTGTCCCCATCAGTGTCTTATCAGAGTGTCCCCATCAGTGTCTTATCAGAGTGTCCCCATCAGTGTCTTATCAGAGTGTCCCCATCAGTGTCTTATCAGAGTGTTCCCATCAGTGTCTTATCAGAGTGTCCCCATCAGTGTCTTATCAGAGTGTCCCCATCAGTGTCTTATCAGAGTGTCCCCATCAGTGTCTTATCAGAGTGTCCCCATCAGTGTCTTATCAGAGTGTCCCCATCAGTGTTTTATTAGAGTGTCCCCATCAGTGTCTTATCAGACTGTCCCCATCAGTGTCTTATCAGAGTGTTCCCATCAGTGTCTTATCAGAGTGTCCCCATCAGTGTCTTATCAGAGTGTCCCCATCAGTGTCTTATCAGAGTGTCCCCATCAGTGTTTTATCAGAGTGTCCCCATCAGTGTTTTATTAGAGTGTCCCCATCAGTGTTTTATTAGGGTGTCCCCATCAGTGTTTTATTAGAGTGTCCCCATCAGTGTCTTATCAGACTGTCCCCATCAGTGTCTTATCAGAGTGTCCCCATCAGTGTCTTATCAGAGTGTCCCCATCAGTGTCTTATCAGAGTGTCCCCATCAGTGTCTTATCAGAGTGTCCCCATCAGTGTCTTATCAGAGTGTCCCCATCAGTGTCTTATCAGAGTGTTCCCATCAGTGTCTTATCAGAGTGTCCCCATCAGTGTCTTATCAGAGTGTCCCCATCAGTGTCTTATCAGAGTGTCCCCATCAGTGTCTTATCAGAGTGTCCCCATCAGTGTCTTATCAGAGTGTCCCCATCAGTGTTTTATTAGAGTGTCCCCATCAGTGTCTTATCAGAGTGTCCCCATCAGTGTCTTATCAGAGTGTCCCCATCAGTGTCTTATCAGAGTGTCCCCATCAGTGTCTTATCAGAGTGTCCCCATCAGTGTCTTATCAGAGTGTTCCCATCAGTTTCTTATCAGAGTGTCCCCATCAGTGTCTTATCAGAGTGTCCCCATCAGTGTCTTATCAGAGTGTTCCCATCAGTGTCTTATCAGAGTGTCCCCATCAGTGTCTTATCAGAGTGTCCCCATCAGTGTCTTATCAGAGTGTCCCCATCAGTGTCTTATCAGAGTGTCCCCATCAGTGTCTTATCAGAGTGTCCCCATCAGTGTTTTATTAGAGTGTCCCCATCAGTGTCTTATCAGACTGTCCCCATCAGTGTCTTATCAGAGTGTTCCCATCAGTGTCTTATCAGAGTGTCCCCATCAGTGTCTTATCAGAGTGTCCCCATCAGTGTCTTATCAGAGTGTCCCCATCAGTGTTTTATCAGAGTGTCCCCATCAGTGTTTTATTAGAGTGTCCCCATCAGTGTTTTATTAGGGTGTCCCCATCAGTGTTTTATTAGAGTGTCCCCATCAGTGTTTTATTAGAGTGTCCCCATCAGTGTTTTATTAGAGTGTCCCCATGATTGTTTTATCAGAGTGTCCCCATGAGTGTTTTATCAGAGTGTCCCCATCAGTGTAAAATCAGATTTTTCACTGATGGGGACACGCTGATTTTACAATGATGGGGACACGCTGATTTTTCACTGATGGGGACACGCTGATTTTTCACTGATGGGGACACGCTGATTTTTCACTGAGTGTCCCCATCAGGGAAAAATCTGAGTGTCCCCATCACTGAAAAATCAGAGTGTCCCCATCAGTGTGCAAACATCATTTATGTATCACTATAATGCTTGCCTTATTAGAGCGGACTTCCGCTCTCTTTCATCTCCTGGCTCCCGCCCACTGCAAGAGGATTTTTAATACACACAGCGGGCAGGAACCAGTAACTCATAGCTTTGTTGAGGGGGGGACATTAATCGGCAGGACACCTGGAGGTGCAGCGCCAATAATGTCACTGGCTGCTAGGACATGACAGTCCCAGCAGCCAATCGTAGCGCACGGCGTCAGCGTCATGGGCGGGAGTAACGGCAGCGTCTCTGCTATGCATTTAAACCAGGACAGGAGCGGGAAGAATACACGGGCGAGCGGGTGCTATCTGCGGGCCAGGATACGGAGACCCCCCACACACCAGAGATGACTGCTGGACTCAAGTAAGTAACCTGACTAGCAACATGACTCGAGTATAAGCTGAGGGGAGGACTTTCAGCCCAAAAAAAAGGGCTGAAAAACTCGGCTTATACTCGAGTATATACAGTACATTCTATTCTGTTTTATTCCATTCTATTCTATTGCCCAAGTAGGAATCATCATCTTATTTCACTTTTATTCCTTACTGTATTTATTGCAACATATGTTTCCATTTCAAATTCACTTTCAAATTCAAATTTGGATATTTTATTGTGATATAATTTATTTCGATATAATTTTTTTTCGATATAATTTAATTTGGATTCATTGAATATCCTTACTATTGTGATTAGAAAATTTGGATACATCCAAAGAAACAAAAAACGTGTCCTAATTTCGATCATAACTAAATGAATCAAACATTTTTATCAAATATCTACAAAAGAGGACACCCCAAGAAGGGGTGGGCAGAGTCGAGAATCTGAGTGTATTCATTATAATGAGAGCACCAAACAAATGTCCAAGAGTTACATGTTTTCTTAATGATAAAATGAGTTCACATTAGTAGATACGAAACAGCCAACAAGTTTCAGGGGGCTAAACATACACCCCCTACATGGGTTAGCAGAAACACAGGATCTCTGTCTCCCCTTTAGACATGTGCAGTTAAATTTGTTCCGAATTAATATTCAGACAAATCTTTTGTTATTCAGAGATTCAGATATGTCCGAATACCCGCGTTATAATATAAACACATTTTAGAGAATGTTTCAAATAACTAAGCAAAATTTGTTCAAATTTTGGAAATTTGGACTGAAATTTTAATTGAATTTTACATCGAACTGCAGTAAAATTCTAACTGTACACATATTGCTGAAATCAAAACTGTGTGTGTTATTAGAGTACCATTTTGAAATAGCCATTGGCTCCCGCTGCTGAAAAATCAAATCCAATGACGTGGGCGTCGGGGGGCGGGACCAAGTCCTACATTCGGCGGCTATGGGCGGCAAATGTATGAATTGAGCGCGTCCGCAAGGTAACCCCCCCAGGAGAGCGCCTCTCTTAGGGGGGTTATCTGATGCAGGGAGTAGCCGCGAGAGCCACTGAGGGACCCCAGAAGTCGAGGATCGGGGCCACTCTGTGCAAAACGAGCTGCACAGTGGAGGTAAATATGATATGTTTGTTATTTTTTTTTCTTAAAACGAAAGCTTTACAATCGCTTTAACAAAACAAAATAACTAGATTAATGAATCGAAATGAAATTTTTTCATCATGCACATGTCTACTGCCCTTGTCACAGAACGGCGATCTGCCTTGGTTACATAGGCAGACCGCCATTCTGCCTCTGTTGGGAACGATCGGCGGGTCCCAGCGGACATCAGGTGTGCCAGACCCGCTGATTGGCTCCTGCTGTGTCCAATCACAGCGGGAGCTGGTCGCCGGAAACCCGGAAGAGGCGATCACGTACAGGTACGTGAATTTGCCTGTTGGAGCCGCTGCCCCACAGTATATGTACGTGGGGTGGTCCGCAAACGGTTGAAAACCATGTTATGGGTCAAACTTCAGGATGGTAAAAACAATGTAAAATACAATGCATTACAAACTCTTCTTCATACATTTTGGCCAAATTGTATTCTGCTACATGTCTTTGGTAAAAAGAAAATCCCAATAAGTGTATATTGACTGGTTTGCATGAAAGGTATATAATGGAATTTGTATTCATTTTTTTTTTATACTAGTAATGGCGGTGATCAGCGACTTATAGCGGGACGGCACAATCTGACACTAACTGACACTGTGGGAACTAATAAACTGCCACTGACATCATCAGTGACATTATTACAGTGATCAGTGTTCATAATTTGTACTGTCACTGTACTAATGACACTGGGCAGGAACATCTATCACGTAGCATGCGTGTGCGCCCCGTACCCAGGACTGCCCAGGACTACAGAATCACGTAATTATGTATACTCAGAGAATGGGTACAGGTACTCCTCTCTTCCAAGTCACCCCTCATCTCCGCCCCCTACCCACCTTCAAGTTTCGTTCTTTGTTCCTATCCCCTACCCAACTCCCAGTATCACCCCTTTTAAAACAGTATCAAGTATTATTTTGTGGTGCTAAGTAATTTGTATGGAATTTGTTAATGATAATAGGAAATTAAAGGGGTTGTAAAGTCAGAAGTTTTCTTTTTATCTTAATGCATTCTATGAATTAGGATAAAAAGCCTACTGTGTGCAGCAGCCCCTCGCAGCCCCCCTTATACTTACCTGAGGTTCCTCTCTGTCCAGCAATGTCCAGCAGTGTCTTAGCCATCCAAAACTCTTTCTCCTAATTGGCTGAGACACAGCAGCAGCGCTATTGACTCTCTCTGTCAAAGTCAGCTAGCCAATCAGGGGAGAGGAGGGGTGGGGCCTGGGTCAAGGCTTTGTGTCTGAATGGACACAGGGAGCTGTGACTTGGCTCGGGTGCCTCCTTTGCAAGCTGCTTGCTGTGAGGGCACTCAACAGAAGGGAAGGGCCAGGATCACAGAAGAGGGATCCGAGAAGAGGGGGATCAAGTCTTCTTGGTGCAAATCCACTGCAACAGAGCAGGTAAGTATAACATGTTTGTTATTTTTATAGGGAAAAAAAACTAGACTTTACAATCACTTTAAGTAAAATAGATCCCTTGGAACCAGCAACCAAGCCCCCCACCCAAAGCAACAATAGACCCCACCTACAACAACAGATCCTTCAAGCAACAATAGACCCCCTGCAACAAAATACCCCCTAGCAACAACAGATCCACCCAATGAACAATAGACCCCCTACCAGACAGCATTGGCTGCTGGGAGACCTGTTGTTGTCCAGCCCCTACCAGCCAGCCAACAGTAGATCTCCCAGCAGCCAGCAACAATAGACCCCTCCCTCGACAGTACATCCCTCCCAGCAACAATTGACCCCCCAGCAACATAAGACAACCCTAGCAACATAAGACAACCCCAGCAACAATAGACCCATCCCTCAACAATAGATTACACCCCCCCCCCAGAAAGGATAGATTACCCAGCAGACAGCCTCATTGGACCCTCCAGCATACCGCAGCACCCCTTGCCATTACTACATTCAGTGCTGGTGGTGCCGGAACGGCGTTCCCCCTTGTTCCTGCTGAAAAAAAGCCCTGTGTATACGTGATTCTGCACAGCTGGCCCACACTGTCGCAATGTATGTACTGTGCATGGTCAGCAAGCAGTTAATCAATATGAAGCTGCTATATTGAATTTTTAATTTCTGTGAATCTTTTCTATTTTTCAGACACACTTTACCCATATTATGGAACAAATTCAGAAAGCATTTTATCCATCGTAAATTGGAAGTACACTAAGTTTATCCCATCCATCCATACTGTTGTGTTCTTCGTGGGTCTTCCTCTCAATATCATGGCGATTGTCATGTTCCTGGTGAAGATGAAGGTCAGGAAGCCGGCAATGGTCTACATGCTGAACCTTGCCACTGCAGATGTCCTCTTCGTTAGTGTCCTGCCATTTCTCATCATTTACAGATTTTCTGGAAATAACTGGCTGATCGGGGAAGGAATGTGTCGCTTTGTCACGGCAGCATTTTACTGTAACATGTACTGTTCCATCCTATTCATGACCAGTATCAGCGTGGACCGGTTCGTAGCGGTAGCCTACGCGGTGAGGTCCCTGTCCTGGCGCACAGTTAGCCGAGCCTGGTTGGTCAGTGGAGTCATCTGGGCAATCTCCTGGGCCAGCACTGTGCCTCTACTTGTAGGAGAACAAACTATATTTATTTCTGAGCTAAATATCACAACTTGTTACGACGTGCAGTATAGTGACGATTTACGAGGGTTCTATTTTTACTATTTTACCACTCTTTTATCTTTGTTATTTTTCTTACCTTTATTCATTACAACATTCTGTTACATCAGAACCATCCACAGCCTCAGTACACTAAAGATGAATAATATGCGCAAGAGATTGCGAGCCATCTACTTGACCGTAATTGTCCTTTGCGTGTTTGTCCTTTGTTTTGGCCCCACCAACGTCCTCCATTTCTCTTATTATCTTCAGATGTATTATTATGATGATGACTCTCTGTATGATACCTACGTCCTTTCTTCCACTATCTGCAGCATCAGCTGTTGTCTGGATCCTCTTGTCTATTATCTGGCTTCCTCCCAGTGTCAGAGATACGTCTACAGCTTGCTGGGCTGGAAGAAAGATTCTCGCCCACCGAGAAGACAACGCTCAGCCCTAACAGACAAAGAGGAATACACGGAGGTGACCTTTCGGGAAGAGACTTGCTGAAACTCCCAAGCAAAGTGATGGGCTGTAGGCCACAATCAATCACCAATCCAATTTTAACTGGATAATAATCACACAGAGATCAATTTTGATTGGTTGCTTTAGGTTATTGTACTTTGTGTTTTACTTTTTGTCCTATGCAGTGAACTTTTGCAAAGCCTTTAAAAAATTATATGAACCATTTCAGTGCTTTGGAATTTATCATTAACTAGTATATAGATTGTAGTGCTTCCTTTTTTGCTTAGCATTTCCTAAGCTATTATGAATAATCAAAATATAATAAAATCAATGAATGCAGCTTTGAAAATATATGTTGGCTTTATGTCAGCTTTAGTTCCTGGTTCACACTGGTGTGACTTGCGACACATTGGGGTTGATCTACTAAAACTGGAGATTGCAAAATCTGGTGCAGCTCTGAATGGTAGCCAATCAGCTTTAAAAGCAGGAGTCCACACAAAAATGGAACCTCCGCTGTCCGGATTCTTCCCCCCCTCCAGTGTCACATTTGTATTGCACCCACTTCCGGGCATAGACCCCCGCGTATCTGCCGCAGTCTACGCCACGTCCGTCACCCCCCTCCGCTGTCTTCACGGGTCCCAGAAGACAGCAGGGACCAGTGGCATTGTGCAGCGCGAGTCGTGAATGAGCAGTAGGGAACCGGGAAGTGAAGCCGCAAGGCTTCACTTCCTGATTCCCTTACCGAAGATGGCGGCGGCAGCATCCGAGGACCGAGGGACGGGGCGGCCTCGGGTGCCGACATCGCGGGCGCGCTGGACAGGTAAGCAGGGCCGGTGCTAGACTATTTTGCGCCCTAGGCGAGACCAGCTACTTGTGCCCCCCCCCCAAAAAAAAATAAATTAATTCAATAATTTTAGCACCAGAACTGGTCCGGGTGGACAGGAGAGTGGGTGCAGCCAGGTGGGGGAAGGATGAAATCAGGTGGACAGGAGATGGGGGTGCAGCCAGGTGGAGGGATAGAGCCAGGTGGACAGGAGAGGGGGTTCAGCCAGGTGGAGGGAGGATAAAGCCAGGTGGACAGGAGAAGGGGTGCAGCCAGTTAGAGGGATGGAGCCAGGTGGACAGGAGAGGGGAGGTGCAGCCAGGTGGAGGGATGGAGCCAGGAGGACAGGAGGGGGGTGCAACCAGGTGGAAGGGTAAGAAAAGGAAGGTTTGGGACTTTAAATGAGGCAAGGACCAGGGGTAGTCTCATGCCTCCATCCCTGTAATGAACAAAGGGGGGGAGGGGGCGAGACTTTGAATGAAGCAAGCAGTCATCAGTGGAGGATCAAAACACGGTACATTTATTACATACCATACAAGTTCATACAATTCAATAAATAATGTCACGGTATAATTAATCTATATACAAAAAAGGAACATGATAATACATGACAGTGGAAGGGGATCGACCCTGCACAACCTGAGAACTTCCTATTGCACAAACCAATTAAAACTCGTGATCATGTAAATTTGTACATATGAATCATGTTGACAACATAGTCGGTGTAAACATTGCGTATACAGAGGCTCTACGCGTTTCGTGAAGTGTTTATATTCACTCGTCAGGAGCAGCAATGTCATTGCCTGAAATAAAACATATGGGTTTATAGGTCACTACCATGGAGAAAGGATCAAACATAAACATGTGTGTCCATAAAAATGTAGATAGAAAAAGTAACCTTATTAGAAGAATACTCACAACCGCCATGTTGCAGTGCAGCATTGGAGAGCTGGAGATACCCCTAAAGGCAGTCTTTTCCGGGAGTGTGGTGGCATAAGGCGTGATATGGGCCCCCACATGACCGCATCAGGGGAGAACACTGCAATGGTGGTCTATCAAGTATGGTAAAATGGTAAGTAGGGACGTCATAAGGGATTTCTGTAGAAAATGCAAATATGTGTAATAAGCATAATACCAAGTAATCTGTACTTAATTAGAAGCAGAAAACTAGGACTGGAGTAAAAGACTAACTATTGTACTTATTGCCTTACCATCTTAAGCCACATTGTGAGGTGTAGAATGTTTGGCCATAGTGTAAAGGAGGACCAAAACAATGAGTGAACTGCCCGAGATGCGATCTATAAGGGTCCACACGTCAAAGCCCCCAAACGTCACGCTGACGTGCATGGTGGGGGAGAGGAGCCAGTACCGGGACGGGAATGCCCGGTGTTTGGCGCCAAAAAGACCCCCACAAGTCGCCGGATGATATACACAGACGGCGTGGCGGCGCTCAGGAGGACGCCGCACGCACGCTGCGTGTAGCGTGACGTCGACGCACAGGCGGAAGTATCCACCCACTTGGGAAGTGGGGAAGGAGACCTCGCAGTGTGCGTCGAACTCCCGGACATGTCACGGGCCGAAGCCTGTGAATCCAGATCCAATAGGCACTGTCATCACACTGTGAAAACACAGGATCATGTTGGAATGAAAGCAATATGTTGTTGACTAACAACAAATTGGTAGTGTATGGATCCTAAAACCACATGGAAATATTCAACAAAAAATGGGGTAAATTAAGGTGACTGGTCAATGGTGGCCTGTAGCAACAAAAAAGAAAAAAGATAGAGTACCGACTGTGTATTCATTACAGGGATGGAGGCATGAGACTACCCCTGGTCCTTGCCTCATTTAAAGTCCCAAACCTTCCTTTTCTTACTCATCATATAGGGATGGAAGTGAGCAGTCTGTTCAGAGTTGGATCTGATATACACAGTCGGTACTCTATCTTTTTTCTTTTTTGTTGCTACAGGCCACCATTGACCAGTCACCTTAATTTACCCCATTTTTTGTTGAATATTTCCATGTGGTTTTAGGATCCATACACTACCAATTTGTTGTTAGTCAACAACATATTGCTTTCATTCCAACATGATCCTGTGTTTTCACAGTGTGATGACAGTGCCTATTGGATCTGGATTCACAGGCTTCGGCCCGTGACATGTCCGGGAGTTCGACGCACACTGCGAGGTCTCCTTCCCCACTTCACAAGTGGGTGGATACTTCCGCCTGTGCGTCGACGTCACGCTACACGCAGCGTGCGTGCGGCGTCCTCCTGAGCGCCGCCACGCCGTCTGTGTATATCATCCGGCGACTTGTGGGGGTCTTTTTGGCGCCAAACACCGGGCATTCCCGTCCCGGTACTGGCTCCTCTCCCCCACCATGCACGTCAGCGTGACGTTTGGGGGCTTTGACGTGTGGACCCTTATAGATCGCATCTCGGGCAGTTCACTCATTGTTTTGGTCCTCCTTTACACTATGGCCAAACATTCTACACCTCACAATGCGGCTTAAGATGGTAAGGCAATAAGTACAATAGTTAGTCTTTTACTCCAGTCCTAATTTTCTGCTTCTAATTAAGTACAGATTACTTGGTATTATGCTTATTACACATATTTGCATTTTCTACAGAAATCCCTTATGACGTCCCTACTTACCATTTTACCATACTTGATAGACCACCATTGCAGTGTTCTCCCCTGATGCGGTCATGTGGGGGCCCATATCACGCCTTATGCCACCACACTCCCGGAAAAGACTGCCTTTAGGGGTATCTCCAGCTCTCCAATGCTGCACTGCAACATGGCGGTTGTGAGTATTCTTCTAATAAGGTTACTTTTTCTATCTACATTTTTATGTACACACATGTTTATGTTTGATCCTTTCTCCATGGTAGTGACCTATAAACCCATATGTTTTATTTCAGGCAATGACATTGCTGCTCCTGACGAGTGAATATAAACACTTCATGAAACGCGTAGAGCCTCTGTATACGCAATGTTTACACCGACTATGTTGTCAACATGATTCATATGTACAAATTTACATGATCACGAGTTTTAATTGGTTTGTGCAATTGGAAGTTTTCAGGTTGTGCAGGGTCGATCCCCTTCCACTGTCATGTATTATCATGTTCCTTTTTTGTATATAGATTAATTATACCGTGACATTATTTATTGAATTGTATGAACTTGTATGGTATGTAATAAATGTACCGTGTTTTGATCCTCCACTGATGACTGCTTGCTTCATTCAAAGTCTCGCCCCCTCCCCCCCTTTGTTCAACCAGGTGGAAGGAGGATATAGCCAGGTGGACAGGAGAGGGAATGCAGCCAGGTGGAGGGAGTATATAGCCAGGTGGACAGGAGGGTGCAGCCAGGTGAAGGTATGCAGTCAGGTGGACAGGAGGGGGGTGCAGCCAGGTGGAGGGAGGATATAGCCAGGTGGACAGGAGAGGGGTTGCAGCCAGGTGGACAGGAGAGGGAATGCAGCCAGGTTGTGGGATGATATAGCCAGGTGGACAGCAGGGTGCAGCCAGGTGGACAGGAGAGGGGAGGTGCAGCCAGTCGGACAGGAGAGGGGGGTGCAGCCAGGTGGACAGGAGAGGGGGTGCAGCCAGGTGGACAGGAGAGGGGAGGTGCAGCCAGGTGGACAGGAGAGGGGGGTGCAGCCAGGTGGACAGGAGAGGGGAGGTGCAGCCAGGTGGACAGGAGAGGGAATGCAGCCAGGTTGTGGGATGATATAGCCAGGTGGACAGCAGGGTGCAGCCAGGTGGACAGGAGGGGGGTACAGCTAGGGGAGGGAGAATATAGCAAAGTGGACAGGAGAGGGGGATGGAGCTAGGTGGAAAGGGGGGGTGCAGCCAAGTGGAGGGGGTCACACACCAGTGATAAGGTCTGACTAGAAGCCCTCATCCCCAGCGCTTCCCCCCACCACCTGACAAGTTCTTACCTTGGGATACTTCTTTCCATCTCCCTCCACATGTCAGGCAGCGGGCAGCAGGTAGTGTCCCCAGTCACGCACAGGAGAGCTCCTCCCCCCTTCAGCTGATTATTCGGTTCCACCCCCGGGCTCCGGCGGCCGGCCGCGGAGAGGCTGGGTAAGTGGGCTCCTCGCTCCTGCAGGACAAGTGGCCCGGCGGCCTCGTCCCAGCATGTGTCCTATGGCCAGTCCGGACCTGGGTGGATCCTCCTTTCAGGCTGTGTCTTTGCACAATGCCGCCCGCCCTGCTCTTCCAATGGCTGCACATCATCCAGTGAGGGAGGCGGGGCGGGCAGAGAGCTGACACCCACAGCTGCTGCTGGACATCAGCATGGTCACCCCTGACTTAGTCCGGGGAAAATCTGCCTGCTCCTTCTCCCCGCCCAGCCACTCTGCAGCCAGCCATATAGAGCCGCCTCCCGCTACACTCCGCATCAGCCACCACCCGCTAGGAGGGGAACCGATCCTCTGGAGGGGACCCAGCGGCTGTGGCTGCGCCCCTAGGCGGCAGTGCGCCCTAGGCGGCTGCCTAGTTCGCCTAGTGGGAGCGCCGGCCCTGCAGGTAAGTGTCCTTATTTTAAAAGTCAGCAGCTGCAGCATTTGAAGCTGCTGACTTTAAAAAAAAAAAAAATTGGCGGACCTCAGTTTTGACCACTTAAACCCCGGACCATTTTGGCTGGTTAAAGACCAGGCCCCTTTTTGCGATTTGGCACTGCATTGCTTTAACTGACACATGCGCGGTCGCACGAAGTGGCTTCCAAACAAAATTGAGGTCCTTTTTTCCCCACAAATAGAGCTTTCTTTTGGTGGTATTTGATCACCTCTGTGGTTTTTATTTTTTGCGCTATAAACAAAAATAGAGCAACAATCTTGAAAAAAAATGCAATATTTTTTACTTTTTGCTATAATAAATATCCCCAAAAAATATATAATTTTTTTTTTCCTCAGTTTAGGCCGATACGTATTCTTCTACATATTTTTGGTAAAAAAAAATCGCAATAAGCGTTTATTGATTGGTTTGCGCAAAAGTTATAGTGTCTACAAAATAGAGGATTGTTTTATGGCATTTTTATAAAAAAAAAAATTTTTACTCGTGATGGTGGCGATCAGTGATTTTTTTCGTGACTGCGACATTATGGCGGACACATCAGAGACTTTTGACACATTTTTGGGACCATTGTCATTTATACAGCGATCAGTGCTATAAAAATGCACTGGTTACTGTGAAAATGACACTGTCAGTGAAGGGGTTAACCACTAGGTGGCGCTGTAGGGGTTAAGTGTGCCCTGCATTGTGTTTCTAACTGGGGGGGGGTGGGCTCTGTGTCACATGACACCGATCTCTGCTCCGAGTACACGGAGCCGAGATCCGTGTCATTGTCACTAGGCAGAGCATCTCCCTGCTCTATACATCCGTGAGACGATCGCGGGGATTCCCGCAGCGATCGAGTCCGCAGGACCCGCGGTCCGATTTACGGGGTAGGCAGCAGGGTCGCGAGCGCGACCACGCGGCAGGGGCCACGTACGGGCCACGTACGTGATTATGCCTGTCCGTGCCATTCTGCCGACATGTATATATACAGTGGGAGGTCATTAAGCAGTTAACTTCAGATCGTTCAATTAAGCTTTGGCAATAAAACCTGAAAGCTGATTGGTTACTATGCACAGCTGCACCAGATTTTGTGTGCTACAGTCTTAGTAAATCCTCCCCATTGAGTCGCATGACAAGTGAAAACCTATTCATTTCAATGGCGGCCATTTCAATGAATGCTGCTCCTTTTAAAAAGGTTCCTGCACTACTTTGATGCAACTTTAATGCCATTTGAGTCCCAAAGACTCTAAAGTCACATCAAGTCTTATGAAAGTCACACTACAAAGTGGCACTCAAAATCACATGACGCTTGGGTTGCAGCTTAATGCTCATTTAGCGTAGAGCTTTTTAGCACCATGTTCATCATAGTAACAAACACTATATAGTTACATAGTAGGTGAGATTGAAAAAAGACACAAGTCCATCAAGTCCAACCTATGTGTGTGATTATATGTCAGTATTAAGCCTCGTACACACGGTCGGACTTCCATCGGACTTTTCTGTGGATTTTTGTCCGAACGGAGTTGGTCGGGAACACCCATAGCATACACACGGCAGGACTTTTCTGCAAACTTTCCCAAAACTTCTTCCAACATCGCGTGGTTTTTCTGCTCTTTTCTGCTCTTTACCGCCACCCTTTGGTCAACTTCTGCTATTGTTGGTTGATTTTGACATTATTTGTTTTGTCCATCGGACAAAAGTCCGATGGTTTTCTGTACACACGGTCGGACTTTGCTGCATCAGACTTTTGTTGGCCAAAAGTTTGTCCGTTTGCAGACCGAACTTTTGTCCGATGAAAACAAACAAAAAAAAAGTTTGTCCGATGGAGCGTACACACGGGTCGGATTGTTGGTCCAACTTGCTCAAAATGAAGTTTGTTGGCCAAAAGCCCGACCGTGTGTACGGGGCTTAACATTGTATATCCCTGTATGTTGTGGTCGTTCAGGTGCTTATCTAATAGTTTTTTTAAACTATCAATGCTCCCCGCTGAGACCACCACCTGTGGAAGGGAATTCCACATCCTTGCCGCTCTTACAGTAAAGAACCCTCTACGTAGTTTAACCACTTCAATACCAGGCACTTACGCCCCTTCCTGCCCAGGACAATTTTCAGCTTTCAGCGCTCTCGCACTTTGAATGACAATTGCGCGGTCATGCAACACTGTATCCAAACTAAATTTTTATCATTTTCTTCCCACAAATAGAGTTTTCTTTTGGTGGTATTTGATCCCCTCTGCGGTTTTTATTTTTTGCTAAACAAACTAAAAAAGACTAACATTTTTGAATTGATTTTTTTTTTCGTTTCTGTCATAAAATTGAGTTTTCCCCTTCACTGACGGGCACTGATGGGCACTGATGAGGCGGCACTGATGGGCACTGATGAGTTGACACTGATAAAGTGGCACTGATGGGCATTGATGAGGAGGCACTGATATGTAGAATTGATGTGCACTGATAGGCGGCACTGATATGCAGCACTGATGGGCACCAATAGGTGGCACTGATATGGAGCACTGATGGGCACTGATAGGCGGCACTGATGAGCACTGATAGGTGGCACCGATGGGAACTGACAGACGGCTGTGATGGGCACTGACAGGCGGCTGTGATGGGCACTGACAGGCGGCTGTGACGGGCACTGACAGGCGGCACTGATTGGCACTGATAGGCAGTACTGATTGGCACTGACAGGTGGCATCGATGGGAAGCACTGATGAGGTACTGATAAGTACTGACATGTGTTACTGCTGGGCAGCGGTTCACAGTATGGGGTCCAGTGCATCCCTGTTCACCGGCTCAGGTGCGAATGAGGTCGGAATTTTTTGCGTGAATTTACACCTGAATCAGAACCAATGATGGACAGGACCTTTTCTTTGTCTGGAGCTTTGAAATGTGTTATCTGATTGGAGAGGGATCCCTCCTGGTCCCTCCCCTTCCTCTGACATGGGCCACCGGAGTGGCCACATCATCTCCCTTGGTCCACCACGTTATTGTCTCCATCCTGCGAGCAGCCATCTTCCTGGTGGCCTCCAGCCTTACTACAAACCACACTGAAGTGTGCCTTCCCCGCAGGATACCAACAGCTGTTCCCAGCGAGCCTCTATGTGCCTTCCGGCTGGTATGTGAACCTTGAGCCTGTTTCCATCACAAGTGCTGGACCCTCCCTTTAGTGTTTGAGGCTGGAGGAGACTTGGGCTTTTTACCTTTTAAACAAAGCACCGTACACACCGGTAGAATGTCGGGAGACATTTGCCGGTACAAAAAATACCAGCCAACATTCTGCCCATGTGTATGTCGGTCTGTCAGATGTGCATGCTGGAAAACCAGAAGCCGACAGACTCCTGATCAGCGCTCTCAGCCAATGGCAGAGAGCGCTGATCGGAGTGTTTTGGCAGGGGGGGCATCCCCCTGTCAGAACCCAACAGCTCTGCGGAGGAGATTAATGGACTAACCTTGCATGGTTAGTACAGCGGCTCCCAACCGGAGCTATCAGCATTTTTCCGTGCAACTCACGGGGTTGCAAAAAAAGCTGTAGTATGTAACCGGCTTTAGATTGTGTTATTCACACGTGACTGTGTTTTTAGCGAGACTGTGTGCTTTATCTATGGCCACATAATCATATCTACTTGTAGCAATACCTTCAACTAAGAAGGCCGCAGATTTAGTTTGGGCCCTGAAGACAGCTCCGCCAACCCCCGGCAATATGCTCTACCCCCTACTTGCACAGCTAGTACTGACAGTAAATTGTATATCTTATACTGTATGAATAACTGAGCATTGAGACAATACTAAATTGAAATAAGTGTAAGATTTTACTTAAGCTCTTGGTAAGGAAAAGGGTAACATCAATAACAGTTTACAGAATAATAATAATTAGTAATGCAGAGCCCAGCCACACTAACACACTATAGGGTTAACACATAACAAGTGCGCCACGCGGGCGACCGTTAGCTAAGTGCCCTGTGGCGCAGTAACCAAAACACCTTAGAAACCCCACCAGGCCTGGTTCTGATATCTACAACTTAGTCCTTTTTCTTCACCGGCAGATCTTTAACGGTGGTGCACATTAAAAGAGTACAACTTTGTAATCCAATGGGGTAGGTAAAGATGGGTAGAAACTCGGCTATACGAACAGTAGGTTCAGCTCCGACAAGGGCCTTCAATAAGAATACCAAGAATAAATCGTAGGCCACGGCAGTCTATAGGCCTATATGCAGTAACAGTATATCAGTTGGGCATATGCCCTCTCACCCGCCCGGACTACGGTTCCAGTCCGGGAACTTCCACCAACTGTGTCCCACACACACTCAGTCTCTTCAGCGATCGGGTCCCCGATCCAACAAGGCTGTAGTCGAGCGAAGTAAGATGCCACCCAGGCTCGCAGAGGGGTGGAAGGCTCTTTGGTGCTGCGCAAGGTCTCAGGCTTCAGGCCTTGCACTCCGACACATCCGCACAGGAGGATCAGTCTCTGAAGTCTTGTGTCCCAAAGAGGCCGAGCCCAGCCTCGCCTCCTCCTCTTATAACCCCTCCCATGAGTCTCTGCAGTGGAAACATTGCCAAACAGGGTTCTGGGTAATGTAGTCTCTCTGCATTAAAGAGGAACACCCCGCTACACACTCCCCCCACTTGAACTCTTTGGTCCCCAAAGATAAACCTTAACAAAGACTATGTACAACTCTAGACAATTCTACAAACGATGTTGGCATAGGGAATTCCCACCAAAACTGAGGGGTAGAATTCCCTTGCCCACAGGTCACATTATCATGGGTGGCCTGCCTAGCTGTGCCAGAGAGTGAGCTGGGGTTGCCCTCCACTAAATGGACAGTGGAGGGATCCGGATTTTCAGCATTCCTCCTAGCGGTAACTACAGAGTCCTCTGAGCTATTCCCCATTTGTGAGTAGGTCAGCTTCCTAGAAGGACGGATGACTCTTCGAGCCCTTTGCTCTCTTGGGATTTCTGGCTCTGGTGCCACAGGCTCCTCTTCCTCTGAGCAACCATCATGGGCATCTTCCCAGTAATCTGCTGAAGGACTAGAGGGGATGAACTCTGTGGCTTCTGGGTTCAGTGTTTCATCTGTGGTGTCTTCAGTGGTTGGAAGGTCTATGGTAGAAGTTTCTGGAGTTGGGGAAGGCCACAGCCAATTAAGTTCTCCCTCCTCATTTCCACTAAGTTGAGAGGCCTCTCCATCTTCAACTCGGGAGGCCTGTGACCGAGTTTTCAGCCTAGGAGTATCCAGGATAGAGGCCGGTTCAGGGGAGTCTCCCACGGGAGGTATTCTAACTGCCTCAGCAAGTGGGAGCAGGTGGTTTCGATGCCACGTCTTCAGGGGGCCCACCTTTCCTTCCGGCTTCAACTTGTAGACAGGCAGGCCCGGCAACTTCCTACAGATGACAGAAGGTTCAGATCTCCATCTATCTGCAAGTTTGTGCTTCCAAGGGACCCCCAGATTGCGTAACAGTACTCGATCCCCGGGCTGTAGGTCTTGTACCCGGACCTTCAAGTCAAAGTTTCTTTTGTTTCGAGCTCCCCTTTGATCTGAGGCCGCTTGAGCTTGTTCATAGGCTACTTTCAGGCTGTGTCTGAGCCTGTCCACATATCCTTTGTGGGATGTGGCTGAGGAATGGTCCAGAGAGGTGCCAAAGGCCAAGTCCACAGGTAGTCTTGCTTCTCTCCCAAACATGAGTCGATATGGAGAGTAGCCTGTAGCATCACTGATGGTGCAGTTGTAAGCATGTACTAGGGCTGCTATGTGTTTGCTCCAATGTTGCTTTTTATCACTTTCCAGAGTCCCCAACATGTTGAGCAAGGTTCGGTTAAACCTTTCCGGCTGAGCATCTCCTTGTGGGTGGTAAGGTGTAGTTCGAGTCTTCTTGATTCCCAACGAATCCAGGAGTTTCCGGATCAGTTTACTCTCAAAGTCCCTTCCTTGATCTGAATAAAGTCGCTGTGACAGCCCATAATGGACAAAGTACTTCTCCATAGGTACCTTGGCTACGGTGGAGGCCTTCTGATCTTTGGTTGGAAAAGCTTGGGCATACCGGGTGAAATGGTCGGTTATCACCAGAACATTTCCTAGTCCACTCAGGTCGGGTTCGAGGCAGAGAAAATCAATGCATACCAGATCCATTGGGCCTTGACTTTGTAGATGGCCCATTGGGGCAGCTTGATGGGGTAAAGTCTTCCTCTGGATGCATCGTGCACATGAGTGGCAGTACTCTTCTACTTCTGCCCTCATGCAGGGCCAATAGAACCGACTTCTGACAAGTTGAAAGGTCCTTTCAGCCCCTAGGTGGACATGATTGTCATGCAGGGCAATCAGAACAGTCTCTCGATGTTTCTCTGGGAGGAACAGTTGCCACTTATCTTCTGAGTCATCAGAGGGGCCCCTTCGGTAGACCACTCCCTGATGTACCTGCAACCTGTCCCATTCTTTCCTCAACAGGCGAGCTTCCTTTGAGGGATGACGCAGGAGTTTGTTTGGATCCTGATTCTCCAGGGCCTGCAGGACATATCCCCCAATGGGGTCTTCCAATTGGTCACACCTCAACTCCTTCTTGGACAATCTCGGCAGGTTGTCTTCATCCAATTGAGTCACTCCACAGTAGTGTTTTGGGACTCCCACCATGGTAACACTCCTATTTCTTCTGCTCTGGAGCCTCCTCTGGCCTGGAATTCAGCTCCTTGACAAAGGGCCCGCACCCCGTCCGGTGCCACTTGGGTCCAATCTTCTACATCACTGGTGGGGGCATGAGATCTCCTGGACAGAGCGTCTGCGTCGCTATTCCCAGCCCCTGGCCTATACTTTAGGCTGAAGTTGAATCCAGACAGTGCGGCCAGCCACCTGTGTCCATTGGCGTCCAGCTTGGCCGTGGTGAAAAGGTAGGTAAGGGGGTTGTTGTCGGTCTTCACAGTGAACTCCGCCCCATACAGGTAGTCTTTGAGCTTGTCTACTACCGCCCACTTAAGGGCCAGAAACTCCAGCTTGTGAGTGGGGTAGTTCTTCTCAGAGGGGGTCAGGCTCCTGCTCACATAGGCAACAGGCCGTTGTTGCCCTTCGTGTTCTTGATAAAGTACTCCTCCCAGACCGTCATGACTAGCATCTACGTGTAGTTCATAGGGTTTGGTTGGGTCTGCGTAGGCCAAGACTGGAGCAGTGGTCAGGCTCTTCTTCAAGGCCTGGAAGGCCTCTTCACACTTCTGATTCCACTGATCTCTGATGGACTCTCCCGGCCTCCTGGGCCCTGAGTCATCCTCTTCTCTAGTGATGAGCCGAACACCCCCGGGTTCGGTTCGCACCAGAACCCGCGAACGGACCGAAAGTTCGAACGAACATTAGAACCCTATTAAATACAATGGATGCGAACGTTCGAATTCTAAAGTGCTAATTATAACAACTATTATGCATGTTATTGTCCTAAAAAGGGTTTGGGAACCCGGGTTCTGCACCAGGGGACATGTATCAATGCAAAAAGAAGTTTTAAAAACGGTCGTTTTTCGGGAGCAGTCATTTTAATGATGCATAAAGTGAAAAAAAAAAAAGTCAAATATTCCTTTAAATATCGTACCTGGGGGGTGTCTAAAGTATGCCTGTGAAGTGCCACGTGTTTCCCGTGTTTAGAACTGTCCCTGCACAAAATGACACTTCTAAAGGAAAAAAAAGCCATTTAAAACTGCTTGCGGCTTTAATGTAATGTCTGGTCCCGGTAATATGGATGAAAATCTTTAAGAAAAATGGCATAGCTACCCCATGACCCCCCCCCCTACCCCAGCCCATTACCAGCCCCTTTGGGTCTTGTATGGATATTAAGGGGAACCCCGCACATAAAATAAAAAAGGCCCTATATACTCTGAACAGCCGTATACAGGCGGTGCATACAAGACAGGGACTGTAGGTTTGTTCTTATGTAGAATGTGTTTGTAGTTTTGAAAAGGTACATCGTTGAAGTGTAGCTCCAGCCCAAAAATCTATTTTTAAACTTTTTGGGAAACATAGGTAAGGGTTATCACCCCTGTAACATTTGTTTTGCTGTCTGTGCCCCTGTTCAGAACATTTCACCTCACTTTCCGTCCCAATGACAACTGTTTTTGAAATGTGGTGTTTTTCTTGAAACAAGGATTGCTGATAAAGAATCAGTACAGATGAGACCCCTTTCTCCCATATTTATTCTTACAGGAGAGAATTTTCCTTTCTAGGGGTAGATTTCCTCTCACTTCCTGTTGTCTTCTTTCGTTTGCAAGTAGGAGTCGTTTGTAAGTTGGATGTTTGAAAGTAGGGACCTGCCGTATATACTCTGCAGAAATAGGCCCCTTAGTTGTTGGGGTTGGCACAACACTGTAAGCACTCAGTTACTCTTGGTTGGTGCTGGAACGCCCTGCTGTCAACTATTATATCAGGAATTTTAATTACATATAATTGTTGAACAGTGGTAGTAAAAATTGGGGCTTTGATGGTGGTGCTGGTGCCACAACACTGTAAGCCCTGACAGTTACTCTTGGTGGGTGCAGCAATGGGCCCTGCTGTGAATTATTAGATCAAGAATTGTAATTACATGCCCCTTTTGAACAGGGGCTGAAAAATTGGGCCTTTCGTGGTGGTGGTGGTGGTGGCGTTGCCACAAGACTGTAAGCCCTCAGAGTTACTCTTGGTGGGTGCAGCAATGGACCCTGCTGTGAATTATTAGATCAAGAATTGTAATTGCATGCCCCTGTTGAACAGGGGCTGAAAAATTGGGCCTTAGGCACTGGTGGCACAACACTACAACCCCTCACAGATACTGTACTTGGAGCACAGCAATGAGCCCTGTTGCAAAGTATTGCTTCAAAAATTGTAATGACACGCCCCTGTTAAACAGGGGCTGAAAAATTGGGCCTTAGGCACTGGTGCCACAACACTCCAACCCCTCACAGATACTGTACTTGGAGCACAGCAATGAGCCCTATGGCAAATTATTGCTAAAAAAATTGTAATTACACGCCCCTGTAAAACAGGGGCTGAAAAATTGGGCCTTAGCCACTGGTGGCGGCACCCATAAACAAAAATGATCTTCCAAGCTATCATCATCAATCGTATCATTGAGGACTCGGAGGAGGAGGATAGCCAGTCAACATAACAGCACAGGCACTCAGCATCAGCATCAGTCTTGAAGGGATGTGACATGTTAAAATCAATTAGTCTGTTATATCAGCATCAGGTGTGTGGTAGCTGGTGGTGATCCAAGACTGGTTCATCTTGATGAAAGTCAGTCGATCAACCGAGTCGGTGGACAGGCGCACCCTGTGATCCGTGACAAATCCTCCAGCAGCACTGAATGTGCGTTCCGAAAGAACGCTGGATGCAGGACAGGCCAGTAGCTCAATTGCATACTGTGCAAGCTCTGGCCAGTGATCCATCCTCAAGACCCAGTAAGCCAGAGGATTTTCGGTGGGGAAGGTGTCCAAGTCTGACCTTGCCCCTAGATATTCCTGCACCATGTTTATCAGACGCTGGCGATGGTTGCTGGAACCGATCATACTTTGGGGCTGCGGACTAAAGAATTGTCTGAACGCATCGGTCAGACGGCCACCTTCCCCACCGCTCCTTCTTTGACTGGCCGAAGCCTCAGCAACTCGTTGTCCAGGACCAGGAGTTTGTAACCTCCCAGTCTCTGGGAACGCGTTGCACAGACCTTTCTGCAAGGCCTCCCGGAGTTGTCTCATCCTCTGCTCCCTCTGCGACGGTAACATAAGGTCCGCAACCTTACCCTTGTACCGTGGATCAAGGAGAGTGGCCAGCCAGTAATGGTCCCTCTCCTTGATCCGAAGAATACGAGGATCCTTCCGCAGACTTTGCAGGATCAGGGAGGCCATGCAGCGTAGGTTTGCTGAGGCATTCGCTCCGGAGTCCTCTGGGTCACTAAGGACGACATGATCCGCAGCCACCTCCTCCCAGCCACGTACAAGTCCACTGGTTTCTTGGGACTGTAAATCATCCCTAAAAGACTGCTGCTGATGATGCTGAGTGCCAGCCTCCACCTCCATGCTGACACAATCCTCCTCCTCCTCCTCCTCCTCCTCCTCCTCCTCTTCCTGTGCGATGGGTGGGACAGAAGGAACACTGTCTGGGTAAAGGGGGCCTTGAGAGGCAAGGAAGTCCTCCTCTTCCTGCCTCTGTTCTGCCTCAAGTGCCCTGTCCATTATTCCACGCAGCGTGTGCTCCAACAGGTGGACAAGAGGTACAGTGTCACTGATGCATGCACTGTCACTGCTCACCATCCTCGTGGCCTCCTCAAATGGTGCCAGGACAGTGCATGCATCCCTGATCATGCCCCACTGGCGTGGAGAAAAAAAACCAAGCTCCCCTGACCCTGTCCTGGTGCCGTAGTCGCACAGGTACTCATTGATGGCCCTCTGCTGCGTGTGCAGCCGCTGCAGCATGGCCAACGTTGAGTTCCACCTGGTGGGCATGTCACATATAAGGCGGTTCTTGGGCAGGTTCAACTCCTTTTGCAGCTCAGCCAGGCGAGCACTGGCATTATAAGATCTGCGGAAATGCACACAGACTTTCCTGGCCTGCCTCAGGACATCCTGTAAGCCCGGGTACCTGCCCAAGAACCGCTGCACCACCAGGTTAAGGACGTGAGCCACACAGGGCACATGGGTCAGTTGTCCCTGTCGGAGGGCGGAGAGGAGGTTGGTGCCATTGTCGCAAACCACCATTCCTGGCTTAAGCTGGCGTGGCGTCAACCACCTCTCGGCCTGGCCCTGCAGAGCAGACAGGACCTCTGCCCCAGTGTGGCTTCTGTCCCCCAAACACACCAGCGCAAGCACGGCATGGCATCTTTTTGCCTGCGTACTTGCGTAGCCCCGTGAACGGCTACGGAGCACTGCTGGTTCATAGGACAAACCACAGGAAGAGGCCATGGAGGAAGAAGAAGAGGAGGGGGTGGAGGAGAGAGGTGTGTCACAACCAGTAGTAGCATTTTGGAGGCGTGGCGGTGGGACAACCTCCAACACTACTGCACCTTGTCCTGCATCCTTCCCAGCTGCCAAAAGAGTGACCCAATGGGCCGTGAAAGAAAGGTAACGTCCCTGTCCATGCCTGCTGGACCATGAGTCAGCGGTAATATGCACCTTACCGCTGACCGCCCTGTCCAGCGAGGCCAAGACATTGCCTTCCACATGCCGGTAGAGAGCCGGAATAGCCTTCCGTGAGAAAAAGTGGCGTTTGGGAACCTGCCACTGAGGAACCGCACATTGCACAAACTCACGGAAGGGGGCCGAGTCTACCAACTGAAAAGGCAGCAGTTGAAGCGCTAGCAATTTAGCCAAGCTAGCATTCAACCGCTGGGCATGTGGATGGCTGGGAGTGAACTTCTTTCGACGGTCCAGCAGCTGGGGCAGGGAAATTTGCCTGCTAGAATCGGACGTCGGTGTACTGCTAGCAGAGTGGCCGCAAGTACTTGGCTGTGACACACCTAATTCTACACCTTCATTCCTCTCAGTGCATGTTTCAGAGAGGACTGAAGTTATAGTGGGGTTGGAGATCCCAGCTGATGCGGTGCAAGGAGAGGTCCGCTTTGTTCTTTGGTGTGGGTCTTTGAGGTAGGCTTGCCAACGAGCTGCATGGCAGGTCAACATATGTCTGGTCAGGCATGTGGTACCCAAGCGGCTGATGTTTTGGCCACGCGATATACGCTTGAGACATATGTTGCAAACAGCAGCTGTGCGATCTGATGCACTAGCCTCAAAAAAGGCCCACACCAAAGAACTTTTTGAATGACGGGCAGAGGCAGCGCCCTGCACAGGCGGAGCTCTGCGGTGTGATTCCGTCGGTGTACTGCCCTTACGCTGGCCACCAAAGGGCATCCTGCCTCGTTGGAGATGTGCCTCCTCCTCATCCTCCTCCTCCTCCTCTCTCCTATTAGGCACCCACGTGGAGTCAGTGACCTCATCATCACCTCCCTCCTCATCACTGGAGCCAATCTGGCAGTATGCTGCAGCTGCTGGAACATGACTGCCAGATTGGTGTCCTTCTTGAGCATCCCCTCTGTCTGCTCTCACGCTACTGCCTTCCTCTAGCTGGGTTTCATCATCAGACCCTTCGAAACGCTGGGCATCCTCCTGGAGCATGTACCCAACACTGTGCTGAAACAGTTCGGGGGACTCCTCAGGAGGAGGACATGGTGGGTCTAGGGAAGGAGTGACTGATGATGAGTCTGACATTGATACCAGGGAAGAGGACGCTTTGGCAGCTGCTTTTCCAGTACCCTGAGCCTGGGTGAGAGAGGATGAGGAGGAGGAGGAGGGCTTGGTCATCCACTCTACCAAGTCTTCGGCATGATGTGGCTCAACATGTCCAGCTGCCGAAAAGAAGGACAAGCGTGTCCCATGGCCATGTGCTGATGACAATGCACCGCGTCCACGACCAGCACTGTTGCCCCCAGACACAGAGCCTGCTTGCCCTCTTTTATTGCCTCCTGACTGTCTGCCTCTCCTTGTTTGCCTTCCAGACATTCTAATAGATGGCCTGCAGGGAGATGGGAAAAAAGCAATAAGGGCTACCTTCAGGTGTCCTTCTCTGTCCCTTGAAACAAGGACTTTGACAGTGAAAGAAACTGACACTCTCCCTACCTACAGTTTTCTGTCCCTAGAAAAAATGTTTTTTTTAAGCACAATTTAGCACAAGGAGAATTCACTCACTGTCCTTCCAGGTCCCTGGAAACAAGGACTTTGACAGTGAAAGAAACTGACACTCTCCCTACCTACAGTTTTCTGTCCCTAGAAAAAATGTTTTTTTTAAGCACAATTTAGCACAAGGAGAATTCACTCACTGTCCTTCCAGGTCCCTGGAAACAAGGACTTTGACAGTGAAAGAAACTGACACTCTCCCTACCTACAGTTTTCTGTCCCTAGAAAAAATGTTTTTTTTAAGCACAATTTAGCACAAGGAGAATTCACTCACTGTCCTTCCAGGTCCCTGGAAACAAGGACTTTGACAGTGAAAGAAACTGACACTCTCCCTACCTACAGTTTTCTGTCCCTAGAAAAAATGTTTTTTTTAAGCACAATTTAGCACAAGGAGAATTCACTCACTGTCCTTCCAGGTCCCTGGAAACAAGGACTTTCACAGTGAAAGAAACTGACACTCTCCCTACCTACAGTTTTCTGTCCCTAGAAAAAATGTTTTTTTTAAGCACAATTTAGCACAAGGAGAATTCACTCACTGTCCTTCCAGGTCCCTGGAAACAAGGACTTTGACAGTGAAAGAAACTGACACTCTCCCTACCTACAGTTTTCTGTCCCTAGAAAAAATGTTTTTTTTAAGCACAATTTAGCACAAGGAGAATTCACTCACTGTCCTTCCAGGTCCCTGGAAACAAGGACTTTCACAGTGAAAGAAACTGACACTCTCCCTACCTACAGTTTTCTGTCCCTAGAAAAAATGTTTTTTTTAAGCACAATTTAGCACAAGGAGAATTCACTCACTGTCCTTCCAGGTCCCTGGAAACAAGGACTTTCACAGTGAAAGAAACTGACACTCTCCCTACCTACAGTTTTCTGTCCCTAGAAAAAATGTTTTTTTTAAGCACAATTTAGCACAAGGAGAATTCACTCACTGTCCTTCCAGGTCCCTGGAAACAAGGACTTTGACAGTGAAAGAAACTGACACTCTCCCTACCTACAGTTTTCTGTCCCTAGAAAAAATGTTTTTTTTAAGCACAATATAGCACAAGCACAAAACACACTGACACTCTCCCTACCTATCCTTCTCTTTCCCTAAACTAAAGGAATCCAGGTTAAGCAAGAAAGAAATAAAAGTCACTGTCCCTGCCTATGCTGCTCTATCCCTGCTCCGGAACACACTACACTAGGCCGCCGTGCTGGCGGCCTTTTATAGTGTGGGGCGTGTACTAAACACCCTCAGCAATAATTGGCCACAGGCATCCTGCCTGTGGCCAATCATTGCTCTCCTCGCTGCCGGCGCTGTGATTGGCCAAGCATGCGGGGTCACAGTGCATGCTTGGCCAATCACAGCGCCTGGATGACACTGCGATGGCGTAGTGCATTGTGGGCCGTTCGCGTCACTCGAATTTGGCGCGAACGGCCCAAATCGTTCGATCTTCGTCGAACGATCGAACAGCCGATGTTCGAGTCGAACGTATGTTCGACTCGAACACGAAGCTCATCCCTACTCTTCTCCCTCAGTCTTGAGCAGTTCATTCAATGGTCTAGCAATTCGGGCGAATCCCTCCACAAACCTCCTATAGTAGGAGCAGAAACCCAAGAAGGATCTGAGTTCTGTTACTGTGGTGGGCCGTGGCCAGGAGGTAACTGCCTCCAATTTCTCGGGGTCTGTGGCCACCCCTTCTTCGGACACTATGTGCCCCAGATAGTTCACAGAAGACTGGTAGAACCGACACTTTTCAGGCGAAAGTTTGAGTCCCTCCTCACTGAGTCTCCTGAAGACTTTTTCCAGCCTCTCCTCATGTTCCTCCAGGGTTCTTCCAAAGACTATGACATCGTCCAGGTATACAAGGACTTCAATAAGGTTCATGTCTCCTACAGTCTTCTCCATGAGACGCTGGAAAGTAGCTGGGGCTTCAGACAGACCTTGAGGCATCCGGTCGAATTCAAAGAACCCCACCGGGGTTATGAAAGCCGTCTTCTCCTTGTCTTCTGGGTGCATAGGGATCTGATAGTACCCGCTTTTGAGATCCATAACGCTGAACCACTTGGCTCCAGACAAGCTCTGTAGGGCATCCTCTATCCTTGGAGTGGTATACTGGTTGGGTATGGTTCTCCTGTTTAGAGTCCTGTAGTCGATACAGAGCCTCAATGACCCATTCTTCTTCCTGACCACCACTATCGGAGAGGCATAGGGGCTTCTAGACTCCCGTATCACACCAGTCCTCTTGAGTTCTGCAAGTTGTTCCCTTAGATCCTCCAGATCTGCTAGTGGGACCCGCCTGACCCTCTCTCTGAAAGGCTTATCTTCCTGGAGGCGGATCCGATGGGTGGCACTCCTTGCACACCCCACATCGAACTCATCTTTAGAGAAGATCTTCTCCCATCTGTTCAACTGGGCCTTGGCTCTCTCTTTCCAAGCCCTGGGCAGATTCGGGTTTTCCATGGATATCTTCTCCCAAGCGTCTCCCCCTTCGCCCATCTCTGACAGGTTGACAGGGGCAGCAGGGCTCACCTGGCCCAGCAGCATCCTGGCTGGGATTTCCATGGGGCCATCTGAGTTGTTCTTAACACTCAATGGGACTCTACAATGGGCCTTCAGCGGAATCACTTCCGGTATCACTTCCAGACCGTGGGACCCTTCCCTTGGGTCAGATTCCAACATGACAAAGGGTCCGGGCTGCTCCCAAGTAAGCTTCACAGTGGCTCTGAGACAGGTTACTTCACCGGGCTGCAACACTATCCCTCCTCTTCCAAGTCTCCACACCTTCCCTATCCCCTCTCCTGAGGTCTTCTGCTCTAAGACCAGCCTTTGGTAAGCTGTCTTCAGCATGGGGTGGATCTTGGTGACCGCTGCCCCTTTCTCTTTCACTAGAGGGGTCAGAAGTCTTCGGACCAGGTCCGTGTTTGTCCCTATTATCAGGGAACTCTTGTTGGCTCCTGGTGGCCGAGGGCACACAACTGCCAGGGTGTCAAACACTTCGCCTTTTCCAGCCACAGATGGGTCAAAGGTCATCCTGACAGGCAGATAGCCATCGTAGGGGAAGTTCTGGGTTCCAATCCCACATATCTCTAGTCCCTCTATCTTGCGGATGGGTAGGTGACTCAAGTGCTTATCGTAAAAGTCTCTGTAAAGCAGGGTCACTTGCTCCCCAGTATCCAAGATTGCTCTGGTGTAGACTCCCTCCACTTGAATGAACACTATAGGGGATGGGCCTACCAGCTTCTCCAGATATGGCCCGGCAGGGGTCGCTTTCTTCAGACTTTTTCTCTTTGAACCTCCTCTCGTCCAATCCCCTTTGGACTTCAGTCTTTCTTGAGTCTGATATGCATTGACTTCCCTCATTTTACTGGGTGTAGGGACCCGCTGAGGGATACTATTGTTTTTCTTAGGTGTGCACCCCCTCTGGGGAGTGCTGTGCCTCTTCTGAGGGGTCTTACCCCCTTTCTCTGGGGTATACCTCTGTTGAGGAATGTTGTGTTTCCCCCGAGGCGTTTTATCTCCTGTTATTTTCTGCTTTGCTTTCAGCTTGGAGCTCACTGAAGGTGATGGGCACCCGGTTGACTCCTTCACCGGGGCCCTCTGAAGTTTCCCGCCGGCTTGCGGTTATCCATTTTCTTCTTCTTGGGACTGGAGCATGTAGCCGCAATATGTCCAATTCCTCCACAGTTAAAGCAGACTATATCTCCCCATTCTTGTAAAGATGCAGGTGCTGAGGCAACTGGAAATAATTCCTTCCTTGGTACTTCTCTCTTGGGACCCTCTGTGTCTTTTTCCATCAGAGAGGTCAACATCTCTAACACCTTGGACATTTGAGCTTTCAGGGTGTCTATCTCCAAATCTCTTTCAGGGGTCATTACTGGATTGACTAGCACCTGTGCGGGTACAACATTTTCCTTAATCATCTGCTGGTCCTGTTGTAGTGCCTCCTCATCTCTGATGATTTTTATCAAGTCAGCATAAGTCAGCAACGTTCCTCCTCCTGAGGTTTTCAGGTGCAGCCAGACTTGATCCGAGCGCAGCGCTCCCTTTAAGACTTGCTTCATTCTTGCCGCATCTGTATCTTGGGGCTTCATTCCCTTCTTTAACACAATCTTGCACAGCAACCTATTCAGTCTCCTAACATACTCGGAAAGTTTCTCCTCTGGTTTTTGGAAAGTGTGTTCAAATTGGTAGACCATCTCCGTCACCTTTTCTAATTGACCAAACTCTTCCTGCAGCATGGCTAGACAGTCTTGAGCCGTGCAATCTGCATTCCCAAGCCGAAAACTTTTCACTGCTTCTGCTGCTGCGCCTTTAAGGCTTTCCATCACTCGTTGCCTCTTCTGCGCTTCAGGCACCTCCCATGCCTCTACTGCCTGCAATGCCTGCTCCACCCAGGTGTCAAAGTCTTCTTCCCCTGCGGGGACAGGGAGCTTCCCTGAGAAAGTCTTTAGTCTCCGGTAGCTGGTTTCTACATGCACCGTATTCGTCTTCTGACATTTGGTCAGCAGATCCCCTATCGCACCTATCAGTTCTGGTGATATAGCAGTGATAGGTGCAGGCGTCACCGGAGGCGTCGCCCTGCCTCCTTTTTCCGGTGGGGTACGGGCCGTAGCCTGCGGTGATCCCGTTGGTGATGGTTCCTTTCTTTCAGTTACTGCGTGCGCCAACCTATAAGTTCTGTTGTCTGGCATCCACACACACTTGCGCTTACAGGCCTCTGGCATCCCGTTCCAGTACTCCACTAATGCATACTGATATGAGATGTCTGGGTCTGACTTTATCTCCGTCACCCACGGTGTGTGATTTGGGGACACTGACTTCATCAACTCCTCTACTGTTTCAGTCGACCATTCCTCCCCAGGGAGGCTGATGACTATCGACTGGTTTGGCTCTGCGTTAGAGGCTTTGCACCACTCTTCTACCGCTCGTGGATCCATGGGGTCCATGCCGGCACCTCTGGCGTTCACTTGCTGCATCAGGATCCCGGACGAGCCCCCACGTGTAGCGATACCTTCAACTAAGAAGGCCGCAGATTTAGTTTGGGCCCTGAAGACAGCTCCGCCAACCCCCGGCAATATGCTCTACCCCCTACTGGCACAGCTAGTACTGACAGTAAATTGTATATCTTATACTGTATGAATAACTGAGCATTGAGACAATACTAAATTGAAATAAGTGTAAGATTTTACTTAAGCTCTTGGTAAGGAAAAGGGTAACATCAATAACAGTTTACAGAATAATAATTAGTAATGCAGAGCCCAGCCACACTAACACACTATAGGGTTAACACATAACAAGTGCGCCACACGGGCGACCGTTAGCTAAGTGCCCTGTGGCGCAGTAACCAAAACACCTTAGAAACCCCACCAGGCCTGGTTCTGATATCTACAACTTAGTCCTTTTTCTTCACCGGCAGATCTTTAACGGTGGTGCACATTAACAGAGTACAAACTTTGTAATCCAATGGGGTAGGTAAAGATGGGTAGAAACTCGACTATACGAACAATAGGTTCAGCTCCGACAAGGGCCTTCAATAAGAATACCAAGAATAACTCGTAGGCCACGGCAGTCTATAGGCCTATATGCAGTAACAGTATATCAGTTGGGCATTTGCCCTCTCACCCGCCCGGACTACGGTTCCAGTCCGGGAACTTCCACCAACTGTGTCCCACACACACTCAGTCTCTTCAGCGATCGGGTCCCCGATCCAACAAGGCTGTAGTCGAGCGAAGTAAGATGCCACCCAGGCTCGCAGAGGGGTGGAAGGCTCTTTGGTGCTGCGCAAGGTCTCAGGCTTCAGGCCTTGCACTCCGACACATTCGCACAGGAGGATCAGTCTCTGAAGTCTCGTGTCCCAAAGAGGCCGAGCCCAGCCTCGCCTCCTCCTCTTATAACCCCTCCCATGAGTCTCTGCGGTGGAAACATTGCCGAACAGGGTTCTGGGTAATGTAGTCTCTCTGCATTAAAGGGGAACACCCCGCTACATACTGTTTCTCACAGATACCCTGACTTTACCAGTGTGCAGCATATTGCCTTCGTGTTTCTGTTTAGGCACAAGCTTATGCAGCCGTATGCTGTTAAAATGAATCTGCTCATCATGTAAAATGATATTTGCATATAGCCTACAAGTGTCATTGAGTAATACAGTGTAACAATTAGACATGTGCGATTAGTTTCGTACGAATTTTTAGAAATTCGTACATTTGTACGAATCCGAATTACGAATTTTTACGGATACGAATTCTGTATGAAATACGAAGTTTCATTTACGAAGTTTCGTTTACGAATTTCGGCTCCAAATTAGACATGAAGATTCGACAAAGCAATAGGTAAATATTTTTTGGTCGAATGTGACTAACCTTAACTCTATTAGTCCAAGATTATTCTACATAGAGAGAAAAGATTCGACATTATAGAGAGAAAAGATTCGACATAGAGAGAAAAGATTCGACATTATAGAGAGAAAAGATTCGACATTATAGAGAGAAAAGATTCGACATTATAGAGAGAAAAGATTGCTGCTGGAATTGGGTGGGGGAAGTACATTTCCGGTCGAATCATTCGTTCGTTCCGGTCGAATCGTTCGTTATACGTGTCGTACGAAATTCGTATTTCGTACGAATCCGAATTGAATTCCGTACACGAATTACAATTTTTTTTAATACGAAACGTAACGTAGCGGAACAAAACAAATTTTTCGACAGCTCCCATGTCTAGTAACAATATAGTACTCATTAAAAATATCTACTATTTAAAGGTGTGACCATTGATCTGCATCAGTTAAAAAAAAAAATCTTACAGTTAAAAAATAAATAAAGTCTATTCCTTTTAAAACCATTATAACCCTGTAGTAAACTCGAATTAGCCATCATTATCCCATTTATTTCTATGTAGTATTCATTTATATTTCATATACAGTGGAACCTCGGATTGCGAGTAACGTGGTTAACGAGCGGTTCGCAATACGAGCACTGTATTTAAAAAAAATCCTAACTCGGTTTGCGAGTGTTGTCTCGCAAAACGAGCAGGATTCAGGCCAAAGCAGTACCGCGTTTGGCCTGAGGTGGGGAGGGGGCGCCGGAGCCGAATGGCACCGATCGGCGCCGTTTGGAAAGACTCGGAAATACTACGCTCTCAAGCCTTTCCGAGGTTTGCTGAGGGGTCCTCGGGCCTTTCCGGCCGTTTCCGAGGCTCTCCGGCATCCCCCCGCCTCTGGCCGCATGCGGTATTGCGTGCCATTGAAGTCAATGCGGAACAAATGATTTTTGTTTCCATTGACTTCAATGGGTAGACTCGCTTTGATATGCGAGTACTTTGGATTACGAGCATTCTCCTGGAACTGATTATCCTCATAATCCGAGGTTCCAATTCATTTTGTTTTAATATTGTTTAAAAAAAAAAAAAAACTTTATTCATTTGCAAATAACCTTGCTGTGCTTTGCACCAGAATCCTTTATTTTAGTATTGTTTAAAATGTAACAATTAATAGAACACAATATATTTTGTATTTACAGTAAAAATACTTTTCTTAAAACTAACACTATCAAGAAAAAAACACGTAATGTGTTTTTGTCAAAAGATTACACAGAAAATATATGAGATAAAATCTAATTTGTCTTATGAAAAAGTATGTATTACTTTCATCTTAAACCGTATCTACAGTATATATTCATCTCTATGTTGTGTTTCAATTCTTTTTAGCCTACTCCTATTAACCTCTTCAGCCCCGGAAGATTTTACCCCCTTCCTGACCAGAGCACTTTCTTTTTCGTACATCACGGGACACAGAGCGACTTAGTCATTACTAATGGGTTATATAGATTACCTTCAGGTGTTGGCACTGGCCAATTCCAAACCGGAAGTACCCTCCCCTATATAAGCCCCTCCCACCCGGGAGCACCTCAGTTTTTTGCCAGTGTCTAAGGTGTTGGCCAAAGAGTAACATGTGTTTTCACTGGGCTTGTGTACAGGTTCTTTTGGGCCTTAGTAAGCTGTTCCGGATCCCACCAAAAAAGCTTCATAGCTAAACGGTCGGTACCCGGGCCTTGCAGCAGAAGAGCAAGGTTTTGCCTGTAATGCTTCTCTTAGGAGGGCTGGACCCTGGGATCCAGAGCTCTGGTCATACCCACGACCAAGATGTTGTCTGTGCAGGGTGCTATACAGGTCCAGGGGAGTGGAATCCTTGGGAACCCGGTCCCTGAAGGTTTAATTACAATGCCTGCCGTGATAGGTGAAGTTTGGACTTCTGTGGACCAAACAAAGTCCTGCGGCGGGGATCAGGTAAGTGGGGGCCCCCAGGAACTTGGTTCTATTGGGGGACCCCCAAGCCTAATTTGTCTTTCTGTCTGTTACCTAACGGTATTCCCGCTAAATATCTGTGTTTGCCTGTAACTACTGAAAATGTAAAATTTTAATAGTAGTCAAGAAAAAAAAAAAAAAAAAAAAAGGGACCGCGGTACCTGTGTTAAACCACTAGAGGCCGCTGTAGTCCATTTTTCTTGTCATGTGGATCTTTGGTTTTCTCAAGTCAAAAGATCCAGGCAGCTGGTAAGTTTCTCTGTGGGAATCCACTTCCTCTGCCCTGTTGCTGCGCTCATCCACCGCATAGGCCCTCCGGCAAAAAGGGCCCTGGCTCCTAGTCCCCTGTTTGATTTCGAAAAGGGCGCCAATGGCGCACGGGCGCGCGCGCGGGCGCGTGCATGCACCTCCTATGAAAAAAAAAGGGGCGGGGCGGGTGGATGACGCTCGATGCGCGCCGCGGCGCTTCTGCGCATGTGCGGGCGTCCCAGCATGGTTAAAAGTCACAGTACAAGTGTCAGCTGACCAATCTCCCCTGAGAATTCAGAGGTCAGTAGCCGTAGAAACCCCGCAGGAATGCCTGGTGCTGCGGCTGTCCCCAGTCCACCTGCTCCTGTATATATATAACAGAGGAGGTTTTATCCTCAACTCTGGGAGGATTGGAAGAGAGATTAACAGCATTGATCGCTGCTTCCCTGTCACAGGAAAAGCGCGTCCGATCTCCGTCTCCTCCTTCAGAGTGCCTGTTAGTGGAGGAACAGCCCCACACAGAGATCGACCTACCTGAAGGGGATCAGGATGAGGTTGATTCAGTTATGGAGGAATCAACAGTGGAAGAACCTTTCTCAGCATCTCAGGCTGAAAGATTATGGGTTCAGTCTCTGACTAATATGGTCCGATCAGCATTTAAAATGCCTCTGGCGGAACCACCATCCACTACGGTTTCCTCGCTGGGGTCGCTAAAAGCTCCCCAGGCTGTCTGTTCCTTCCCAATCCACCCTTTATTAGAAGGGCTTATTTACCAGGATTGGGAGCATCCTGATAAAATATTTGCTCCCCCCAAGAGATTTCCGGTGATCTATCCCATGGAGGATAAGTTCATAAGAAAATGGAGGGTCCCTACAGTGGACGCAGCCATCTCTTCTGTTAACAAATCACTGACATGTCCAGTAGATAATGTTCCAATGTTCAAAGACCCAATAGATAAAAAATTGGAGTCTTTACTAAAATCTGCTTTCTCTACAGCAAGCATGGTGACACAACCTGCGGTAGCAGCGATTGGAGTCTGCCAAGCAGTGAAAGATCAGTTGAAACAAGTCTTAAGGGACTTACCAGATCAGCAGGCTCTTGCCCTAGCTGACCTGCCTAGAGCCTTGTGTTTTGCGGTGGACGCCATAAAGGATACAATCCAACAGGCCTCCCGCTTTACGCTGTCTATAGTACATATGCGTAGGCTTCTGTGGCTCAAAAACTGGTCTGCTGAAGCTCCCTGTAAAAAACTGCTGGTTAGCTTCCCATTTCATGGAGAACGCTTATTTGGAGAAGATCTGGACAAATATATCCAGAAAATTTCTGCCGGTAAAAGTTCACTCTTACCGGTTAAGAACAAGGGTAGAAGTCCTTCTTTTAAGAGGCCTACTTCTCCAGTCCCGGGCACATCGGCTGTGAAGCAGTTCCGACGGCCTCCGCGGTCAAATTCAGGGGGCAGAAATCAGGGACAATCACAGGGTAACAAGAAGCCCTGGATCAAGAGAGGTACAAAACCTCCCCCCAAGGCATGAAGCGTTGCCACCACTCAATCGGGTGGGGGGAAGACTTCAGTTGTTCACAGAGACCTGGCGGGACACCATCAGAGACAGATGGGTGCTCTCCGCAGTAAGTCTGGGATACAAGCTGGAGTTAAAAGGCACTCCTCCTGCCCAATTTATGAGGTCAAACGTGCCAAGAGATCCCCAAAAGAGAGGATCCCTCCTTCTGGCACTAGAACAACTATTGCTCCAAGGTGTAATCATGAAGGTTCCCCTGGAAGAAAGCGGATTCGGGTTTTACTCGAACCTTTTCACAGTCCCCAAACCAAATGGGGACGTGAGGCCCATATTAAATCTAAAAGGGCTAAACAAGTTCCTAAATATCAGGACTTTTCGGATGGAGTCGATCCGATCGGTGGCCACCGCCCTACAAGGGCAGGAATGGTTAGCCTCGATCGACATAAAGGATGCTTATCTGCATATTCCCATCTTTCCGGCCCACCAGAAATTTCTACGCTTTGCAGTAGAAGGGCGCCATTTTCAGTTCAGAGCCTTACCTTTCGGTCTGGCCACAGCACCACGAGTGTTCACAAAAATTCTGGCCCCATTATTGGCCAATCTAAGAACACAGGGTGTAACGATAATGGCATATCTAGACGACCTGCTACTAATAGACCACTCAGTGGAAAAGCTGGAAGTAGCTATTCACAAGACAATCAAGTATCTGGAATATCACGGTTGGATTATCAACCGGGACAAGTCAGCTCTAAGACCAGTCAAAAGTCTGGAATACTTAGGGCTAAGGCTGGATTCAAATCAGAGAAAGATTTTCTTACCTCCAGAGAAGGTGTCGTCTTTAAAAGATTTGGCCCACTTAGTGGGTACAAAAAGAAAACCATCCATACGCCTCTGCATGAGGCTGCTGGGAAAAATGGTGGCTTCATTCGAAGCGGTACCCTACGGTCAATTCCATTCAAGGAATTTGCAAAGGGCCATACTGTCAGCCTGGAACAAAAAAGTTCAGGCTTTAGACTTACCAATGTCCCTGTCCCCTTCCGTTCGCAAGAGCCTCCATTGGTGGTTGGTGCCCCAGAATCTGGAAAAAGGGAAACCCTTCAGTCCGGTTTCTTGGAAGGTAGTCACTACAGATGCCAGCCTCATAGGCTGGGGGGCAGTACTGGAGCAATGGTCTCTCCAGGGCAAGTGGTCAGAAGCAGAAAAGGCCCTGCCCATCAATCTCTTAGAGATACGAGCAGCCCGGTATGCCCTAGTAGCATGGACATCCAAACTCCAAGGGTCCCCTGTCAGAATTCAATCAGACAATGCCACAGCAGTGGCATATATCAATCACCAGGGTGGCACCAGGAGTCGTGCAGCCCAGAGGGAAGCAAATTGCATCCTGGAGTGGGCAGAAAAATATGTCCCAGCCATATCCGGGGTTTTTATCCCAGGAGTGGAAAATTGGAGAGCGGACTTTTTAAGTCGCCAACAATTATGCCCGGGGGAATGGTCTCTTCACCCCGAGTTTTTCCAGGCAATATGCCAGCGGTGGGGAACACCGGATGTAGATCTGCTAGCATCCAGATTCAACGCAAAGGTGGACAGATTTGTGTCTCGCACAAGGGATCCTCTAGCTTGCGGCTCGGATGCCCTAGTGTTCCCTTGGAATCAGTTCAAGCTGATATATGCATTCCCACCGCCACAATTGTTACCGCGATTACTCCGCAGAATCAGGGTAGAAAAGAAACCAGTGATTCTGGTGGCTCCAGCGTGGCCCCGAAGGGCATGGTACGCGGAGATTGTAAAAATGTCAGTGAGGAGTCCTTGGACCCTCCCACATCGTCCGGACCTGCTGTCGCAAGGACCGATATACCACCCTTCCTTACCAGCCCTAGGTTTGACGGCCTGGCTATTGAAGCCCACATTCTGAAAAAGAGAAGGCTCTCTAATTCTGTGGTATCTACCATGATCAATGCCAGGAAGCCGGTATCCAGGCAGATCTATTATAGGATCTGGAAAGCGTACATTAAGTGGTGTGAGGCCAAGAAATGGCATCCACGTAAGTACGTGATAGGGAGGATTTTGGACTTCCTACAGTGGGCTGTAGATAGGAAGCTGGCCTTGAGTACTATCAAGGGTCAGATTTCGGCCTTGTCAATATTTTTTCAAAGGCCCTTGGCTTCGCATTCACTAGTCAAAGCTTTCATACAAGGAGTGATGCGTATTAGCCCTCCGGTTAGTATTCCCATATGTCCTTGGGACTTAAACCTGGTTCTGTCAGTTCTACAGAAACAACCGTTTGAACCATTGCAACACATTTCCTTGGTTCTTCTCACCAGGAAATTGATTTTCTTAGTAGCCGTTTGTTCGGCTAAAAGAGTATCAGAATTAGCCGCCTTGTCCTGTAAGGAGCCATATCTGGTTGTCCATAAGGACAGAGTAGTATTACGTCCTCATCCAGCCTTTCTTCCTAAGGTGGTATCGAGGTTTCATTTGAACCAAGATGTGGTTCTTCCTTCTTTTTTCCCCAAACCTAGCTCGGTAGAGGAAAAGTTATTACATTCCTTGGATGTAGTAAGAGCAGTTAAAGCTTATCTAAAAGCCACTGCTCAGATTCGCAGAACGGATACTTTGTTTATTCTGCCGGAAGGCCCTAAAAAAGGGTCAGGCAGCATCAAAATCCACTTTAGCCAAGTGGATTCGACAGGTCATAATACAAGCCTATGGCTTGAGAAAGAGACCGCCTCCGTTCAAAGTTAGGGCGCACTCCACAAGAGCAGTTGGAACTTCATGGGCAGTGCATCACCAGGCCTCCCTGGCTCAAGTATGTAAGGCCGCAACATGGTCTTCGGTACACACGTTTACTAGATTCTACCAGGTAGACGTTAGAAGTCAGGAGGATGTCGCCTTTGGGCGCAGTGTGTTGCAGGCCGCAAAAGATCCTCATGCCTGATGGCGCCCAGCTTATGTATCCCTCCCCTCATTTGGCATTGCTTTGGGACGTCCCATTAGTAATGACTAAGTCGCTCTGTGTCCCGTGATGTACGAAAAAGAAAAAGGGATTTTTATAACAGCTTACCTGTAAAATCCTTTTCTTGGAGTACATCACGGGACACAGAGCTCCCACCCCTCTTTTTGGGACACTTATTGCTTGGCTACAAAACTGAGGTGCTCCCGGGTGGGAGGGGCTTATATAGGGGAGGGTACTTCCGGTTTGGAATTGGCCAGTGCCAACACCTGAAGGTAATCTATATAACCCATTAGTAATGACTAAGTCGCTCTGTGTCCCGTGATGTACTCCAAGAAAAGGATTTTACAGGTAAGCTGTTATAAAAATCCCTTTTTTTACAATTTGGCACTGCGTCGCTTTAACTGACAATTGCGCGGTCGTGCGGCGTGGCCCCCAAACAAAATTGATGCCCTATTTTTCCCACAAATAGAGCTTTTTTTTTGGTGGTATTTGATCACCTCTGCGGTTTTCATTTTTTGCGCTATAAACAAAAGAAAAGTGACTGATTTGAAAAAAAACACAATATCTTTTACTTTTTGCTATAATAAATATCCCAATTTTTTTTTCAAAAAAAACTATTTTTTACTCAGTTTAGACCGATATGTATTCTTCTACATATTTTTGGATAAAAAAAAATTGATTGGTTTGCACAAAAGTTATAGCGTCTACAAAATAGGGCATAGATGTATGCCATTTTTATTATTATTATTTTTTTACTAGTAATGGCGGTGATCTGTGATTTTTATTGGGACTGCGACATTATGGCGGACACATCGGACACTTTTGACACATTTTTGGGACCATTGACAATTTTACAGCGATCAGTGCTATAAAAATGCACTTATTACTGTAAAAATGTCACTGGCAGGGAAGGGGTTAACACTAGGAGGCGATCAAGGGGTTAAGTGTGTTCCCTCTCTGTGTTCTAACTGAAGAAGGGATGGGACTTACTAGGGGAAAATGACATATCGCTGTTCATACTGTTTACACACATAGATCCAGGTTCTCGCTGTGTCACGAGCGATCGCAGGTGCCCGGCGGGCATGATGACCGCATTCGCATCGGCGAGGGCGAGGCGACATAACATAACATCGTTTCGCCCAGCCGAGCCATGCTGCCACAGTAAAACTGCGTCGGATGGTCGGCAAGTGGGTAATCTAAATGATCTTGAAGTATGTAAATGTACTTTGTGAAGACCCTCTCACTCACATGTATTTATTATTCCTTGTATGTAAGTACGGCTGTGTCACACATTTCACAGAGCCTGCCTTCTGAGTTACAGAGGAACAACAGTAAGAGGAGGAGTTTCAGGAGGCAAAGACAGTGCAGAAATCACTGCTTGCAGGTAGCAAGGTACCATGGGATATGTAGTCCTTAGAAATTGAGAGTAAACAGCAGGGGGGAAGTTGCAAAGCATGCAGGGAATTCAGGAAGTTGTGAAAAGAGACAGCCAGCAGACAGGCAGAACTCATTAATCACTTGCAGACTGCCCACCGCCTTTTACTGTGGCTGGCCTTGTTATTCGGCAGAGTGAGCGCTGGTTCCTATTGCCCGATCTGGATGATGTGCCCAATCTACATCATGCTCATCGGCAGATTCGGCACCAATAGCCTTACCCGGTTCCCCTCCCCTTATAGCAATATATTATAAAAGATGTCCTTCTTTTACTTGAATGCCAGAGGTATTTTTGTTTATTTTGGTGGAAGTATGACATCATTTGACTTTAGAGGGAGGGGGTGGCCAATTTTTTTTTATCCCCTTCACGCCGAGCGTACGCATATATGCTGCCTCGGCTTTAGGGGGTTATACCGGGATGATGCCCGCAGCTGCAGGCACCATCCCAGTACCGGTTTTTAGAGCGGGCGGTCGGCTTTCCAGGGATGACAACCGATGTGGCTAAAAGCCACTCGGTTGTTATCCCGAAGGAGCGGGAGGGGACGTCCCCTTTCCAGCCGCCTTCCGCCGCTCTTATCAGCCTCCCGTCCCACCGGGAGACCCGATCCGCGATCCGCCTCTTCTGGCGTCTAGACACAGACTGGCACGAAGCAAGAAACGGCTTTGTTCCAGTCTCCTGTATGTAAACACGGAAGCGACGTCGCAACGTCACTTCCGGTTTACTCGGCTGCCAATTGCGCCGGTTTTTAAAAAAAATACAGTATTCAGAATCGACGTTTTTGGCGATCTGAATACTTTGAAGTGCAAAGGAGGGATTTGGGGTCTTTTAGATCCCTGATCCCTCCATAAAGAGTACCTGTCACCACCTATTACTGTCACAAGGGATGTTTACATTATTGACAGCAATAAAAGTGATCTTTTTTTTTTAAACACAATGTAAAAAAAAAGTATAAAATAAATAAGATTTTTTTTTTATTTTTAAAGCACCCCCGTCTCCACGAGCTCGCGCAGCAAAGAAAACGCATACGTAAGTCGCGCCCGCTTATGTTTAAATCACACATGTGAGGTATCGCCGTGATCGCCAGAGCGAGAGCAATAATTCTAGCAGTAGACCTCCTCTGTAACTCTAACCTGGTAACCGTTATTTTATTTTTTTAAAGCGTCGCCTATAGAGATTTTTAGGTACCGTAGTTTGTCGCATGTTCCATGAATGTGCGCAATTTTAAAGCGTGACATGTTAGGTATCTATTTACTCGGCATAACATCATCTTTCACATGATACAAAAAAATTGGGCTTTATGCGGCGTACACACGATCGTTTTTCATGCCGTTAAAA
Organism: Rana muscosa; assembly: GCA_029206835.1. Classification (NCBI taxonomy): domain Eukaryota; kingdom Metazoa; phylum Chordata; class Amphibia; order Anura; family Ranidae; genus Rana; species Rana muscosa. The sequence continues at coordinate 372,146,984 of CM055118.1, forward strand.
ATGCAATTTTTTTAAATGGCCATTAAAACCGATCGTGTGTATGCTCCAGAGCATTTTTAACGGCGTGAAAAACGGGCATTAAAAAATTCGAACATGCTCTATGTTTTCACGATAGTGTGTAGGCTTTTACGAGGGGAAAAAAAAACGCGCATGCTCAGAATCAAATATGAGACGGGAGCGCTCGTTCTGGTAAAATTAGCGTTCGTAATGGAGATAGCACATTCGTCACGCTGTAACGGACTGAAAAGCACGAGGCTGAAAAGCGCGAATCGCCGCTCAACAAAGTTTACTAACATGAAGGGTGGCGCCATTCGAATGGAACTTCCCCTTTATAGTGCCGTCGTACGTGTTGTACGTCACTGCACGTTGCTCGAGCATTTTTTTTAATGATCGTGTGGATGCAAGACAGGCTTGAGAGGAAACATGAAAAAAAACGACGAGAAAAACGTTGGTTAAAAAAATGGCATGAAAAACGATCGTGTGTACGCCGCATAACTGTTTAGTCTTTTTTTTAATTCATGAAAGTGTATTTTTTCCCAAAAAGTTTTGTTTAAAAGACCGCTGCACAAATACTGTGTGACATAAAATATTGCAACAATCGCCATTTTATTCTCTAGATTTTCTGCTAAAAATATATATATATATAATGTTTGGGGGTTCTAAGTAATTTTCTAGCAAAAAATACGGATTTTAACTTGTAAACACCAAATGCCAGAAATAGGCTAATGCCGCGTACACACGGCCGGAATTTCCGCCAGCAAAAGTTTGATAGCAGGTTCTCAATTTTTCAGACGGTAAAAATTCTTATCGGAAAATCTGATCGTCTGTATGCTTTTCCGATGCACCAAAAACCACGCATGCTCTGAAGCAAGTACGAGATGGGAGCGCTCGATCTGGTGAAACTAGCGTTCGTAATGGAGATAGCACATTCGTCACGCCGTAACGGACTGAAAAGCACGGAAGGCTGAAAAGCGCGAATCGTCTCTCACCAAACTTTTACTAACACGAGATTAGCAAAAGCAGCCCAAAGGGTGGCGCCGTTGGAATGGAAATTCCGTTTTATAGTGGCATCGTACGTGTTGTACGTCACCGCGTTTTTTGACGGTCGGAATTTGGTGTGACCATGTGTATGCAAGACAAGCTTGAGCGGAATTCCGTTGGAAAAACCATCCGATTTTTTTTCCGACAGGAAAACTGGTCGTGTGTACTCTACTACTGCTACCATTAACTGAAACTATGTTTTTTTTACATAATATCTATGTTTGTAATTTTCAAAATTCAATAAACAAAATTGACAAGAAATGTTGATGTGCATTCTCTGGCCATAGATTTCCTTTAAGTAATTAAAAAAAGTTATTGTTGAATAAACAGGACCAGCGTGAAGAAAAAATGCAGCTGGTTTAATGAGCTGAAATGGTTAATAAACACATATTTTGTGCCAACTATTATCCTGTAAGACACAAAGATTAAAAAAAAATCTGATAATAGCGTGCTTTCAGTAATCACAAGACCGTTAAAATAGCTTCTAGTTCTTATCCTGCTAAACCCCAAAAAATACACTGTGTGTGTTTATATATATATATATATATATATATATATATATATATATATTAGGGCTGTTACTGATTAAAATTTTCAAGTTCGATTAAGCGATTTTTTTTAAAATCGATTAATCGACTAATTTTGATTAATTTCAGCGCACATACAGATCCAACTACTTTTAGCTGATCTCCTTGCAGGCCGATTCCCAGTGCAGCTACCAAACACTGGAAAAATGGATAGCAGGATACAAAAAACACGCGAAGGCAGCGCTCGATGGGAATAGCATTAAAACTTTTATAGTCTTCAAGTAGATAACAAAATAAATATTGCACTGGAGATAAAAATCGATGTAGCTACATAAACTGTAAAAATGGTGCGAGTAATACCAAACGGTAGCAAAAGCAGTCAAAAAGCTAAGTATGATACTGGTATAAAAATGTGTACAACGATACCACTGCTGAATCCAGATGAGGAGGGGTTAACATCAGTCCATCGGCATGTAGATGTCCCGTGAAGGGAACTATCACAACTCCCAGTGGATGGTTGTAGAATCCCAGGTTGATAGAGGGAAGTGATAGAGGGAAGTGTAACAGCCCTTGCGTGTGGCAGATAGTAAGGTCCCGCCGGCATGCAGATATGAAGGCACAGCAAAGGAGCCCTTCAGATGGACACGGCAAGCCCCGCCGGTGTCCGTGATGTCACCAGATCTCCAACGGAACTCCCTGAAGACCCGGAAGCCGGCGGAGAGGTGAGTACCAATCAAAAGAATTTTGATCAATCAAAAAAATTATTTGATTAATCGAGGAATTAATAGTTAATTTCCACAGCCCTAATATATATATATATACACTGCTCAAAAAAATGAAAGGAACACTTTTGAAAACACATCAGATCTCAACGGGGCAAAATCTCGTGCTGGATATCTATACTGATATGGACTGGGTAATGTGTTAGGAATGTTGTGGGTTTCCTTAATTATAATAATAATAATAATAATACATTTAAACATTTACTGGCAGAAATTTGAAAGTCCAGTAGACCTCAAGGGTGAAGTGAACTATTGCACTTGTGAACCTTTCAGAGAAGAACACATGAACACATGTTTTTTCCAATATTCAATGGATCACCTCTCTGTAATTTTTACAGGCAGATGTTGGGACAGGGATTTGCCTGGACAATAGGGTCCCTTGTCACAGAAACCAGAATTCTTGTTATAGGCCATTGTCGAATAGACTCAGAAATGCAATGCAAATACGTGGTTAAGCCTGAGAAGTTACTGTGACTAACAGTTAAAACGAGAGCAAATATTCCCATTGTTTCAGAGGGTAAGACTGCCCCTTAAAGTATAGCAACCAGTTTACCCAGTTAACTCAGCTTGTTCCCCAAACAATGGGATCATAAACGCTGGTTAATTCTACAACCAAAATACGATTTTAACAACCAGAGAAACATCCAAGTTTTGTATAAATTTTTCTTATATATCTGTATATATAAATATATGATCTTAAGTGATGAATATGCCACTTCTCAGACATTTTAAGAAAACACCTGGATACATGTTACATTATAAATACACATGATATTCAAAGTAAGAACATATATTGATATGTAATAAATAAAAATGATGTTTAGATTATCAATGACATTTTAGGTCATAGGGAAAAATATGATTTTAGTATCTGTTGACCTAGGAATTTTTTGTTAGAAAAAGAAATAGATACCAGTGTGATTTTATAAATAGAAGTGTTTTAAAGTGTTAATTATCAGTATGAAAAACTTCAAATTGTAATTATAAGAATATAAAGGAACCTACGTTTAGAGATTAACACGTATTCAAAATATATAGATAAATATTTGTGTGTTATATTGATTGATATATAATCTGTACCCTGTTTAGAAAAACCAGCTTATAGATATATGTTTAGACAGAAATATGGAACAAATTATGTTATGTGAATGAATCAAAAAGTATATTAATCTTAGTTTATATATACCGATTACTAGAAGAATTCAAAATATACATATATAGTCTTCCCAACATTATAAACTATACACATCCTGAAAATAGAATATATCAACTTAAAGAGTTGATGCCCCGGTGGTTGAAAGTGATATTACTTGAGGATCCCAAAGTCCAGAGAACAGGTAATCATTAAGTTGTCAGCCTATAGAAACCAGACACTTTTGGACAGTAACTCCCATATCTGCAGCCACCAATGAGTTGAAGACACACGTCCCTTGGAAAGAACTTAGTATAATTTTTATAATCTTATTGTCCAGAGACAATACTTAAGGGAAGAAAAATTAGATGTAGGAGGACTCACTCCCACAGGACAGGGAGACACACTCAGGGACCCACCCTGAGGGGCACACTGGGAGATCCACACGCTCAGACAGACTGACACCCATGTACCATGCATGAAGACATATTTTTACACTCATGAAGATTCCTAGACACCCGATACCTGAAAGCCACGGCAGCCATCTTAACTCTGGTCACTTGCCAGTAGGAGATAGACATGTTGGAATGGGTAATTATGTCATTTTTTATTTTATCTTAAATTTATTGTTGTTCTCAAAAATATTGAAGTATTGAATATTCTGCAATTATGATTTATTCTCATTAACCAACAACTGGTAGATATTTTTTGTAAAGATTCAATTTTTCATTATATTTTTTTTAGTTCCAATCTTAGTGACAAAACAAACGTCCAATTTATTTCACATTGTTAACCACTTACTTACCTGCAGTATAGTAACGGTTAGATGTGTGAAATACAGACGTTCTGTTTTATTGTCAATTATACAAGGAACCTATTGAGAATTTATCATGACAGCATTATGTCAAAGGGACTGCATGCCCATTTTGCGGGTACTGTAATTGATTTTCAAGTCGTTCATGTAAAGCAATTGGTATTTTAATTTCATGTAAATATTTGCTTTTTGTCAACCAATAAATGTAGCTATTTTGTATGATTGCACGTCTCCGTGAATAAGATTCACATTATAGACTATGTCATATGGGTTGGCTTGTATTTAAAAATATCTTTCGTTAAAAATTACTCAATAATTAATATTGTGCGGGCAAACTGTCCCTTGATAAGCACAACAGGAATGAAAGGATGGCACATCATTTGATGGAAATGAAAATTATCCACCTACAGAGGGCTGAATTCAAAGACACCCCAAAAATCTAAGTGAAAAAATTATGCAGCAAGCTAGTCCATTTTGCTGAAATTTCATTGCAACAACTCAAAATGGTCCTCAGTAGTTTGTATGGCCCTCAAGTGTTTGTATGCATGCCTGACAACATCAGGGCGTGTTCCTAATGAGACGACGGATGGTGTCCTGGGGTATTTCCTTCCAGATCTGGACCAGAGAATCACTGAGCTCCTGAACAGACTGAGGTGCAACCTGGTGGCACCGGATGGACTGAAACATAATGTTCCAAAGGTGTTCTTTTGGGTTTAAGTCAGGTGAGCGTGGGGGCCATTCAATGGTATCAATTTCTTCATCCTCCAGGAACTGGCTGCATGCTCTCGCCACATGAGGCCGGGCATTGTCGTGCACCAGGAGGAACCCAGGACCCACTGCATCAGCGTAGGGTCTGACAATGGGTCCAAGGATTTCATCCCGATACCTAATGGCAGTCAGGGTGCCATTGTGTAGCCTTTAGAGGTCTGTGCGTCCCTCCATGGATATGCCTCCCCAGACCATCACTGAGCCACCACCAAACTGGTCATGCTGAATGACTTTACAGGCAGCATAAAGTTCTCTGCGGCTTCTCCAGACCCTTTCACGCCTGTCACATGTGCTCAGGGTGAACCTGCTCTCATCTGTGAAAAGCACGGGGCACCAGTGGCAGACCTGCCAATTCTAATGTTCAATTGAAAATGCCAATCGAGCTCCACAGTGCCAGGCAGTGAGCACAGGACCCACTAGAGGACATCGGGCCATCAGGCCACCCTCATGAAGTCTGTTTCTGATTGTTTGGTCAGAGACATTCACACCAGTGGCCTGCTGGAGGTCATTTTGTAGGGCTCTGGCAGGGCTCATCCTGTTCCTCCTTGCACAAAGGAGCAGATACCGGTCCTGCTGATGGGTTAAGGACCTTCTACAGCCCTGTCCAGCTCTCCTAGAGTAACTGCCTGTCTCCTGGAATCTCCTCCATGCTCCTGAGACAGTGCTGGGAGACACAGCAAACCTTCTGGCAATGACACGTATTGATGTGCCATCCTGGAGGAGTTGGACTGCCTGTGCAACCTCTATATGTATCGCCTCGTGCTACCAGTAGTGACACTGACCCTAGCCAAATGCAAAACTAGTGAAAAACAGTCAGAAAAGATGAGTAGGGGAAAAAAATGTCAGACACTTCCGCCTGAAAAACCATTCCTGTTTTGGAGGTCGTCTCATTGTTGCCCATCTAGTGCACCTGTTATTTCAATTAACAGCAAAGCAGCTGAAACTGATTAACAACCCCCTCTGTATACACCCCTCCCCCTCTGCTACTTAACTGACCAGATCAATATCCCAGAAGTTCTAATTCAAAAGTGTTCCTTTAATTTTTTGAACAGTATATATATATATATTGAATCTTTTCTGTTGCCTCATGAAAAATAATTCTTTGTGTTCAGATATATTGTGAAACCATTTTGCCCTCATTTTTTTGAATCTTAATAACCACTTCAGCCCCGGAAGAATTTACCCCCTTCCTGACCAGAGCACTTTTTGCGATTCGGCACTGTGTCGCTTTAACTGACAAATGCGCGGTCGTGCGACATTGCACCCAAACAAAATTAACGTCCTTTTTTTCCCACAAATAGAGCTTTCTTTTGGTGGTATTTGATCACCTCTGTGGTTTTTATTTTTTGCGCTATAAACAAAAATAGAGCGACAATTTTAGAAAAAACTGTTCTATTTTTTACGTTTTGCTATAATAAATATCCCCCAAAAATATATAAAAAAACACATTTTTTCCTCAGTTTCGGCCGATACGTATTCTTCTACATATTTTTGGTAAAAAAATTGCAATAAGCGTTTATTGATTGGTTTGCGCAAAAGTTATAGCGTCTACAAAATAGGGGATAGATTTATGGCATTTTTATTATTATTATATTTTTTTTACATGTAATGGTGGCGAGCTGTGATTTTTATCGGGACTGCGACATTATTGTGGACACATCGGACACTTTTGACACTATTTTGGGACCATTGTCACTTATACAGCGATCAGTGCTATAAAAATGCACTGATTACTGTGTAAATGACACTGCCAGGGAAGGGTTTAAACACTAGGGGGTGATCAAGGGGTTAAGTGTGTCCTAGGGAGTGATTCTAACTGTGGGGGGATGGGCTACCACTGACATGACAGAGATCACTGCTCCCGATGACAGGGAGCAGTAGATCCCTGTCATGTCAGTAGGCAGAACAGGGAAAAATCCTTGTTTACATAGGCATCTCCCTGTTCTTCCTCTCCGTGCCACGATCGTGGGACACCGGCAGACATCGAGTCCGCGATAGCCTCGGGCACGATCCCAAAGTACTCCTGGCGCATGCGCGCGCCCGCACGGCGTCAAATTTAAAGGGACGTACAGGTACGCCCATTTGCCTGTACGAGCCCTTCTGCCGACGTACATCTTTGTGCGCTGGTCTGCAAGCGGTTGATAACCATAGCATTTTTTTGCGGTTACTTTAACTGACAATTGCGCGGTCCTGCGACACTGTACCCAAACAAAATTTATGTTCTTTTTTCCCCACAAATCGAGCTTTTTTTGGTGGAATTTTATCACCTCTACGGTTTTTATTTCTTGCGCTATAAACAAAAAAGCGTAAATTTGGAAAAAAATTATATATTTTTTACTCTCTGCTATAAAACATGAAAACATAATAAAAGGTCTGGTGTGACCCCAACATTACCTTCATCCCCAATTCAATACAGTACATATATACATAGGATTCGCTCTGGGACTTTGAGTGAGGGGAGTATGGTTAGCCAAAAAAACATATAATGATTGTATAAAAAGTGAATTTATTACAATTTGTTGCGCATATAAAACACAACAGCGATAAATGCAGACCGATAAAATATGCATACAATGTGAAAAGAAAACAATCCACATACATGGTAAATAGTATATAAACAGTGTACAAACATCAGAAAGGCTTGCAAGCATCAGTAATACCCGACGCGTTTCGCAAACCACGCTCACTCTTCAGGGATAGATGCTTTAATATATCTGTAATACAAGTAGTAAATCAAATGAATGTATGTTGCACAGGATTGGCAGGGAGGTGAATAATCATTGGGGTCAGAGTATAGGACCCCATACTCACCAATGGGCTGGGCCAGGTCATCAGTCATCAGTCACTGATTCCACAAGCGACGGCAGCAAAAGTCCAGCATGGGAGCTGGGGAGGCGGAGCAAAAGGTAACCCCAACGTGGGCACAACCGGAGAACCGACGCGGCTTGGTGGGTGCAAGTGTCCCTAGAGGTCTCACCTTGTCCATGATTATTATTTGTAAAAAATAGTAAAATATTATATATGTATATCAGAGGGACCCTGTAAATACAGGTGAGCTTCCTGCAGTATATAGTATGCTTGTAAATATACAAGGACCAGCATGAAGTAAGTGCTCGTATGGGCTGGGGGACTGAAAAGACAATAAAAATTGATTCATTACAAAGTATGAAAAAATATATTGGCAAGTGATGTGTAGAGTGCACTGTTAGTGAGATAACGTGAGGGTTAAAGGAAAAAAACAAACAAATGTGCTGAAATATCAACTATGCTGGAGAGCAACATAAAATACTTGGGTGTAATGTAAAATTCACCTAATGTGAATGAGGAAAGCCGCTATGTCAGGCTCCAATTATACCCCCGGAGGGGGGAGGGACCAAATGCTCCGCCCCCAACGTCATGTACGAGCAAAGAGGCGTGCGAGCGCTGGAAACACTTGCCGCCACTGGGGCCGCGAATACGCAGTGCCCCCAATTTTCTGGGATGTTCCACACAGCCCAGGCGTGACGACGCCGGAATCGGCGCCACCCGATGGGCGTGGAAAACATGACGTCGATATGTGGGTGGCCCCGCCCAACCCGAGGGCGGGAGGGGACTACAGGAGATCTAGAAGACCCCCCTTGACACATATCGCAGCTCCTGAGCTGGAGGGTGGGAACCGCCACCAACAGGGAGCAGCAACAGGGAACAGGGCAAACCCAAAAGCTTAATTATCATGGACAAGGTGAGACCTCTAGAGACACTTGCACTTGCACCCACCAAGCCGTGTTGGTTCTCCAGTTGTGCCCCCGTTGGGGTTACCTTTTGCTCCACCTCCCCAGCTCCCGTGCTGGACGTTTGTTGCTGCCGCCACCTGTGGTGTCAGTGACTGATAACCTGGCCCAGCCCATTGGTGAGTATGGGGTCCTGTACTCTGACCCCGATAATTACTCACCTCCCTGCCAATCCTGTGCAACATACATTCATTTGATTTACTACTTGTGTAGCGGCACCCCCTTTTCCCACTTCTCCCTCTTTCTCTCTTTGCGACTGGCTGACTCGTCTAGGGGTACCAGAGAGAAGAATGGGGGGGGGACGCACCACCAGCTCGTGCCCTCTGATGTGTGTTATACAGAGGCGTGAGCTAAACCTTTTACCTTTGGGTCTGTGTTCCCGTCTGGAGCTTCAGCTTCTCTTGTGGAGGATGATTGCCACTGTCACATGCAGGGGCACTTAGATCCCAGTAACTTGAGTTCCACACCAAATAAAGTCCAACACTTATTTATTCTGTTAGAGCAACAAATAGTAGGCTGGTTGAACTTAAAGAACAGACAGGTGTGGGAAGGAGAAGGTCCAGGCACAATCAAAGAATTTAAGTTCTCTCCTGTTCCATATAGTGCAAACAGGCTTGGCGCACAGTCGCTGCCACCGACCGTGAATTTGGTTTCTGCCACAAACCTTAGTGAAAGTAGAGGCCTCTGCCACAGACCTTGAATAGAGGTCTCTGCCACCGACCTGGTTCAGTTGGATCCTCGCCACTGATCACAAGAACATAGGATTCCTCCGCTAGGATAAATGGCCCCTGTCAGGGAAAGACATCCATCCGGACGGTCTCCAGAGGCCCACACCTTCACCGGCATTATGCTGTACCAGCTCTTCGGGAGGGTCACATCTCTGGTCCCTTTACGCCCTGGATTCGGGCACCCAATTCCGGGGGCACCCTAGGAATACTTCATCCCTCGAGGGACCCAGTGGAAGGTACTGGGCCCCAGGCCTTCTTGCAAAGTACCTCACCCCAGGCTTAAGGTGCCTGGGATGGAACTCGACTCCACGTGCCCAGGCCAAGGGCACCTGGACACGGACGAACGGACAGCAGCCCAGGCTGAAGGTGCCTGGTGCTCGGACACCTCGTGCGCAAGATGTCCGCCCCCTTTATACCCTCTCCCAGCAAGCACAGCGGGTTCCCCGCCCCGCCGTACTGCTGCTGCAAGAGGACAAAAAGGGCACTGCCCTACAATGGTGGTTCAACCCCAGCCCAAGGCGACAGTGCCACCCAGGGGCCGCAGGGAGCTGGACACCATTGATATCTTCCACAAACAAAAACAACCATAAAACCCTCGTAATTGCTGCATTTGGGCTATGCTACCGCCCAAATACTCAGCCTAAATATTGATACCCGCTACACTTGTATTACAGATACTTTATATTAAAGCATCTACCCCTGAAGAGCGAGTGTGGTCTCGCGAAACGCGTCAGTTTTACTGATGCTTGCAAATTTTTCTGATGTTTGTACACTGTTTATATACTATTTACCATGTGTGTGGATTGTTTTCTTTTCACATTGTATGCATATTTTATTGGTCTGCATTTATCGCTGTTGTGGTTTATATGCACAACAAATTGTAACAAATCCACTTTTTTATACAATCATGATATGTTTTTTTTTGGCTAACCAAACTCACCTCACTCAAAGTCCCAGGGCGAATCCTATGTATATCTGCTATAAAACATATCCAATAAAAAAAAAGTAAAAAAAAAAAAAAAAATTTCTTTATCAGTTTAGGCCAATAAGTATTCTGCTACATACAGTATTTTTGGTAAAAAAAATCCTAATAAGCGTATATTGATTGCTTTGCGCAAAATTTATCGCATCTACAAACTATGGGATATTCTTTTGCCTTTTTTTTTTACTAGTAATAGTGCCGATCAGCCATTTTTAGTGAGACTGCCCCAGGGGACATGTATGAATGCAAAAAAAGTTTTAAAAACGTCTATTTTTTCGGGAGCAGTGATTTTAATCATGCTTAAAGTGAAACAATAAAAAGTAAAATATTCCTTTAACCACTTCTCCACCAAGGGCGTCATATGACGTCCTTGACTTTGAAGGGGGATATCTGAATGATGGGTGCAGCTAGAGGCATCATTCAGATATCATTCTGTTATGCCGGCGATTCTGCGCACCATAAGAATGATCATAGCGGCAGTTCCTCCGCTTGATCGTTCTTATAGGCGGCGGGAGGGGACACCCCCCCCCCTCCCGCCACCATCCGGTGCTTCTCCGGGCTCTCCCGCGCCATCGGGGGCCCGTAGAACGAATCAGTCTGTCAGCATGAGATCAGTGAATTTTTTTTCACCGATCTCATGCTTTCCAGCCTGGAGGAGAGATGTGGAGTCTTATTGACCCCGCATCTCTCCATAAAGAGGACCTGTCACAATGATTCCTATTAATAGAAATAATTGTAATAGAAATAAAAGCGATCAAAAAAAATGTAAAAAAAAGTGCCAAAATTAAAAAAATCTGTAAAATTAAAAAAATTAAAAAATTAAAAAAAGGAAAACGCCCCTGTCCCCGGTAGCTCGCGCTCAGAAGCGAACACGCATGTAAGTTCCGCCCACATATGTAAACGCCGTTTAAACCCCACATGTATCGGCGCGTGCGGTAGAGTACGAGCAACAATTCTAGCACTAGACCTCCTCTGTAACTTTAAAATCGTAACCTGTAAAAAAATTGAAAGTGTCGCCTATGGAGATTTTTAAGTCCTGAAGTTTGGCACCATTCCAAGAGTGTGCGCAATTTTAAAGCCTGACATGTTAGGTATCTATTTGCTCGTCGTAACAGCATCTTTCACATTATACAAAAAAATTGGGCTAACTTTACTGTTTTGTTATTTTTTAATTCGTGAAACCGTTTTTTTTTCCCCAGAAAAGGCGTTTGAAAAATTATTGCGCAAATACCGTGCCAGATAAAAAGTTGCAATGACCGCCATTTTATTTCCTAGAATGTCTGCTAAAAATATATATATAATGTTTGGGGGCTCTGATTAATTTTCTAGCGAAAAAATGATGATTTTTACATGAAGGAGAGAAGTGCCAGAATTGGCCCGGTGGAGAAGTGGTTAAATTTCGTACCTCGGGGGTGTGTATAGTATGCCTGTAAAGTAGCGCATGTTTCCCGTGTTTAGAACAGTCCCTGCACAAAATGTAATTTCTAAAGGAAAAAAAACGTGGGGGTCCCCCCCAAATTCTATATCAGGCCCTTCAGGTCTGGTATGGATGTTAAGGGGAACCTCGCGCCATTTTTTTAAAAAAAATGGCGTGGAGTTCCCCCCAAAAATCCATTCCAGACCCTTCAGGTCTGGTATGGATTTTAAGGGGACCCCCGCACCAAAATGAAAAAAAAATGGCGTGGGGTTCCCCCCAAAAATCTATACCAGACCCTTATCCGAGCATGCAACCTGGCAGGCCGCAGGAAAAGAGGGGGGACGAGAGACCGCCCCCCCTCCTGAATCGTACCAGGCCACATGCCCTCAACATGGATGCAACATAGGGAGGCCCTTGCCCCCATGTTGATGGGGGCAAGGGCCTCATCCCCACAACCCTTGCCCGGTGTTTGTGGGGGTCTGCGGGCGAGGGGCTTATCGGAATCTGGAAGCCCCTTTTAACAAAGGGGACCCCCAGATTCTGCCCCCCCCCCTATGTGAATTGGTACCCCTACCATTTCACAAAAGAAAGTGTCAAAAATGTTAAAAACCACACAGACACAGTTGGGAGAAGTTCTTTATTAAAAAGAAAAAAAAAAGAAAGAAAAAATTCCAACGATGTTCTCTCGAGCGATACGGAGAAAAAAAAAAGAAGTCGACTCGATCCTCTCTCCATGGGAGGTACCCACGGAATGACGCTCTCCCTCCGTGACATTTCTTTTATAGCTGAGGGCGGGGCCACCCATCACGTGCGCGGGTGACCCTGCCCCCTCTGACACAACGGGGAAATGCCGGGGTTACCCAATGACATGTATGGGTGCCCCGCCCCCTCTGGCGTGTCACGGGAAACCTGAGTTTCACAAAAAAATTATATCAAAAAACTATAATAGTCGCCTCTTTAAAAGTGATCAGGGAATACAGTATAGCTTAGTGTAGCTTCACCTATAGCAGTCCTTATTCCTCTAACCACTTGAGGACCACAATACGTATATTTACGTTGCGGCTTTCAAGTGGTATACCAGGGTGATGCCTGCAGCTACAGGCATCATCCCAGTATTTTTTTTTTCTGTGGATGCCCAGCTTTTAAGTAAAAGCCATCCTAGCGGCTAATTAGATTTAATTTTTTTTTTTTTAACTAATTCAATTTTGTTAAATGCCCCATCCCGCCAAGTACAGGTCGAATGCACACTTTGGTCCTGCAGGCTAATGTAAACAGCAATCACACCACACATGTGAGGTATCGCCGCGAACGTCAGAGCAAGAGCAATAATTCTAGCACCATAACTCCTCTAAAACTTTCCACCGGTAACCTGTAAAGGCTTTTAAATCTAAGCCTATGGAGATTTTTAAATTGCATAGGTTGGCGCCATTCTGCGAGCGTACGCAAATTTTAAAACATGACATGTTAGGTGTCTATTTACTCTGTGGAGCACAATATTTTACCAAACAAATGGATATTATTTTGTATTTGTGTGCATTGAAATGCATTAAAGTGTTTAAAAAACTGCTGCACAAATGTGAAGTAAAAAATTTCAAAACCCGCCATTTTTTTCTCCAGGGGCTCTGCTAAGAAATATATAATGTTTGGGGGTTCTAAGCAATTTTCTAGCAAAAAATAAATAAATTTTTACATGTAAACAAAAAAAAGTGTCAGAAATGGCCTGGTCTTAAACCCAAGCAAGCCTAGTCTACTGGGGTGGTTGTCCCCAGAAATGCCGTGTTTCCTGGTCAGGAAGTGTAGAAAGCTGAAGAAAGGAAGAACAAAAGAGTTCCTGTGGTTCCGGGAGTCCAGGAGTTGATGTCTGCAGGGGATGGCTGGGACTGGCGTCTTGAAGGAACGTAGTCAGTGGGAGGTGCAGTTGGGTCAGCTCAGGCTGGAGGCAATGACATTGAAAAAAAATATTCTTTTACTTACTGCTATAAAACATAAAATGTCTTCATAAATTTAGGCCAAAATGCCAGACAAGTTCCTCCACCCCAAACTCGCTCATCCATGTCTTTATGGACCTTGCTTTGTGCACTGGTGGGCAGTCATGTTGGAACAGGAAGGGGCCGTCCCCAAACTGTTCCCACAATGTTGGGAGCATGAAATTGTCCAAAATGTCTTGGTATGCCGACGCCTTAAGGGTTCCCTTCACTGGAACTAAGGGGCCCAAACCCAACCTCTGAAAAACAACCCCCCACCATAATCACCTCTCCACCAAATGATTTGGACCAGTGCACAAAGCAAGGTCCATAAAGACATGGATGAGCGAGTTTGGGGTGGTGGAACTTGACTGTCCTGCACAGAGTCCTGACCTCAACCCGATAGAACACCTTTGGGATGAATTAGGGCGGAGACTGCGAGCCAGGTCTTATTATCCAACATCAGTGCCTGACCTCACTAATGCTCTTCTGGAAGAATGGTCAAACATTCCCATAGACACACTCCTAAACCTTGTGGACAGCCTTCCCAGAAGAGTTGAAGCTGTTATAGCTGCAAAGGGCGGGGCCAACTCAATACTGAACCCTATGGACTAAGACTGGGATGCCATTAAAGTTCATGTGTGTGTAAAGGCAGGCGTCCCAATACTTTTGGTAATACAACATATCACAAAGGATAATATTATAGGTCATTATTGGTACTTACCTATAAGTGCATGAAAGATGTCCAGTATATCCCATACCTTGTGGACTCCATAAGTTTCCTACAGACTAAATATTATACACTGATTTGGGTTATTTTCACCAAAAATTTAGCGAAATACATTTAGGCCAAAATTTATGAAGAAAGATTATTTATTTTAAAAAAGGTTATAACAGAAATGAAGAAAAACATGTTCTTTTTCAACAATTTCGGTCTTTTTTGGTTTATTTAGCAAAAAATACAAAATTTAAACCCAGTGGTGGTTAAATACCACCAAAAGAAAGTTTTAGTTGTGTGAACAAAATGATACAAATTAGACATGTGCAGAACGAAAAAAAAAATAGTTTTGTTTGGATTCGTTATTTACATAAATTCATTTGGTTAAATTTGTTTAATCCGTTTCATTCGTTTTCGGAATTCGTTTAGTTTATTCTTATTCAAATCGAATTCTAATTTTCCAAATTCAAATCGTTTTCAAATTCGAAAAGTTTTCAAATTTGAACATTTTTGGGTTTGAAATAGTTTGATTTGTTTTCCAATTTCCAAAGAGAATAAAATAGAAAAGAGGATAAAGGAACAGAATATAACAGAAAATAAAAGCGTTGAATATAATAGAGTAAAACAGAACAAAATAGAATAGAAAAAAAAAAGAACAGAATAAAATAGAAACTGATAGAATAGAATAAAAAATAATAGAATAAAATAGAAAAAGTAAAACCACCTTCTGAAATTTGTATAGAAAAGAATAGAATACAAAAGAATAGAATAAAAAATTTGAATAGAAGAGAACAGAATAGAAAGAATATAACTATTTCCCAAAATTCAAATAGAATCAATTCAAATTTGAATAGAATAGAAAATAATAGATTAGAATAGAATAGAAAAGAAAAGAATAGAAAGAATATTATCATCTTCCTATTCTAATCTTTTCTTTTCTATTCTATTCAAATTTGAATTGATTATATTTGAATTTTTGGAAATGGTTATATTCATTCTATTCTATTGTTTTTTTCATTCTATTCTTTTTCTACTTGTTTATTCTATTTTGTTCTATTCTATTATATTCTATTATTTTTAATTCTATTCTATTCTATTCTTTTCTATTCAAAATTAGAATTTCTGAAAATGGTTATATTGGTTTGATTCTATTCTGTTGTTTTTTTCTATACTATTATTTTATATTCTATTCAATTTTAATCTATTATTTTATATTCAAATTGATTCTATTTGAATTTTGGCAAATGGTTGTATTATTTCTATTCTATTCTATTGTTTTTCAAATTCTATTCTTTTCAATTCCATTATAGTCTATTCTATTACATTCCTTTTTTTTCTATTCATTTCTATTATTTTATATTCTATTCTATTCTTTTCTATTCTTTTCTATTCAAAATTCGAATTTCTGAAATTGGTTATATTGATTCTATTCTGTTTGTTTCTATACTATTCTGTTATATTCTATTCTATTTTAATCTATTATTTTCTATTCTATTCAAATTCAAATTGATTCTATTTGAATTTTGGCAAATGGTTATATTATTTCTATTCTATTCTATTGTTTTTCAAATTCTATTCTTTTCAATTCCATTATAGTCTATTCTATTACATTCCTTTTTTTTTCTATTAATTTCAATTATTTTTTATTCTATTCTATTCTTTCCTATTCTATTCTTTTCTATTCAAAATGCAAATTTCTGAAAATGGTAATATTGATTCTATTCTGTTGTTTGTTTCTATACTATTCTGTTATATTCTATTTTAATCTATTATTTTCTAATCTATTCAAATTTATTCTATTTGAATTTTGGGAAATGGTTATATTTTTTCTATTCTATTCTAATTCTAATTTATTATATTAAAAAATTATTATTATTATTCTATTATTTTCTATTCTATTTTTTTCTATTATATTCCTTTATTTTCTATTCGATTTTATTCTCTTTGGAGATTGGAAAACAAATTGAAAACTATTTGAATTTGAAAACTATTTAAAATTGAGTCAAAAACTATTAGAATCGATTACAATTCAAATTTCATCCGATTTTTTTATTCTGTTATTTTGGATTAGTTAAAATTTGATACTATTTCAATTTGAAAATTCGGATACAACTAATTTCCCAAAAACTAAAAATTCATCCAAAATTAAATTCGGAACGAAACAAACTGCACATGTCTAACCACTTCAGCCCCGGAAGATTTGGCTGGCCAATGATCAGGCCCTTTTTTGCGATTCGGCACTGCGTCGCTTTAACTGACAATTGCGCGGTCGCTCGACGTGGCTCCCAAACAAAATTGACGTCCTTTTTTTCCCCACAAATAGAGCTTTCTTTTGGTGGTATTTGATCACCTCAGCGTTTTTTATTTTTTGCGCTATAAACAAAAAAAGAGCGACAATTTTGAAAAAAAAGCAATATTTTTTACTTTTTGCTATAATAAATATCCCCAAAAAATATATTAAAAAAACAATTGTTTTCCTCAGTTTAGGCTGATACGTATTCTTCTACATATTTTTGGTAAAAAAAAAATCGCAATAAGCGTTTATTAATTGGTTTGCGCAAAAGTTGTAGCGTCTACAAAATAGGGGATAGTTTTATGGCATTTTTATCACTTTTTTTTTTTACTAGTAATGGCAGCGATCAGCGATTTTTATCGTGACTGCGACATTATGGCGGACTCATCGGACACTGTTGACGCTATTTTGGGACCCTTGTCATTTATACAGCCATCAGTGCTATAAAAATGCACTGAATACTGTGTAAATGGCAGTGAAGGGGGTTAACCAGTAGGGGGCGATGAAGGGGTTAAGTGTGTCCTAGGGAGTGATTCTAACTGTGTGGGGACTGGGCTACATGTGACACGATCACAGGGAGCAGTAAATCAGTGTCCTGTCACTAGGCAGAACAGGGAAATGCCTTGTTTACATCTCCCCGTTCTGCCTCTCCGTGACACGATGGCGGGACACCGGCAGACAATCGAGTCAGCGGACAGCAGATTCAAAGCAACGTACCTGTACGTTGCTTTGCCTGGCCGTGCCATTCTGCCGACATATATGTGCGTTAGGCAGTCGGCAAGCGGCTAATAAATATTTTGTTTCTGTACAGTGTAGCATGTCCGCGCAATTGTCTTATGCCACGTACACACGACCGTTTTTCATGTCGAGAAAACTGCCATTTTTTAGATTGGTCGTGAAAACCGGTCGTGTGTATGCTCCATAGCAATTTTCTCGACGAGAAAACTGCCCGCAAAAAAATTAGAACCTGCTCTATTTTTTCTCGTAATTTTTCCCGTCGTTCTTTTTCTCGTCGCGAAAACCGCTCGTGTGTACGCTTTTCCGAGGGGGAAAAAAACTCAGCATTCTCAGAATCAAGTGAAGAGACGGGAGCGCTCGTTCTGGTAAAACTAGCGTCCGTAATGGAGATAGCACATTCGTCACGCTGTAACGGACTGAAGAGCACGAGGCTGAAAAGCGCAAATCGTCTCTCACCAAACTTTTACTAACACGAGGATCAGCAAAAGCAGCCCAAAGGGTGGCGCCATTCGAATGGAACTTCCCCTTTATAGTGCCGTCGTACGTGTTGTACGTCACCGCGCTTTGCTCGAGCGTTTTTTTTCCTGCATGTGTGTATGCAAGGCAGGCTTGAGAGGAATCACGACAAATTACGTCAAGAAAAACGTCGGTTTTTTTTTGCATTTCACGAAAAACAGTCGTGTGTACGCGGCATTATAAAGCGAGACAGCGTTGAAAGCTGAAAATTGGCCTGGGCAGGAAGGAGGTGAAAGTGTCTGGTATTGAAGGGGTTAAAAAGTGTTTTCTCTCAGTGCAAATAAGAATAGCCAGTTATGAACAGGAAGCAATCTGTACATCTCCGAGACATTATCTGTAGGGTCCATCTCCTCCAATTCTCATGAAAGTTCACACCCATCAACGGCAAAAGGTTTCAGCTTCAGTCACCTCTCATATCAGTGCTTAGCCTGGACTGGAGATGGAAGTCCATCTGATGTTGCCCCTCGTCCTCCTACATGTGGTCATCCTGTGCCACACAGGAACGGTCGGTGACAATCAGACAGATGGTGAGTACCCAGAGCACTCAGGGGACCCATCCTGGTCATGTGGATGGGGTGGGGAGGAGATAAAAGGTAACAGGTCAGCTCTACCCCCTAGGTAGGGTCTGGATGTTGGGGTTTCAAAAGTGTGATATCGGGGTTCTAAGAGATGCAGTTTTTAAGACCCATCAACTGAACCAACAGTCACTAGTCGCCAGGCCTTTTTTTCAGGGGGAACTTGGTGGAACTCAGTTCCACCACCTCTGGCTCAGACCCTTTGGTGCCCGCTCACCACAATCACTTGTAAACACAGAAGTCTGGGTTCTGTGTTTACAAGTGACAGCTCTGTATGTAATGCAATCCTGGTATTTAACGCCCCTTTAAGACCCTCCTACTGTTTTTGTGAAATTTGACTGACCACACCCACTATTTAAAATGATTTGAAGGGTGTGTGTAGGGGGGAGGGGTTTTGTGGGGCCGTGGTTAAGTTTCAAGCACCTGTTGTTTGAGAAAAGAAGCCCTACTAGTCGCTAACTTCTTTGTAAAGCCTCGTACACACGACCAGTTTTCTCGGCAAGAAAACAGCTGGGAGAGCCTTTTGCCGAGAAAACCCGTCGTGCGTATGGTTTCTCGTTGGGAAAACTGCCGGGAATCTCGACGAGAAAAATAGAGAACCTGCTCTCTATTTTTTCTCGTCGGGATTCTTGGCTGAGTTTTCCTGCTGAGAAGACCGGTCGTCTGTATGCTTACCTGTCCGAGGTAAACCCGCGCATGCTCAAATACTTTGACGCATGCGCGTTAGCATACAAGGTTAGTGTAGGGTGTAGCAAGATGGCGGCGACGGCATTGAATGTGACGAGCTCCGGCTTGTCGTAGTCGATGAGTTCTTGCCATTCAAAAGAACTGCGTTTTTTTTTTTTTTTGCCCGTCTGTACACAGGGCTTGGCAAGACAAGGTTGCCAGGAATCCCGTCGAGAAAACCAATGTTTTTTTTTTCCGACCGGATTCCCGCCCGTGTGTACGAGGCTTAAGACTCTGATATCTAAGCTGGACACAGATAAACATTCAATCAACAATGGAGTGATGTCCAGCTTCTGGAATCTTTCCAAACAGAAGGTCATTATCTAAAGGCCAATCTATAATAGATCAGTAGATGGAGTAGTGGTTAGGTTTTATATCTAGTGATTCACAGGCTGATCGCAGTCATTCGATCTCAGATAGACACTTAACCACTTAAGGACCGAGCCTCTTTCTGAGATTTGTTGTTTACAAGTTAACTTTTTTTTTTTTTTTATAGAAAATTACTTAGAAACCTCAAAACATTATAATTTTTTTTTTCTAGCAACTTAGAGAATTATTATAGTATTTGCGCAGTGGTCTTACAAGCGCACTTTAAAAAAAAAAAAATAAGACAACAGTAAAGTTAGCCCAATTTATTTATTTTTTATTGTGAAAGATGATGTTACGCCGAGTAAATTTATACCCAGCATGTCACTCTTCGAAATTGCGCCCGCTCGTGGAATGGCGACAAACTTTTACCCTTAAAAATCTCCATTAGCAACGTTTAAAAAATTCTACAGGTTGCATGTTTTGAGTTACAGAGGAGGTCCAGGGCTAGAATTTTTGCTCTCGCTCTACCGATCGCGGCGATACCTCACATGTGTGGTTTAAACACTGTTTTCATATGCAGGCGCTGCTCACGTATTTGTTCGCTTCTGCGCGCGAGCTTGGCGGGACGGGGCGCGTTTAAAATGTAAATTTACATTTTTATGACAGGTCCTCTTAAATATGAGATCTGGGGTCAAAAAGACCTCACATATCACATTTACACTAAAATTCAATAACAACAAAAAAAATTGTCATTTGAAAAAATATCCCTTTAAGAGCTATGGGCGGAAGTGACATTTTGACGTCACTTCCGCCCTGCTTTGGTATGGAGATGGGTGGGGGCCGTCTCCATACCCAGCCACCAGAAGGACCCAATCTCCTCCGCCGCTACCGACGGCTCCGGTAAGCGGCGGGGGGCATGGGAGAGAGAAGGGGTAGGGGCCCTCTCCCGCCACCGATAAAGGCGATCTCGCTGCGAATCCGCCGCAGAGACCACCATTATCGGAAACCAGACTTCCGGCTGAAGAGGAGGATACCGGGGTTGTGGCAGCTAACTGGTGCCATAACAAAGATATCACACTTCAAACAGCCGACGTATATCGGTGTGCGGCGGTCCGGACTAAACCCACAACAGTAAAATCAGTCTGTGTATACAGTAAAGCATGTTTGTTCTACTCACTGTGGATCCTAAAGGCTGTTTGATCCTGTCTTCTCTGATCCTCCCCTTCTTCCACTGTCCCCAATTCATCTCCTGATAGAACAGAGGCTCGGGGGCAAGCTGCACATGCTCAGTTTGGTGTGTATTGCCAGAGAGTTGTTGTTTGTTTGTTTGTTTTTTTCTTGGGAGGGTGCATGTGATCAGCACAGGGCCAATCAGAGGGTCAGGAGTCATGCAGTCTCATTGGACAGTCAGAGGAGAATGAAAGCTTTAACCAGACACTAATAGATGTCACAAGACTGCTATA
The DNA here is from genome assembly GCA_029206835.1 of Rana muscosa. Taxonomy (NCBI): domain Eukaryota; kingdom Metazoa; phylum Chordata; class Amphibia; order Anura; family Ranidae; genus Rana; species Rana muscosa. The sequence goes on from CM055118.1 coordinate 372,168,247, forward strand.
TACTTCTGATGAGAAAAGGTATTTAGCAGTTTATATTTACTAAAATAATTGCATTTCCATGTTCTGTGTACTGTGGGAGATCAGATATAGTGACGGCAGGCTCCTGGGTTTAGTAACCACTTCCGGACCGCCCACCATCGTTATACGCCGGTATTTTTGATGTAGAATACCATTGTTATGGGAGAAAATAGCTGCCATAACCCTGGTATTTTTTTTAAAACGGTGGGCGGTCCGCTTTCGGATAAAAGTGATCTCTGCGGGCGGATTCGCCACTAAATCACTTTTATCGCTAGGCGTGGTCTATTAAGAGACACCACAATATGCAAGTAAGTAATAACCAAAAGTAAATTTGTTAACACAAAATTTGCTAAAATGGTGATATTGCTAAACATCAATAAAGTTGTTGTTTCTTTTTCCCCCAAAAAAAAAAAAATTACTTTTATCGGTGACGGGAGAGGTGCCCCCCCCCCCCCCCCTCCTGCTGCGTTCTTGTACCGGAGCTGTCGGTAGCGGTGGAGACTATCCAATCCTTTCCCTTCTGAGGTATGAAGTTGAGTGACGGCACTTCCGCCCAATGGTCTTAAAGGGGAAAAAAAAATATTTAAAAAAAAAAACTTTTTTTTATTTTTTTAATGCATTTTAGTGTAAATATGAGATCTGAAGTCTTTTTGACCCCAGATCTAATTTTTAAGAGGTCCTGTCATGCTTTTTTTCTATTACAAGGGATGTTTACATTCGCTTGTAATAGGAATAAAAGTGACTCAATTTTGTTTGAAGGGTCAGTGCAAAAATAAAAAGGAAAGTAAAATAAATAAGATTTTTTTTTTTATAAAGCGTCCCACCGTGCTTGTGCGCCAGGGCCGCCATCAGGGGGGTACAGACAGTACACCTGTAAGGGGCCCGGATGGCAACCCCCCTTTTCTTTTTTTTTTTTTTATATTAATTTTTTTTTGTAAGGGGCCCAGAGGTCCCCAGGGCCCCGGATAGCAACCCCCCTTTTTTTTCATCTCAATTCGCGGCAGCACCACCCCGGCTTCTCAATTTGCGGCGGCAGCCCCCCCCCCCCCCCCCCGTTCTCCTCTGCTCCAGGGGGCCCATGCCTGAAGCTGTGTAAGGGGCCCAAAAATTCCTGATGGCGGCCCTGTTGTGCGCAGAAGTGAACGCATACGTGAGCAGCGCCCGCATATGTAAACGGTGTTCAAACCACACATGTGAGGTATCGCCACGATCGTTAGAGCGAGAGCAATCATTCTAGCAAAAGACCTCCTCTGTAACTCAAAATATGCGACCTGTAGAATTTTTTTTTTTAATTCTTCTTTGCAGATTTTTAAGTGTCAAAGTTTGTCGCCATTCCACGAGCAGGCGCAATTTTGAAGCGTGACATGTTGGGTATCAATTTACTCGGCGTAACATCATCTTTCACAATATAAAAAAAAAAATGGGCAAACTTTACTGTTTTATTTAATTTTTTTTATTCAAAAAGCATATTTTTTTCCCAAAAAAATGCGTTTGTAAGACCGCTGCGCAAAAGCGGTGTGACGTAAAGTATTGCAACGACTGCCATTTTATTCTCTAGGGTGTCTGGGAAAAAAAATAATGTTTGGGGGTTGAAAGTAATTTTCTAGCAAAAATAAATTATTTTAACCCGGTGTAAAAAATAGGCCTGGTTCTTAAGTGGTTAAGGACCCTTCACACCACAATCCTTGTGTTTTCCTTGCATTTATAAAAGGCTTTTTTTTTTTTATGTGTTGAGTTGCATTTCTTTTTATATGTGTTGAAAGAAAAAAAATGTACTTTAACCACTTGCCGACTGGACGCCGATTTACGTCCGCAGAATGGCAGGGGCAGGCAAATGGGCGTACCTGAACGTCCCTTTAAATATGCCGCCTAGCGGGCGCGCGCGCCACGGGAGCGTGCCTGCGGGTTGCGTGAACTTGATGTTCGCCGGCGGCCAGCGATCGTGTCATGGAACAAGGCCTGTTCTGCCTAGTGGCAGGACAGAGATCTACTGCTCCCTGTCATCGATAGCAGTGATCTCTGTCATGTCCTAGGTAGCCCATCCCCTCCACAGTTAGAATCACTCCCTAGGACACAATTGACCCCTTCATCGCCCCCTCTCGTGGGCCTGGAGCCTGTCCGTTGACCTGCAGCCGGGCTGTTACCATAATACCCCCCCTTCCACGTGGGCCACTGGCCACGGGATCCTTGGTTGGTTATAAAACTCAACACATGGGGAGTTCTCTTCCCCCAGCCGTTATTTGGTAATAATACTCATCAATATTAAGATTATACATTGTAGATGTTCCATTGTTGATAGGGTTCTTGTTATTTGTAACAACTTCACCTACACAGTGTTTCTTATTTCAGAGCATCTCTTCCCTTCCCCCTGAAGATGACCTTCCTGATAAGGTCGAAACGCGTCGGGGATAAATTTATTATAGGATACCAATGCTAAGTTATGTTACATGTACCTACACGGCTGAATTTGTATCTATTTATGTATATGTTTTATTATACCCATTTGGATTTCTTGTTCTGTACCCAACATATGTTCTCCCTGTGGCAAATCTTCTTTAAATAAATGTCATTTTTTTGATAACATTACTGCATTACTTTTTGCTGCAATACAAAGCCCCCTGGGGTAACCTTTCCTTTCCACAACCATTTGGGGTGTGCAGCACATTCACCCACTGCTAGTATCGCTTTTCCCTTGCAAGCTAGTGTTTAACCCCTTCCCTGCCAGTATCATTTACACAGTAATCAGTGTATTTTTATATAGCACTGATCGCTGTATAAATGACAATGGTCCCAAAATAGTGTCAAAAGTGTCCGATGTGCCCGCCGCAATGTTGCGGTCCCGATATAAATCGCAGATCACCGCCATTACTAGTAAAAAAAATAATACAATAAAAATGCCATAAATCTATCCCCTATTTTACCAAAAATATGTAGAAGAATATGTATCGGCCTAAACTGAGGAAAACATTTGTTTTTTTATATTTTTGGGGGGATATTTATTATAGCAAAAAACTTAAAAAATATATTTATTTTTTTTCAAAATTGTCTTTTTTTTTTTTTTGTTTATAGAGCAAAAATTTTAAAAACGTAGAGGTGATTAAATTCCACCAAAATAAATCTCTTTTTGTGGGAGAAAAAAGGACATACATTTTATTTGGGTACAGCGTCGCATGACCAAATATATGTAGCAGAACACATATTGGCCTAAACTTATGAAGAAATTTAGATTTTTCTTTAAAAAAAAAAACATTGGATATGTTTTATAGTAGAATGTAAAAAAAAAAACATTTTTATTTTTTTTTCAAAATTATCGGGTCTTTTTTTTTTTGTTTACATCGCAAAAAATGTAAAAACCGCAGAGGTGATCAAATACCACCAAAAGAAATCTGTATTTGTGCGGGGAAAAAAGGACATACATTTTATTTGGGTACAGCGTCGCACGACCACACAATTTGCATAAACCAATCAATATACGCTTATTGGGATTTTTTTTTTTTTTTACCAAAAATATGTAGCTGAATACACATTGGCCTAAATTTATGAAGAAATTTATTTTATTTTTTTATTTTTCTTAATTGGATATGTTTTATAGCATAGCAGAAAAGTAGAAAATATATTTTTTTTTTTTTCAAAATTGTCAGTCTTTTTTTGTCTACAGCACAACATTTAAAAAAATGCAGGGGTGATCAAATACCACCAAAAGAAATCTCTATTTGTGGGAAAAAAGGACATACATTTTATTTTGGTACAGCGTCTCACAACCAAAATGATGTAGCAGAATATACATTGGTCTAAATTTATAAAAAATATAAGTTTAAAAAAAAAAATTGGATATATTTTATAGCAGAAAGTAAAAGATATATTTTTTTTCCAAAATTGTTTTTTTTTTTTTTTTTTGTTTATAGCGCAAAAATTTAAAAAAACTGCAGAGGTGATCAAATACCACAAACAGTATTTGAAAAAAAAAAAACTCTATTTGTGTGGGGAAAAAAGGACATAAATGTTATTTGGGTACAGCGTCGCACGACCGCACAATTGTCAGTTTTGTATAATTCTTTTATTTTTTCCATATACTGTATTTTCTTTACATCACATACATATATATAAAACATAACAGAGACAAAATACATAACATTCATAAGAAGAAGAGAGAAAAAAAATTATAATTAAGTAAAATAAAAAAATAAAAAAACATATCACTTTCAAAAGTTTTCTTTAATCACTTGGCCACTGGGCACTTAAACCCCCTTAATAACCAGACCAATTTTCAGCTTTCGGTGCTCTCACATTTTGAATGACAATTACTCAGTCATACAACACTGTACCCATATGAAATTGTTGGCCTTTTTTTCACACAAATAGAGCTTTCTTTTGGTGGTATTTAATCACCGTTGTGTTTTTTATTTTTTGCGCTTTAAGAGAAAAAAGACTGAAAATTCAGTGAAAAAATTAAGTTTTTCTTCGTTTCTGTTATAAAATTTAGCAAATTTGTATTTTTTTCTTCATTAATTTTGGCCAAAATTTATACTGCTACATATCTTTGGTAAAAATAAGTACAAATTGGTGGATATTATTTGGTCTTTGTGAAAGTTATAGAGTCCACAAGCTATGGTGCCAATATCTGAAAATTGATCACATCTGAAGTACTGACGGCCTATCTCAATTCTTGAGACCCCAACATGCCAGAAAAGTACAAATACCCCCCAAATGACCCCTTTTTGGAAAGAAGACATTCCAAGGTATTTAGAAAGAGGCATGGTGAGTTTTTTGAAGTTGTCATTTTTTCCCACAATTCTTTGCAAAATCAAGATTTTTTTTTTTCTTCTTTTTTTTTTTCGCAAAATTGTCACATTACCAAGTTATTTCTCACACACAGCATATGCATTCCACAAATTACACCCCAAAACACATTCTGCTATTACTCCCGAGTATGGCGATACCACATGTGTGAGACTTTTACACAGCGTGGCCACATAGAGAGGCCCAACATGCAGGGAGCACCTTCAGGCGTTCTGGAGCACCCAGGCCAATTCTGACATTTCTCTCCTACATGTAAAAATCATCATTTGTTTGCTAGAAAATTACATAGAACCCCAAAACATTATAAATGTTTTTTTTAGCAAAGACCTTAGAGAATATAATGGTGGTTGTTGCAACTTATTATCTCGCACGGTATTTGCGCAGCAATTTTTCTAATGCGTTTTTTACGGAAAAAATCAGTTTTGTGCTTAAAAAAAAAACAGTAAAGTTAGCCCAATGTTTTTGCATAATGTGAAAGATGAAATTACGCCGAGTAAATAGATACCTAACATGTCACCCTTCAAAATTGCACACGGTCGTGGAATGGCGCCAAACTTTGCTACTTAAAAATCCCCATAGGCGACGCTTTAAATATTTTTACTGGTTACATGATTTTAGTTACAGAGGAGGTCTAGGGCCAAAATTATTGCTCTCGCTCTAACGTTCGCAGAGATACCTCACATGTGTGGTTTGAACACCGTTTTCATACGTGGGCGGGACTTACACATGCGTTCGCTTCTGTATGCGAGTTCACGGGGACAGGGGCGCTTTAAAAAATATATATATTTTTTATTGTTCATTTTACTTTATTTATTTTTGTTTGACAAGTTTTTCCGCCCAAAAAATAATTTTGATCACTTTTATTCCTATTACAAGGAACGTAAACATCCCTTGTAATAGGAATATGGCATGACAGGTCCTCAGGCTGGGAAGCCTGAAATAAATAAAAAAATAAAAAAACAATCCTGGCTTTGATCGTAGCGGTGAGTCGGTAGAAGCACTGGAGGGCGGCGGGAGGGGGGGGACGTCCCCTCTCGCCTCCCGTAAGAATGATCAAGCGGTGGAACAGCCGCTATGATTGTTCTTATGGTGTAGGGAATCGCCGGCTGAAAAAGCTAATATCTGAATGATGCCTGTAGCTGCACCCATTATTCAGATATCCCCGCACAAAGTCAAGGACATCATATGACGGCCGGTGGACGGGAAGTGGTTATTGCAGAGTATTGCAGAGTATTGCAGAGTATTGCACAGTATGGGCAGGGTATTGCAGAGTATTGCACAGTATGGGCAGGGTATTGCACAGTATGGGCAGGGTATTGCACAGTATTGGCAGGGTATTGGCAGGGTATTGCACAGTATGGGCAGGGATGGCTAAGCGTGGGTGGATGGATGGCTGGATCTGTGACTGCAATTGTCACAGATCCAGCCCACAGTGCTGCTGCCATGATCCGCTCTCCCCCCCCTCCCCTCTCACACTGTACCGATCGATACAGAGAGGGGAGAGAGGAACTGGCGTCATCACATGATGCCGGTCTGTTTACAAGTGATCGCTCCGTCATTTGACGGAGCGATCACATGGTAAACGCCCACTATCAGCGGCGATTTACCGTGATGCGCCTGGTCCTCTGGACCCGGCGGTCACGGAGACTCCCGTGTGCGCGCCCCAGGGGACGCGCGGGAGCGCAATTCTGGGAGGACGTTATATAACGCCCTCCCAGAGTTAAGGAACCACCCTGCCGCCGTTATTCGGCGGTGGGCGGTGGGCGGTGGTTCAAGTGGTTAAACAAATACGCAAAGCCTTCATATCTTTTATATGGAAGGATGGAAACTCTAGAATAGCTTATGACATGCTACGCAGAAGCAAACAGTAAAGCCATGTACACACGGGCGGGAATCCCATTGGAAAAAAAACCGTCGGTTTTCTCGACGGGATTCCTGTCAAGCTTGCCTTGCACGGCGAGTGTACACACACAACCATTCAAAAGAACCTTTCTTTTGAATGGCAAGAACGCGGTGACGTCATCGACTACGACGAGCATGCTCTCATTGACTTCAATGTTAATTGATAAAATTTCCTGAAATGATCACTAAGCTTAAACAGCTTTTTCACAGAAACTGTTAAGCCCTGTACACACGATCGGATTTCCTATGGTTTTTAAACCGATGGATTTTTCCATCGGAAAACCGATGAAGCTGACTTCCATCAGTCTTGCCTACACACCATCAGTCAAAAAACCGACCGTTCCAAACGCGGTGACGTAAAACACTCCGATGAGCCGAGAAAAATTAAGTTCAATGCTTCTGAGCATGCGTCGACTTGATTCTGAGCATGCGTGGGTTTTTTAACCGATGGACTTGCCCATAGACGATCGGAATTTGCTATTGGTTTTTTATCCATCGGAAAAATTTAAAACATGTTTTCTATTTTTTGATACCGATGGAAAAAAGACCGATGGGGCCCACACACGATCGGTTTGTCCGATGAAAAAAATCCATCGGACTGTTTTCATCTGTAAAACCAATCGTGTGTACGCGGCTTAAAAGATATCAAACTGAAAAGATATAGCCGGATAGCTGAATATTTTGAGAACATTTTAAAGTTTTTTTGGCGTCTGTAGGTGAAAGTATGGAGGAGCTGAAACTTTTGAGAGCGTAAGAAGATTTTAAGGATTTGAAGCATGCTCTTATTGACTTCAATGTTAAAAAAAAGTGTTAAAAAGCTTAATATTTTAAAAAGTATAAATAGTACAGAAAAAAATGAAGAAGTCCTATCATTAGCTGAAAGAGCTGAATATTTTAAAAGTTCAATCGTTTTAATAGCTGAAAGTATGCAGAAGTTACACAGAGCCAAAAAATGTACGGAATAAAATTAAAGACTAGAAAATGAATTTCCTGCAGAAAATGCGAGGGAATGCTGAATAGTTAAATTGCTAAGCCCACACCAAAGCCATTCACCATAACCACTACACTATCTTTAGGACATACAAGCCGTGTTCCTTCAGTACTTATAAAGCCTCTCTTTGATCATTAATCCCCACACCTAATGAGTGAGAGACAGTGTGAGAGAACCCTTCAAACAAGCCTTAATAAATCCACAATGCAGTGCATGCAATCGAAACAGCGACTTCACCGTTAGAACCACACGGCCTTTGTGAACGTATCGGTATAAAATGTATGTTGATAAACTAAAAAATGTGGGCATGTCAGCGATTTAAAAAATAAGTTCGCTGTGCGTTTGGCTGGGAAATGTGAAGAATTTTATACAGGACAGTCAATGGAAGAAAGTGTAGAACTCTTGTCATTTGGAAGCTCAACCAGCCAAAAGTAAAAGGTGTATGACAAGTAGATCTTGTGGGCGTGAGAGCAATTTATAGAGAAGGAACTAAGATAATTTTTTTAAAGCTCTGTGCTGTAGCGATGACATTATCCACTCTAAGCAACCCCATAGACACACTGTTAAATCAATAAAATTTCCTGAAATGATGACTAAACTTAAACTGATTTTTCACAAAAACTGTAAAAGATATCAAACTGGAAAGATATAGCCGGATAGCTGAATATTTTGTGAACATTTTAAAGTTTGGCGTCTGTAGGTGAAATTCGTATGAAGGAGCTGAAACTTTTGGGAGCGGACAAAGATTTTAAGGATTTGAAGCATGCTCTCATTGACTTCAATGTTAAAAAAAAGTGTTAAAAAGCTTAATATTTTAAAAAGTATAAATAGTAGAAAAAAATTGAAGAAGTCCAATCATTAGCTGAACATTTTAAAAGTTGAATGGTTTTATTAGCTGAAAGTATGCAGAAGTTACGCAGAGCCAAAAAACGTACGGAATAATAAAAATAATAAAAATCCCAATAACAATACTGGAAATGCTTGGAGAGCATTCCCAGTAATTAATAAGAATAATAAAAATCTGAATAACAATACTGGGAATGCTTGGAGAGCATTCCCACTAATTATTTAACAGATAGTTCAGAACACATTTTTCTGCTCTCAGACATGCCTAGTGGTTGAAGGTGATATTACCTGAAGTTCACCAAAGTAAATCATTAGATTTTTTAACCAATGGAAAAGAAGCCATACCTTTTGGGCTGAGCCTATTATAATTTGTATGATCTCATTGTCTGAGATGGTATTTAGAAGCAAGGACACTCAAAAAGACTCAAAACACCTGATGACCATCAATCATACACGCAGACACATACACCATTCATCACATCATACTTTTACATTCATGAAGATTCCTGAACACCTTATGCTTTGGAACTCGGAGGTCGCAAGAAGTAATTCCTCTTTAAGAGTATCCATCTTGAAAGTCACGGCAGCCATTCTATAAACTCTGGTAACCAGCAATTCAGACCAGTAACCACCGTTTTGGAACGGGTAATTATGTCGTGTTGATTTTTAACCACAGAGAGGGGAGACACCATCCACACAGACATTTCTATACAGTTATACACCTGGATAGAGGCTTACAGCGGAAGACAGGGAGTTCTTGGAGTCATCCACTTATTTGGGAGCCATATTGAAGGTTCCGGCTAGCTCCTACCCTGCCTGCTTAGCCCATACCGTCCACGGCAGATCATTGGGACTCGACCGCTGTTGTCCACTGGTCAAATACAGGACCAGAATCTATGATCTCAAGTCCACGTTGTTCCTGGTTTGGTGTTCCCATGTACCCCCATCTCCACAGCTGCTTCATTTGTTTTTCATATGGAACCACTCTGATTGAGTGTAACAGATTTTGACCGTACTCACCCCTGCTTTTTACCCCTGACGAAGGTGCTAAACTGGAAACGCGTCGGGTACCGGGGAACACCACTCATTGGAGAGTTACAGTGTCATTGCAGTTATATATGTTTTGTTGTACAGTTTTTGTTTGCTTTGTTTGTTATATGCATACCACAATGGATAGTTTATGTTTTTAATATTTGATCTTTGTCAATTGACATTTTCTATGTAATAAAAAAAAAAAATTCTATACGCATCACAGTGTTCGTGGCTTTTAAAGTCCCACCCAAGGGGGAACAGTCCTTTGTTCTGTTGATTTTTATCTTATATTCATTTGTGTTCTCTTAAAGCGGAGGTCCGCCTAAAAATAGAAAAATATTAAAAGTCAGCAGCTACAAATACTGCAGCTGCTGACTTTTAATAAATGGACACTTACCTGTCCAGGGTGCCCGCGATGTCGGCAGCCGAATCCGAACAGTCGCTCGGCTCTCGGCCCCCCCCCCCCCCCGGCCATCCTCAGTGAAGGGAATCAGGAAATGAAGACTTGCGGCTTCACTTCCTGGTTCCCTAATGCGCATGCGCGAGCCGCGCCGCGCGTCCTCACTGGTCCCTGCTATCTTCTGGGACCTGTGTGTTTCCCAGAAGACAGGGGGGGACAGAGTAGGTGCCGAAAGTGGCGTAGGTCACCTCGATCACCGAGGCGACCTATGCCCGGAAGTGGGAGCAAATACCTTTATTAGACAGGTATCTGCTCCCTCCTTCGCCCTGAAAGGTGCCAAATGTGACACCAGAGGGGGGGAGGGTTCGGAAAAGTGGAAGTTCCCTTTTTGGGTGGAACTCCGCTTTAACTATTGATTTATTGAGTATTATACAATTGATAATTATTCTCCCGAATCAATAACCGCCTTGTAGATTTTTCTCTAAAGATTCAATTTTCAATATATTTTTCATTTTGCATAGTTTCCATTTTCATTGACATAACAAACGCCTACATTTATTTCACGTTGTTAACCACTTACTTACCTGCAGTATAGCCACTTAACGACCGCTCACTGTATATGTACGTCGGCAGAATGGCACCGACAGGCACAATCACGTACAGTGTACGTGATTGCCTTTGTACAGTTGGGGGGTCCGATCGGACCCCCCTCCTATACAGTGAGCGGTCGGTATTCGTTGGGGAGCGTTCCGAGATGAGGGGGCGGCAATTCGATTCCGGCCACCCCCCCCCCGCGATCGCTCCCGGCGAATGGAAATGCTCCCTCTGCTGTGTAATGTTTACACAGGCAGAGGAAGCAGGAGGAAGTGATGTCATCTCTCATGCGGCGCTCACATATACCGAGCGCCGTACAAGAGAAGACACACAGGTCAGTACACTAACACTACACTGACACCAGGACACATAGGCACACAAATCGCCCCCCCAGGCCCCCCCAGATCCCCCCCCAGCCCCCAGTCACAGTGTCACTGATTGCAGTGACCATTTATTTACTGATCACTGCAATCAGTGACATTTGTGACTGTAAAAGTGTCACTAAAAATAGTTTTAGGTCCAGTGTAGCCCCCTAACCCCCCCTAATAAAGGTTTAACCCCCTGATCACCCCCCAGATAACCCTTTCACCCCCTAGCACCGCCGTCGCTAAGCGATCATTTTTCTGATCGCTGTCTTCGTGTCGGTGATGCAGATCGGTAGCCAGTAATTTTTTTTAGGTTCGCCGCAGGTTTTTATAGCATCGGGTACCCCCATAAATTATCTAATAAAGGTTTAACCCCCTTGATTGCCCCCCAGGTAACCCTTTCACCCCCTATCACGACTGTCGCTAAGCGATCATTTTTATGATTGCTGTCTTAGCGTCGGTGATGCAGATCGGTAGCCAGTAATTTTTTTTCGGTTCGCTGCAGGTTTTTATAGCGTCAGTTACCCCCATAAATTATCTAATAAAGGTTTAACCCCCTTGATCGCCCCCCAGGTAACCCTTTCACCCCCTATCACCACTGTCGCTAAGCGATCATTTTTCTGATCGCTGTCTTAGCGTCGGTGATGCAGATCGGTAGCCAGTTATTTTTTTTAGGTTCGCCGCAGGTTTTTATAGCATCGGGTACCCCCATAAATTATCTAATAAAGGTTTAACCCCCTTGATTGCCCCCCAGGTAACCCTTTCACCCCCTATCACGACTGTCGCTAAGCGATCATTCTTCTGATCGCTGTCTTAGCGTCGGTGATGCAGATCGGTAGCCAGTAATTTTTTTTAGGTTCGCCGCAGGTTTTTATAGCATCAGTTACCCCCATAAATTATCTAATAAAGGTTTAACCCCCTTGATCGCCCCCCAGGTAACCCTTTCACCCCCTATCACCACTGTCGCTAAGCGATCGTTTTTCTGATCGCTGTCTTAGTGTCAGTGATGCAGATCGGTAGCCAGTAATTTTTTTTAGGTTCGCCGCAGGTTTTTATAGCGTCAGGTACCCCCATAAATTATCTAATAAAGGTTTAACCCCCTTGATCGCCCCCCAGGTAACCCTTTCACCCCCTATCACCACTGTCGCTAAGCGATCATTTTTCTGATCGCTGTCTTAGCATCGGTGATGCAGATCGGTAGCCAGTAATTTTTTTTAGGTTCGGCGCAGGTTTTTATAGCGTCAGGTACCCCCATAAATTATCTAATAAAGGTTTTAACCCCCTAATTGCCCCTAGTTAACCCTTTCACCAGTGATCACCATATAAGTGTTACGGGTGACGCTGGTTAGTTAGTTTGCTTTTTATAGTGTCAGGGCACCCGCCGTATATAACCCAATAAAGGTTTAACCTCCTGATCGCCCGGCGGGTGATATCAATTAGGTTTTAGCGTCAGAGAGGGTCTGCGTCACACCCCAGGCAGCGTCAGGTTAGTGCCAGTAACGCTAACACCCACGCGTGAAGCATACACCTCCCTTAGTGGTATAGTATCTGATCAGCTCAATATCTGATCTGATCAGATCTATACTAGCGTCCCCAGCAGTTTAGGGTTCCCAAAAACGCAGTGTTAGCGGGATCAGCCCAGATACCTGCTAGCACCTGCGTTTTGCCCCTCGGTCCAGCCCAGGCCACCCAAGTGCAGTATCGATCGATCACTGTCACTTACAAAACACAACACACATAACTGCAGAGTTCGCAGAGACAGGCCTGATCCCTGCGACTCCAGTGCTGTAGGAGGTGATTTCACCACCACAGTTAAAAAAAAAGCATATATGCCGAAGCATTGGGGCAGCAGGGGCGGAGGAGCGATTTTGCTCCTAATGCCGCGTACATGCGGTCGAAATTCCGACGGAGGCTTGCCCATGGAAAAGTCCGACCATGTGTGTGCGGGAGGATGCCCCCATGCTTCGGCATATATAAATGGTGCATGTATGCCCATCATTAGAAGTGGGTGGATGAAGGGCGGTATTCTAATGGTGGGCATACCCACCGATCAATCTCTTTTTTCATTCAGCCAACTGGCTGCTTGAAAAAAAAAGATTACAATACATGTCCAACAAGGACCAGCAACGTACTGGTATGTTGCTGGACTTTGAATGGTTATACCAGATTGATGCCTGCGGGTTTAGGTATCATCTTGGTATCATTCTTTTTAGCCAGCGGCCGGCTTTCATGTAAAAGCAATCCTAGTGGCTAATTAGCCTCTGGACTGCTTTTACAAGCAGTGGGAGGGAATGTCCCCTCCCCCGGATATAAAAAGCGCCATTGGGAAATTGGGAAAGCATTTTATCACACCGATCTTGGTGTGGTCAGATGCTTTGAGGGCAGAGGAAAGATCTAGGGTCTATAAGACCCAGTTTTTTCAAAAAAAGAGTACCTGTCACTACCTATTGCTATCATAGGGGATATTTACATTCCCTGAGATAACAATAAAAATGATTAAAAAAAATAAATATGGAAGGAACAATTTAAAAATAAAATAAAAAAGCAAAATTAATAATAAAAAAATAAAAAAAATAAAAAAAAGCACCCCTGTCCCGCCCTGCTCTTGCCCAATGGCGAACACAAGCGTCGGTCTGGCGTCATATGTAAACAGCAATTGCACCATTCATGTGAGGTATCACCGCGAAGGTCAGATCGAGGGCAGTAATTTTAGCAGTAGACCTCCTCTGTAAATCTAACGGGGTAACCTGTAAAGGCGTTTAAAGGCTTTTAAAAAATGTATGTAGTTTGTCGCCAATGCGCATTTGTGTGAAATTTTAAAGCATGTCATGTTTGGTATCTATGTACTCGGCCTAAGATCATCTTTTTTATTTCATCAAACATTTGGGCAATGTAGTGTGTTTTAGTGCATTAAAATTAAAAAAAGTGTATTTTTTCCCCAAAAAATGCGTTTGAAAAATCGCTGCGCAAATACTGTGTAGAAAAAAAATGCAACACCCACCATTTTAATCTGTAGGGCCTTTGCTTTAAAAATATATATAATGTTTGGGGGTTCAACATAATCTTCTTGCAAAAAAAAAAATGTTTTCATGTAAACAAAAAGTGTCAAAAAGGGCTTTGTCTTCAAGTGGTTAGAAGAGTGGATGTAAGCTTCCTAATGTTGTGTATAAAATGCCAGAACAGTTCAAAACCCCCCCAAATGACCCCATTTTGGAAAGTAGACACCCCAAGCTATATACTGAGAGGCATGTCGAGTCCATGGAATATTTTATATGTTGACACAAGTTGCGGAAAAAAGACAATTTTTTTTATTTTTATTTTTTTTTGCACAAAGTTGTCACTAAATGATATATTGCTCAAACATGCCATGGGCATATGTGGAATTACACCCCAAAATACATTCTGCTGCTTCTCCTGAGTACGGGGATACCACATGTGTGAGACTTTTTGGGAGCCTAGCCGCGTACGGGACCCCAAAAACCAATCACCGCCTTCAGGCTTTCTAAGGGTGTCAATTTTTGATTTCACTTCTCACTGCCTATCACAGTTTCGGAGGCCATGGAATGCCCAGATGGCACAAAACCCCCCCAAATGACCCCATTTTGGAAAGTAGACACCCCAAGCTATTTGCTGAGAGGTATTGTGAGTATTTTGCAGATCTCGCTTTTTGTCACAAAGTTTTGAAAATTGAAAAAAAAAAATAATAATAATATTTTCTTTCTTCATTTTCAAAAACAAAATGAGAGCTGTAAAATACTCACCATGCCTCTCAGCAAATAGCTTGGGGTGTCTACTTTCCAAAATGGCGTCATTTGGGGGGGTTTTGTGCTATTTTGGCATTTTATGGCCTTCGAAACTGTGATAGGCAGTGAGGAGTGAAATCAAAAATTTGTGCCTAGAAATCCTGAAGGTGGTGCTTGGTTTTCGGGGTCCCGTACGCGGCTAGGCTCCCAAAAAATCCCACACATGTGGTATCCCCGTACTCAGGAGAAGCAGCAAAATGTATTTTGGGGTGCAATTCCACATATAACCATGGCATGTGTGAGCAATATATCATTTAGTGACAACTTTTTGTAATTTTTTATTTTATTTTTTTGTCATTATTCAATCACTTGAGACAAAAAAAAAAAAATCAATGGGCTCAACATGCCTCTCAGCAATTTCCTTGGGGTGTCTACTTTCCAAAATGGGGTCATTTGGGGGGGTTTTGTGCTATTTTGGCATTTTATGGCCTTCAAAACTGTGATAGGTAGTAAGGAGTGAAATCAAAAATTTACACCCTGATGCCGCGTACACACGACCGCTTTTCTCGACGAGAAAAACTGCATTTTTTTTATTTCGCCGAGAAAAACGATCGTCTGTGGGCTTTATGTCGTTTTTCTCGTCGAGAGAAACGGCATAAAAAACGACGAGAAAAATTAGAACATGTTCTAAATTTTCTCATCGTTTTTTCCAGCATTTTTTTCCGCGGCAGTGTTTCCCATAGGGAAACACTGCCGCGGAGCCCACAGACGGTCGTTTTTCTCGTCAAGAGAAAAAATGACAGGAAAAACGACCGTGTGTAGGGAACCAAGCGGTTCCCTTGTTTTTCCTGTCATTATTCACTGCGGTTTTTTAACCGCCGTGAATAATGATCGTGTGTACGCGGCATTAGAAATCCTGAAGGCGGTGCTTGGTTTTTGGGGTCCCGTACGCGGCTAGGCTCCCAAAAAGTCCCACACATGTGGTATCCCCGTACTCAGGAGAAGCAGCAGAATGTATTTTGGGGTGTAATTCCATATATAACCATGGCATGTGTGAGCAATATATCATTTAGTGACAACTTTTTGTATTTTTTTTTATTTTTTTTTTATTTTTTGTCATTAGTCAATCACTTGAGACAAAAAAAAAATATTCAATGGGCTCAACATGCCTCTCAGCAATTTCCTTGGGAATGTCTACTTTCCAAAATGGGGTCATTTGGGGGGTTTTGTACTGCCCTGCCATTTTAGCACCTCAAGAAATGAGATAGGCAGTCATAAACTAAAAGCTGTGTAAATTCCAGAAAATGTACCCTAGTTTATAGACGCTATAACTTTTGCGCAAACCAATAAATATACGCTTATTGACATTTTTTATACTAAAGACATGTGGCTGAATACATTTTGGCCTAAATGTATGACTAAAATTGAGTTTATTCGATTTTTCTTATAACAAAAAGTAGAAAATATAATTTTTTTTCAAAATTTTCGGTCTATTTCCGTTTATATCGCAAAAAATAAAAATCGCAGAGGCAATCAAATACCATTAAAAGAAAGCTCTATTTGTGGGAAGAAAAGGACACAAATTTCGTTTGGGTACAACATTGCATGTCCGCACAATTTACAGTTAAAGCAGCGCAGTGCAAAATTCTGAAATCACCTCTGGTCCTTTAGCTACAAAATGGTTCGGGGCTTAAGTGGATAGTAATGGTTGAAATTGTGAAATACAGACGTTCTGTCTAATTGTCATTTTACAAGGTTATAGATTCTACAGGGAAGTTTATCATTGCTGTATCATGTCATAGGTACTACAACCCCATTTAGGGGGTATTTCAATTGATATTCAAGCTTTTATGTAACTCAATCGGTATTTTACGTAACGTTTGTTTATGTCAACTAATGTATAGAACTATTTTGTATGATTACATGTCTGGTGAATAAATTTCATATTTTTAGACTGTAGTCATAAAGATTAAATCTGTATCTTAAAAATATCATCGTTAAAAATTAATTAATCATAAATACTGTGCAGGAAAACTTTCCTTAACCACATGCCGACCGCCTCCTGTACTTATACGTCGGCAGAATGGCACGGACAGGCATATCAACGTACCTGTACGTCCCTATTAAATGCCTGCCCGTGTGGTCGCGCGCACGCCGGCGGCGTTGCGCTCACGACCCTTCCGCCATCCCCGTGAGTCGGACCGCGGGTCCCGCGGACTTGATCGCTGCGGGGCTCCCCGCGATCGTCTCACGGAGTTATAGAGCGGGGAGATGCTTGTGTAAACAAGCATCTCCCCGCTCTGACTAGTGACAATGACACTGATCTCGGCTTCCGTGTAGTCGAGCCCATCCCCCCTACAGTAAGAAACACTATGCAGGGAACACTTAACCCCTACAGCGCCACCTAGTGGTTAACCCCTTCACTGCCAGTGTCATTTTCACAGTGATCAGTGCATTTTTATAGCACTGATCGCTGTGAAAATGACAGCGGTCCCAAAAATGTGTCAAAAGTGTCCGATGTGTCCGCCATAATGTCGCAGTCACGAAAAAAAAACACTAATCACCGCCATTACTAGTAAAAAATATAATAATTAATAAAAATGCCATAAAACTATCCTCTATTTGGTAGACGCTATAACTTTTGCGCAAACCAATCAGTAAACGGCGATTGCGATTTTTTTTTTACCAAAAATATGTAGAAGAATATGTATCGGCCTAAACTGAGGAAAAAACATTTTTTTTATATGTTTTTGGGGGATATTTATTATAGCAAACATTTTAAAATATTGAATTTTTTTCAAAATTGTCGCTCTATTTTTGTTTATAGCGCAAAAAATAAAAACCGCAGAGGTGATCAAATACCACCAAAAGAAATCACTATTTGTGGGGGAAAAAAGGGCGTCAATTTTGTTTGGGAGCCACGTCGCACGACCGCGCAATTGTCAGTTAAAGCGACGCAGTGCCGAATCGCAAAAAGTGGCCCGGTCCTTTAGCTGCAAAATGGTCCGGGGCTGAAGTGGTTAATAAGCACAACAGTACAGAAGATATGGATCCTGTGTTCCTGTAAAGCAGGGACACCAATCCATATCTTCTACTAATAAAAGCACCTCCGCCACAGTAATAAAACACTAGCTTGGCACACATTTATCCCTTTGACTGCCCCTGATGTTAACCCCTTCCCAGCCAGTGTCATTAGTACAGTGACAGTGCATATGTTTAGCACTGATCACTGTATTAGTGTCACTGGTCGTGTGGTCTCCAAAAAGTGTCAGTTAGGTGTCTGATGTGTCCGCCACAATATCACAGTCGCGCTATAAGTCGCCGGTTGCCGCCATTACTAGTTAAAAAAAAATTATAAATAAAATAAATAAATAAAAATATCCCATAGTTTGTAGACACAATAACTTTTGCGCAAACCAATCAATTTACGCTTATTGAGATTTGTTTTGCCAAAAATATGTAGAAGAATACACATTGGCTTAAATGTATGAAGAAAATAGATTTTCTTTATTTTTTTTATTTTTTTATTGGATTTGTTTAATAGCAGAAAGTAAAAAATATTTTTTTTTTGCCAAAAATATGTAGAAGAATACACATAAAGAAATGAGATTTTCTTTATTTTTACTTTTTTTTTTTTTTTTTCATTGGATTTGTTTAATAGCAGAAAGTAAAAAATATTGTTTTTTTTTTTTGTTTTGTTTTGTTTTTTATTGTTTCTTGCACAAAAAATATAAAAAACCTCAGGAGGTGATCAAATGCCACCAAAAGAAAGCTCTATTTGTGGGGGGGGGAGGAAGGGACATACAATAATTTTTTTGGGTACAGCGTCGCACGGCCGCGCAAATTGTCAGTTAAAGTAACGCAGCGCCGTAACGCAAGAAATGGCCTGGTCAGGAAAGGGGGGTAAAAACTTTCCAGGGACTGAAGTGGTTAAATGTTGAAACATTCCTAAAAGATCATACATTGCTGACTACCCCTCAAATTGGGGGGGGGGGTGTAAATGAAAAGACAAAAATAAGTATGGTGGAAAATGAAGTACGGTTTTCTGACATACTTCAATTAGAACATATACTACATTTTGGCCACTAGATGGCGCTGATGACACAGGAGTTCATCTATTAGAAAACCTAATTCTTTTAGTTTGTGCGAATGTGTCTGACATTCATAAAACAATTTTTTTTTTTTTTTTATATATAAATAGACCCCCAATTGTGCTTATTTATAGTAAATACAACATCAAAGCACATGTTCCAAGGAAAAAAAAACAAAAAAACTTTTTATTATAGTAAAGGCAAAACTTTTTTATTATTATTATTTTGAAACGCGCCGTAGGAAGGGTTGTAACCCCCCCTGTCAGTTTTTCTTTTTGCCATCTGTGTCCCATTGGGGGAGATTTCCCTTCACTTCCTTCCCATAGCCGGAACAGGAAGTGAGAGGAAATCTCTCCAAAGTGAGGGTTGTCATCAGAACTAGTGTCCCCCGCTGGAAGATTTCCTCTCTATTCCTGTTCTGGGGACAGCCCAAAATTTGGGATTTTCTTTTATTTTTATTTTTTTTACAAGAAGTTGGGATTTCCTTTTACTTTCACTATCAATGATTATGGTATACGGGGACACAGACAACAATAAAAAGCTGACAGGGGTCCAATCCCCTCTCCACTCCACCCAAAGCTAAAAATAAAAGTTTTGCTTTTAGTTATTCTTTAAAAAAAAAAAAAACATTTTATTCCTCTATCAGAACCTCCCAGAAAGAAAAAAATAATCCCACCCGGGGTGTAAAGGTATAGAGAGCGGGGTCCTCTGTGAAACAAAACACACAGAATTGTATATTTAAAGGTTGTGCATTACCATAGACTGGTCAGATAGGGGGCGATAGTGAGTGCAGCGTGATTGAAAGGAATAACCACCCACTTTTACCTAAATCTCCACAGCCAATGAGAACCCTCCTTCATAGTGAGGCATAAAGCTATCCTTTCAGTTGCAACCAAAGATCCTATCCAGATCCTCTCTAGGGACCCATCCCTCTTGTACAATCTAGGGTTGCCACCTGTCCAGGATTCGCCCCGGACAGTTCGGGTTTGGAATCAGGCGTCCGGGTTGCAGACCGCCTGAAACCCGGACACATTATTTAGACTGGACTATGGCTTCCCAGCAGGGTTGCTGGCTGCAGCTGTCTAAGCTGAGAGTGTCTGTTAGGCTACTTTCTCACTGAAGCGCTGGGTGCGCTGGCGGTATAGCGGCGCTATTTTTAGCACCGTTATACCGTCGTGTTTGCCGCGATTTGCGGGGGCTAGCGGGGTGATTTTAACCCCCGCTAGTGGCCGAAAAAGGGTTAAAAACGCCCGCAAAAACGCCTCTTTGCAGCGTTTTGCGGGCGTTTTGGAGGCGCTATCCCATTGATTTCAATGGGCAGGGGCGCTATAGGAGCGGTATTTTTACCGCGCCTCAAAGATGCGGCTTGCAGGAGTTTTTTACCGTCCTGCCAGCGCAACGCTCCAGTGTGAAAGCCCTCGGGATACAAAGGAGCGGCTTTTTCGGGGCGCATTGCAGGCGCTATTTTTAGCGCAATAGCGCCTGCAAAGCACCTCAGTGTGAAAGGGGCCTAACAAGTCTTTCACACTTCCCAAAGCCAGCACTAACAATCCCCTCCCCCAAACACACACACAGACGGGAGAGGAGAGAGGGCTCGATCTGCACCTCTTTCCCCCACCCTACCCCTCTGTGTCTGCCCACACTCCAATCCCCGGCGCTGTGCCTCAGAAAAGGAGAGTTGGGGCCGGAAATTTGAAGCCCAGCGGCCTCAGATACATCTGGATGAGAGGTGCTGACTGCCAAGGGGTGAGTGAGCTCACCATCCATCCCTGTCTGTGACTGAAGTCTCCCCCCTTCTCTCTCCTGCCTCTGAGTGAGTACACTAAGGTGAATCAGGGTTCTCAGAGCACCCCTTACATCAGTGTTCCCCCTTACATCAGAGTCCTCTCCGTACACCAGAGTTCTCAGTGTCCCCCCTTCAATCAGGGTTCCCAGAGCATCCCTCATGTCAGAGTCCCCAGAGTTCTCCCTTACATCAGAGTCTGCAGTGAAAGGGAAATCTGTGGACTCTTATGTAAAGGGGGACACTTGTTATTAACTAGACATGTGCACTGCTGAAAAATTGTTTTTTTTCGTTTTTGTTTTTTTGCGTTTTTTTTGCTTTTTTTGGAAATTCGGGAAATTCAAAAAATTTGTTTTCATTTTTGGCTTTTTTCGGAAATTCAGGAAATTCGTAATTCAGAAATTCGGAATTCCGATTTTCCGAATTCCGACTTTTCGAATTCCGAATTTCCGAATTTCCAAAAAAACGAATTTTTCGAATTTCCGAAAAAAGCAAAAAAACGAAAAAAAAACGAATTTCCGATTTTCGGAAATTCTAAAAATTCGGAATTCGGACTTTTCAGGAAATTTTCAGGAAATTCAGGAAATTCGTAATTCAGAAATTCGGAATTCCGATTTTCCGAATTCCGACTTTTCGAATTCCGAATTTCCGAATTTCCAAAAAAACGAATTTTTCGAATTTCCGAAAAAAGCAAAAAAACGAAAAAAAAAACGAATTTCCGATTTTCGGAAATTCTAAAAATTCGGAATTCGGAAATTCAACTTTCCAAATTTCACATTTTCGAATTTTAGATTTTCGAATTTTAGATTTTCGAATTTTGCAATTTCGAATTTTCGAAATTTGAATTTTCGAAATTTTCAATTTTCGAATTTTCGAAATTCCGAATTTCGGAAATTTTGGAAATCCAAAAATTCGTAAATTGAAAAATTCAGAAATCCGAAAATTTGGAAATTGAAAAATTCGGAAATTCGGAAATTGAAAAATTCGAAATTTCAGAAATCCGAACATCCGAAAGTTCGGAAATTGAAAAATTCGGAAATTCGGAAATTTCTGAATTAACGAATTTCTCTAAATTTGTGAAAAACTAATTAGAAACTAAACACATTGGACATGTCTATTATTAACTTCATATGATTAGAAATGTTATTTAATAGCAAAATATATGTATAGTTTATACTACAAAAAACATTCTGTGGCGCCGCTAAAGTGTTCGGGTTTGACTTGAAGAAAATGTGGCGACCCGACATACAATCCCTCCTTAGATGATCTCCAGGATAAGATCATAATCTCTCCTCACATCTCATCCCAGGGGACACACCCTCAGGGGAGGAGGATTCACTAATATCGGGAACATAACAGTTCAGGGAAGAAGGGGAAGAAGGAGTTCATTAGAGATGATTATGGTAAACTTTGGGCTCTTTCACACGGAGGTCCGTTCAGGTCCGCCTGTCAGTTTTTTAGGCGGACCTGAAACGGATCCTCCATGTACCCCTATGGAGGCACGGATGTCAGCGGAGACATGTCCGCTGACATCTGCTCCGCTCCGCCAAAGTGTGACGGAGGAAAACCCTATTTTTCCTTCCGTCGGCGGAGCGGATCGGATGACAACAGACTCTACGGTCCGTCGTCATCCGATTCCCCATAGGGGAGAGCGGCGCTCTGACAGGGCGGTCCCTGCACAGTGTGCGGGGACCGCCCAGTCATCCGTCGGCTCAGCGGGGATCAACGGAGCGATCCCCGCTGAGCAAGCGGAGCTTCACGGGGCGGATCTTCACGGATCCGCCCCGTGTGAAAGGGGCCTAAGGGTTAATAATAATAATGATCAATGTTTATAAACAATGTTACTTTGTATATCTTTATCTCCCGTCTGATCAATGTTTATAAACAATGTTACTTTGTATCTCTCTAGCTTCCGTCTGATCAATGTTTATAAACAATGTTACTTTGTAACTGTCTATCACCTGTCTGAACAATGTTTATAAACAATGTTACTTTGTATCTCTCTATTAGGGATGAGCTTCGTGTTCGAGTCGAACATACGTTCGACTCGAACATCGGCTGTTCGATCGTTCGACGAAGATCGAACGATTTGGGCCGTTCGCGCCAAATTCGAGTGACGCGAACGGCCCACAATGCACTGCGCCATCGCAGTGTCATCCAGGCGCTGTGATTGGCCAAGCATGCACTGTGACCCCGCATGCTTGGCCAATCACAGCGCCGGCAGCGAGGAGAGCAATGATTGGCCACAGGCAGGATGCCTGTGGCCAATTATTGCTGAGGGTGTTTAGTACACGCCCCACACTATAAAAGGCCGCCAGCGCGGCGGCCTTGTGTAGTGTGTTCCGGATCAGGGAAAGAGAAGCATAGGCAGGGACAGTGTCATTATTTTTCCTTTACTAATCCTGGATTCCTTGTGTTTAGGGACAGATAAGGATAGGTAGGGAGAGTGTCAGTGACAGTGTGCTATTCTGTGCTAATCCTTGTTTGTAGGGACAGAGAGGTACAGTGAGGGAAACTG
The DNA here is from genome assembly GCA_029206835.1 of Rana muscosa. Taxonomy (NCBI): domain Eukaryota; kingdom Metazoa; phylum Chordata; class Amphibia; order Anura; family Ranidae; genus Rana; species Rana muscosa. The sequence continues at coordinate 372,191,330 of CM055118.1, forward strand.
ACAGTGTGCTATTCTGTTCTAAACCAAATTTGCTGTTCCATATTTTCAATCCTTGAGTTTAGGGACAGAGAAGGACACTCGTAGAAATTATCAGTGTGCTATTCTGTGCTAAATCTTGTTTGTAGGGAGGGACAGAGTAGGACAGTGAGGGAAACTATCAGTGTGCTATTCTGTTCTAAAACTATTTTGCTGAACCATATTTTCAATCCTTGTGTTTAGGGACAGAGAAGGATAGGCAGGGGACAGTGTCAGTGTCATTGTTGCTAAGCCTCCTGCACAGTATACACCTGAAGGTAGCCCTTATTGCTGTTTTTCCCATCTCCCTGCAGGCCATCCATTAAAATGTCTGGAAGGCAAACAAGGAGAGGCAGACAGTCAGGAGGCAAAAAAAGAGGGCAAGCAGGCTCTGTGTCTGGGGGCAACAGTGCTGGTCGTGTACGCGGTGCATTGTCATCAGCACATGGCCATGGGACACGCTTGTCCTTGTTTTCGGCAGCTGGACATGTTGAGCCACATCATGCCGAAGACTTGGTAGAGTGGATGACCAAGCCCACCTCATCCTCCTCATCCTCTCTCACCCAGGCTCAGGGTACTGGCAAAGCAGCTGCCAAAGCGTCCTCTTCTCTGGTATCATTATCTTCATTAGTCAATCCTTCCCTAGACCCACCATGCCCTCCTCCTGAGGAGTCCCCCGAACTGTTTGAGCACAGTGTTGGGTACATGCTCCAGGAGGATGCCCAGCGTTTGGAAGGATCTGATGATGATACCCAGCTAGAGGAAGGCAGCAGCGTGAGAGCAGAGAGAGGGGATGCTCAAGAAGGACACCAATCTGGCAGTCATGCTCCAGCAGCTGCAGCATATTGCCAGATTGGCTCCAGTGATGAGGAGGGAGGGGATGATGAGGTCACTGACTCCACGTGGGTGCCTAATAGGAGAGAGGAGGAGGAGGATGAGGAGGAGGCACATCTCCAACGAGGCAGGATGCCCTTGAGTGGCCAGCGTATGGGCAGCACACCGACGGAATCACACCGCAGAGCTCCGCCTGTGCAGGGCGCTGCCTCTGCCCGTCATGCAAAAAGTTCTTTGGTGTGGGCCTTTTTTGAGGCGAGTGCATCAGATCGCACAGCTGCTGTTCGCAACATATGTCTCAAGCGTATATCGCGTGGCCAAAACATCAGCCGCTTGGGCACCACATGCCTGACCAGACATATGTTGACCTGCCATGCAGCTCGTTGGCAAGCCTACCTTAAAGACCCACACCAAAGAACAAAGCGGACCTCTCCTTGCACCGCATCAGCTGGGATCTCCAACCCCACTATACCTTCAGTCCTCTCTGAAACATGCACTGAGAGGAATGAAGGTGTAGAATTAGGTGTGTCACAGCCAAGTACTTGCGGCCACTCTGCTAGCAGTACACCGACGTCCGATTCTAGCAGGCAAATTTCCCTGCCCCAGCTGCTGGACCGTCGAAAGAAGTTCACTCCCAGCCATCCACATGCCCAGCGGTTGAATGCTAGCTTGGCTAAATTGCTAGCGCTTCAACTGTAGGGATGAGCTTCGTGTTCGAGTCGAACATACGTTCGACTCGAACATCGGCTGTTCGATCGTTCGACGAAGATCGAACGATTTGGGCCGTTCGCGCCAAATTCGAGTGACGCGAACGGCCCACAATGCACTACGCCATCGCAGTGTCATCCAGGCGCTGTGATTGGCCAAGCATGCACTGTGACCCCGCATGCTTGGCCAATCACAGCGCCGGCAGCAAGGAGAGCAATGATTGGCCACAGGCAGGATGCCTGTGGCCAATTATTGCTGAGGGTGTTTAGTACACGCCCCACACTATAAAAGGCCACCAGCACGGCGGCCTAGTGTAGTGTGTTCCGGAGCAGGGAAAGAGAAGCATAGGCAGGGACAGTGACATTTATTTTTTCTTGCTTAACCTGGATTCCTTTAGTTTAGGGAAAGAGAAGGATAGGTAGGGAGAGTGTCAGTGTGTTTTACTGTGCGAGTCCTTGTTTCTAGGGACAAAGAAGGAAAGTGAGGGGATTTCTCCTTGTGCTATAGTGTGCTTTAAAAAAACATTTTTTCTAGAGACAGAAAACTGTAGGTAGGGAGAGTGTCAGTTTCTTTCACTGTGCCAGTCCTTGTTTCTAGGGACAAAGAAGGAAAGTGAGGGGAATTCTCCTTGTGCTATAGTGTGCTTTAAAAAAACATTTTTTCTAGGGACAGAAAACTGTAGGTAGGGAGAGTGTCAGTTTCTTTCACTGTGCCAGTCCTTGTTTCTAGGGACAAAGAAGGAAAGTGAGGGGATTTCTCCTTGTGCTATAGTGTGCTTTAAAAAAACATTTTTTCTAGGGACAGAAAACTGTAGGTAGGGAGAGTGTCAGTTTCTTTCACTGTGCCAGTCCTTGTTTCTAGGGACAAAGAAGGAAAGTGAGGGGAATTCTCCTTGTGCTATAGTGTGCTTTAAAAAAACATTTTTTCTAGGGACAGAAAACTGTAGGTAGGGAGAGTGTCAGTTTCTTTCACTGTGCCAGTCCTTGTTTCTAGGGACAAAGAAGGAAAGTGAGGGGAATTCTCCTTGTGCTATAGTGTGCTTTAAAAAAACATTTTTTCTAGGGACAGAAAACTGTAGGTAGGGAGAGTGTCAGTTTCTTTCACTGTGCCAGTCCTTGTTTCTAGGGACAAAGAAGGAAAGTGAGGGGAATTCTCCTTGTGCTATAGTGTGCTTTAAAAAAACATTTTTTCTAGGGACAGAAAACTGTAGGTAGGGAGAGTGTCAGTTTCTTTCACTGTGCCAGTCCTTGTTTCTAGGGACAAAGAAGGAAAGTGAGGGGATTTCTCCTTGTGCTATAGTGTGCTTTAAAAAAACATTTTTTCTAGGGACAGAAAACTGTAGGTAGGGAGAGTGTCAGTTTCTTTCACTGTGCCAGTCCTTGTTTCTAGGGACAAAGAAGGAAAGTGAGGGGAATTCTCCTTGTGCTATAGTGTGCTTTAAAAAAACATTTTTTCTAGGGACAGAAAACTGTAGGTAGGGAGAGTGTCAGTTTCTTTCACTGTGCCAGTCCTTGTTTCTAGGGACAAAGAAGGAAAGTGAGGGGAATTCTCCTTGTGCTATAGTGTGCTTTAAAAAAACATTTTTTCTAGGGACAGAAAACTGTCGGTAGGGAGAGTGTCAGTTTCTTTCACTGTGCCAGTCCTTGTTTCTAGGGACAAAGAAGGAAAGTGAGGGGAATTCTCCTTGTGCTATAGTGTGCTTTAAAAAAACATTTTTTCTAGGGACAGAAAACTGTAGGTAGGGAGAGTGTCAGTTTCTTTCACTGTGCCAGTCCTTGTTTCTAGGGACAAAGAAGGAAAGTGAGGGGATTTCTCCTTGTGCTATAGTGTGCTTTAAAAAAACATTTTTTCTAGGGACAGAAAACTGTAGGTAGGGAGAGTGTCAGTTTCTTTCACTGTGCCAGTCCTTGTTTCTAGGGACAAAGAAGGAAAGTGAGGGGAATTCTCCTTGTGCTATAGTGTGCTTTAAAAAAACATTTTTTCTAGGGACAGAAAACTGTAGGTAGGGAGAGTGTCAGTTTCTTTCACTGTGCCAGTCCTTGTTTCTAGGGACAAAGAAGGAAAGTGAGGGGAATTCTCCTTGTGCTATAGTGTGCTTTAAAAAAACATTTTTTCTAGGGACAGAAAACTGTAGGTAGGGAGAGTGTCAGTTTCTTTCACTGTGCCAGTCCTTGTTTCTAGGGACAAAGAAGGAAAGTGAGGGGAATTCTCCTTGTGCTATAGTGTGCTTTAAAAAAACATTTTTTCTAGGGACAGAAAACTGTAGGTAGGGAGAGTGTCAGTTTCTTTCACTGTGCCAGTCCTTGTTTCTAGGGACAAAGAAGGAAAGTGAGGGGAATTCTCCTTGTGCTATAGTGTGCTTTAAAAAAACATTTTTTCTAGGGACAGAAAACTGTAGGTAGGGAGAGTGTCAGTTTCTTTCACTGTGCCAGTCCTTGTTTCAAGGGACAAAGAAGGAAAGTGAGGGGAATTCTCCTTGTGCTATAGTGTGCTTTAAAAAAACATTTTTTCTAGGGACAGAAAACTGTAGGTAGGGAGAGTGTCAGTTTCTTTCACTGTGCCAGTCCTTGTTTCTAGGGACAAAGAAGGAAAGTGAGGGGATTTCTCCTTGTGCTATAGTGTGCTTTAAAAAAACATTTTTTCTAGGGACAGAAAACTGTAGGTAGGGAGAGTGTCAGTTTCTTTCACTGTGCCAGTCCTTGTTTCTAGGGACAAAGAAGGAAAGTGAGGGGAATTCTCCTTGTGCTATAGTGTGCTTTAAAAAAACATTTTTTCTAGGGACAGAAAACTGTAGGTAGGGAGAGTGTCAGTTTCTTTCACTGTGCCAGTCCTTGTTTCTAGGGACAAAGAAGGAAAGTGAGGGGATTTCTCCTTGTGCTATAGTGTGCTTAAAAAAAAAAAATTTCTAGGGACAGAAAACTGTAGGTAGGGAGAGTGTCAGTTTCTTTCACTGTGCCAGTCCTTGTTTCTAGGGACAAAGAAGGAAAGTGAGGGGAATTCTCCTTGTGCTATAGTGTGCTTTAAAAAAACATTTTTTCTAGGGACAGAAAACTGTAGGTAGGGAGAGTGTCAGTTTCTTTCACTGTGCCAGTCCTTGTTTCTAGGGACAAAGAAGGAAAGTGAGGGGATTTCTCCTTGTGCTATAGTGTGCTTTAAAAAAACATTTTTTCTAGGGACAGAAAACTGTAGGTAGGGAGAGTGTCAGTTTCTTTCACTGTGCCAGTCCTTGTTTCTAGGGACAAAGAAGGAAAGTGAGGGGAATTCTCCTTGTGCTATAGTGTGCTTTAAAAAAACATTTTTTCTAGGGACAGAAAACTGTAGGTAGGGAGAGTGTCAGTTTCTTTCACTGTGCCAGTCCTTGTTTCTAGGGACAAAGAAGGAAAGTGAGGGGAATTCTCCTTGTGCTATAGTGTGCTTTAAAAAAACATTTTTTCTAGGGACAGAAAACTGTAGGTAGGGAGAGTGTCAGTTTCTTTCACTGTGCCAGTCCTTGTTTCTAGGGACAAAGAAGGAAAGTGAGGGGAATTCTCCTTGTGCTATAGTGTGCTTTAAAAAAACATTTTTTCTAGGGACAGAAAACTGTAGGTAGGGAGAGTGTCAGTTTCTTTCACTGTGCCAGTCCTTGTTTCTAGGGACAAAGAAGGAAAGTGAGGGGAATTCTCCTTGTGCTATAGTGTGCTTTAAAAAAACATTTTTTCTAGGGACAGAAAACTGTAGGTAGGGAGAGTGTCAGTTTCTTTCACTGTGCCAGTCCTTGTTTCTAGGGACAAAGAAGGAAAGTGAGGGGATTTCTCCTTGTGCTATAGTGTGCTTTAAAAAAACATTTTTTCTAGGGACAGAAAACTGTAGGTAGGGAGAGTGTCAGTTTCTTTCACTGTGCCAGTCCTTGTTTCTAGGGACAAAGAAGGAAAGTGAGGGGAATTCTCCTTGTGCTATAGTGTGCTTTAAAAAAACATTTTTTCTAGGGACAGAAAACTGTAGGTAGGGAGAGTGTCAGTTTCTTTCACTGTGCCAGTCCTTGTTTCTAGGGACAAAGAAGGAAAGTGAGGGGATTTCTCCTTGTGCTATAGTGTGCTTTAAAAAAACATTTTTTCTAGGGACAGAAAACTGTAGGTAGGGAGAGTGTCAGTTTCTTTCACTGTGCCAGTCCTTGTTTCTAGGGACTAGGGATGAGCTTCGTGTTCGAGTCGAACATACGTTCGACTCGAACATTGGCTGTTCGATCGTTCGACGAAGATCGAACGATTTGGGCCGTTCGCGCCAAATTCGAGTGACGCGAACGGCCCACAATGCACTACGCCATCGCAGTGTCATCCAGGCGCTGTGATTGGCCAAGCATGCACTGTGACCCCGCATGCTTGGCCAATCACAGCGCCGGCAGCGAGGAGAGCAATGATTGGCCACAGGCAGGATGCCTGTGGCCAATTATTGCTGAGGGTGTTTAGTACACGCCCCACACTATAAAAGGCCGCCAGCACGGCGGCCTAGTGTAGTGTGTTCCGGAGCAGGGATAGAGTAGCATAGGCAGGGACAGTGACTGTTATTTCTTTCTTGCTTAACCTGGATTCCTTTAGTTTAGGGAAAGAGAAGGATAGGTAGGGAGAGTGTCAGTGTGTTTTGTGCTTCTGCTATAGTGTGCTTAAAAAAAAACATTTATTCTAGGGACAGAAAACTCTAGGTAGGGACAGTGTCAGTTTCTTTCACTCTGCAAGTCCTTGTTTCCAGGGACCTGGAAGGACAGTGAGTGAATTGTCCTTTTGCTATATTGTGATTAAAAAAAACATTTATTCTAGGGACAGAAAACTCTAGGTAGGGACAGTGTCAGTTTCTTTCACTCTGCAAGTCCTTGTTTCCAGGGACCTGGAAGGACAGTGAGTGAATTGTCCTTTTGCTATATTGTGATTAAAAAAAACATTTATTCTAGGGACAGAAAACTCTAGGTAGGGACAGTGTCAGTTTCTTTCACTCTGCAAGTCCTTGTTTCCAGGGACCTGGAAGGACAGTGAGTGAATTGTCCTTTTGCTATATTGTGATTAAAAAAAACATTTATTCTAGGGACAGAAAACTCTAGGTAGGGACAGTGTCAGTTTCTTTCACTCTGCAAGTCCTTGTTTCCAGGGACCTGGAAGGACAGTGAGTGAATTGTCCTTTTGCTATATTGTGATAAAAAAAAACATTTTTTTCTAGGGACAGAAAACTGTAGGTAGGGAGAGTATTTTTTTTCTTTCACTCTGCAAGTCCTTGTTTCCAGGGACCTGTAAGGACAGTGAGTTAATTTTCCTTGTGCTATATTGTGATTAAAAAAAACATTTATTCTAGGGACAGAAAACTCTAGGTAGGGACAGTGTCAGTTTCTTTCACTCTGCAAGTCCTTGTTTCCAGGGACCTGGAAGGACAGTGAGTGAATTGTCCTTTTGCTATATTGTGATTAAAAAAAACATTTTTTTCTAGGGACAGAAAACTGTAGGTAGGGAGAGTATTTTTTTTCTTTCACTCTGCAAGTCCTTGTTTCCAGGGACCTGTAAGGACAGTGAGTTAATTGTCCTTGTGCTATATTGTGCTGAAAAAAACATTTATTCCAGGGACAGAAAACTCTAGGTAGGGACAGTGTCAGTTTCTTTCACTCTGCAAGTCCTTGTTTCCAGGGACCTGGAAGGACAGTGAGTGAATTGTCCTTTTGCTATATTGTGATAAAAAAAAACATTTTTTTCTAGGGACAGAAAACTGTAGGTAGGGAGAGTGTTTTTTTTCTTTCACTCTGCAAGTCCTTGTTTCCAGGGACCTGTAAGGACAGTGAGTTAATTTTCCTTGTGCTATATTGTGATTAAAAAAAACATTTATTCTAGGGACAGAAAACTCTAGGTAGGGACAGTGTCAGTTTCTTTCACTCTGCAAGTCCTTGTTTCCAGGGACCTGGAAGGACAGTGAGTGAATTGTCCTTTTGCTATATTGTGATTAAAAAAAACATTTTTTTCTAGGGACAGAAAACTGTAGGTAGGGAGAGTATTTTTTTTCTTTCACTCTGCAAGTCCTTGTTTCCAGGGACCTGTAAGGACAGTGAGTTAATTGTCCTTGTGCTATATTGTGCTGAAAAAAACATTTATTCCAGGGACAGAAAACTCTAGGTAGGGACAGTGTCAGTTTCTTTCACTCTGCAAGTCCTTGTTTCCAGGGACCTGGAAGGACAGTGAGTGAATTGTCCTTTTGCTATATTGTGATAAAAAAAAACATTTTTTTCTAGGGACAGAAAACTGTAGGTAGGGAGAGTGTTTTTTTTCTTTCACTCTGCAAGTCCTTGTTTCCAGGGACCTGTAAGGACAGTGAGTTAATTTTCCTTGTGCTATATTGTGATTAAAAAAAACATTTATTCTAGGGACAGAAAACTCTAGGTAGGGACAGTGTCAGTTTCTTTCACTCTGCAAGTCCTTGTTTCCAGGGACCTGGAAGGACAGTGAGTGAATTGTCCTTTTGCTATATTGTGATTAAAAAAAAAAAAATTTTCTAGGGACAGAAAACTGTAGGTAGGGAGAGTGTTTTTTTTCTTTCACTCTGCAAGTCCTTGTTTCCAGGGACCTGTAAGGACAGTGAGTTAATTTTCCTTGTGCTATATTGTGATTAAAAAAAACATTTATTCTAGGGACAGAAAACTCTAGGTAGGGACAGTGTCAGTTTCTTTCACTCTGCAAGTCCTTGTTTCCAGGGACCTGGAAGGACAGTGAGTGAATTGTCCTTTTGCTATATTGTGATTAAAAAAAACATTTATTCTAGGGACAGAAAACTCTAGGTAGGGACAGTGTCAGTTTCTTTCACTCTGCAAGTCCTTGTTTCCAGGGACCTGGAAGGACAGTGAGTGAATTGTCCTTTTGCTATATTGTGATTAAAAAAAACATTTATTCTAGGGACAGAAAACTCTAGGTAGGGACAGTGTCAGTTTCTTTCACTCTGCAAGTCCTTGTTTCCAGGGACCTGGAAGGACAGTGAGTGAATTGTCCTTTTGCTATATTGTGATTAAAAAAAACATTTTTTTCTAGGGACAGAAAACTGTAGGTAGGGAGAGTATTTTTTTTCTTTCACTCTGCAAGTCCTTGTTTCCAGGGACCTGTAAGGACAGTGAGTTAATTGTCCTTGTGCTATATTGTGCTGAAAAAAACATTTATTCCAGGGACAGAAAACTCTAGGTAGGGACAGTGTCAGTTTCTTTCACTCTGCAAGTCCTTGTTTCCAGGGACCTGGAAGGACAGTGAGTGAATTGTCCTTTTGCTATATTGTGATAAAAAAAAACATTTTTTTCTAGGGACAGAAAACTGTAGGTAGGGAGAGTGTTTTTTTTCTTTCACTCTGCAAGTCCTTGTTTCCAGGGACCTGTAAGGACAGTGAGTTAATTTTCCTTGTGCTATATTGTGATTAAAAAAAACATTTATTCTAGGGACAGAAAACTCTAGGTAGGGACAGTGTCAGTTTCTTTCACTCTGCAAGTCCTTGTTTCCAGGGACCTGGAAGGACAGTGAGTGAATTGTCCTTTTGCTATATTGTGATTAAAAAAAAAAATTTTTTCTAGGGACAGAAAACTGTAGGTAGGGAGAGTGTTTTTTTTCTTTCACTCTGCAAGTCCTTGTTTCCAGGGACCTGTAAGGACAGTGAGTTAATTTTCCTTGTGCTATATTGTGATTAAAAAAAACATTTATTCTAGGGACAGAAAACTCTAGGTAGGGACAGTGTCAGTTTCTTTCACTCTGCAAGTCCTTGTTTCCAGGGACCTGGAAGGACAGTGAGTGAATTGTCCTTTTGCTATATTGTGATTAAAAAAAACATTTATTCTAGGGACAGAAAACTCTAGGTAGGGACAGTGTCAGTTTCTTTCACTCTGCAAGTCCTTGTTTCCAGGGACCTGGAAGGACAGTGAGTGAATTGTCCTTTTGCTATATTGTGATTAAAAAAAACATTTATTCTAGGGACAGAAAACTCTAGGTAGGGACAGTGTCAGTTTCTTTCACTCTGCAAGTCCTTGTTTCCAGGGACCTGGAAGGACAGTGAGTGAATTGTCCTTTTGCTATATTGTGATTAAAAAAAACATTTTTTTCTAGGGACAGAAAACTGTAGGTAGGGAGAGTATTTTTTTTCTTTCACTCTGCAAGTCCTTGTTTCCAGGGACCTGTAAGGACAGTGAGTTAATTGTCCTTGTGCTATATTGTGCTGAAAAAAACATTTATTCCAGGGACAGAAAACTCTAGGTAGGGACAGTGTCAGTTTCTTTCACTCTGCAAGTCCTTGTTTCCAGGGACCTGGAAGGACAGTGAGTGAATTGTCCTTTTGCTATATTGTGATTAAAAAAAACATTTATTCTAGGGACAGAAAACTCTAGGTAGGGACAGTGTCAGTTTCTTTCACTCTGCAAGTCCTTGTTTCCAGGGACCTGGAAGGACAGTGAGTGAATTGTCCTTTTGCTATATTGTGATTAAAAAAAACATTTATTCTAGGGACAGAAAACTCTAGGTAGGGACAGTGTCAGTTTCTTTCACTCTGCAAGTCCTTGTTTCCAGGGACCTGGAAGGACAGTGAGTGAATTGTCCTTTTGCTATATTGTGATTAAAAAAAACATTTTTTTCTAGGGACAGAAAACTGTAGGTAGGGAGAGTATTTTTTTTCTTTCACTCTGCAAGTCCTTGTTTCCAGGGACCTGTAAGGACAGTGAGTTAATTGTCCTTGTGCTATATTGTGCTGAAAAAAACATTTATTCCAGGGACAGAAAACTCTAGGTAGGGACAGTGTCAGTTTCTTTCACTCTGCAAGTCCTTGTTTCCAGGGACCTGGAAGGACAGTGAGTGAATTGTCCTTTTGCTATATTGTGATTAAAAAAAACATTTATTCTAGGGACAGAAAACTCTAGGTAGGGACAGTGTCAGTTTCTTTCACTCTGCAAGTCCTTGTTTCCAGGGACCTGGAAGGACAGTGAGTGAATTGTCCTTTTGCTATATTGTGATTAAAAAAAACATTTATTCTAGGGACAGAAAACTCTAGGTAGGGACAGTGTCAGTTTCTTTCACTCTGCAAGTCCTTGTTTCCAGGGACCTGGAAGGACAGTGAGTGAATTGTCCTTTTGCTATATTGTGATTAAAAAAAACATTTTTTTCTAGGGACAGAAAACTGTAGGTAGGGAGAGTATTTTTTTTCTTTCACTCTGCAAGTCCTTGTTTCCAGGGACCTGTAAGGACAGTGAGTTAATTGTCCTTGTGCTATATTGTGCTGAAAAAAACATTTATTCCAGGGACAGAAAACTCTAGGTAGGGACAGTGTCAGTTTCTTTCACTCTGCAAGTCCTTGTTTCCAGGGACCTGGAAGGACAGTGAGTGAATTGTCCTTTTGCTATATTGTGATTAAAAAAAACATTTTTTTCTAGGGACAGAAAACTGTAGGTAGGGAGAGTATTTTTTTTCTTTCACTCTGCAAGTCCTTGTTTCCAGGGACCTGTAAGGACAGTGAGTTAATTGTCCTTGTGCTATATTGTGATTAAAAAAAACATTTATTCTAGGGACAGAAAACTCTAGGTAGGGACAGTGTCAGTTTCTTTCACTCTGCAAGTCCTTGTTTCCAGGGACCTGGAAGGACAGTGAGTGAATTGTCCTTGTGCTATATTGTGCTTAAAAAAAACATTTATTCTAGGGACAGAAAACTCTAGGTAGGGACAGTGTCAGTTTCTTTCACTCTGCAAGTCCTTGTTTCCAGGGACCTGGAGAGACATTGAGTGAATTGTCCTTGTGCTATATTGTGATTAAAAAAAACATTTATTCTAGGGACAGAAAACTCTAGGTAGGGACAGTGTCAGTTTCTTTCACTGTGAAAGTCCTTGTTTCAAGGGACAGAGAAGGACACCTGAAGGTAGCCCTTATTGCTTTTTTCCCATCTCCCTGCAGGCCATCTATTAGAATGTCTGGAAGGCAAACAAGGAGAGGCAGACAGTCAGGAGGCAATAAAAGAGGGCAAGCAGGCTCTGTGTCTGGGGGCAACAGTGCTGGTCGTGGACGCGGTGCATTGTCATCAGCACATGGCCATGGGACACGCTTGTCCTTCTTTTCGGCAGCTGGACATGTTGAGCCACATCATGCCGAAGACTTGGTAGAGTGGATGACCAAGCCCTCCTCCTCCTCCTCATCCTCTCTCACCCAGGCTCAGGGTACTGGAAAAGCAGCTGCCAAAGCGTCGTCTTCCCTGGTATCAATGTCAGACAAATCATCAGTCACTCCTTCCCTAGACCCACCATGTCCTCCTCCTGAGGAGTCCCCCGAACTGTTTCAGCACAGTGTTGGGTACATGCTCCAGGAGGATGCCCAGCGTTTCGAAGGGTCTGATGATGAAACCCAGCTAGAGGAAGGCAGTAGCGTGAGAGCAGACAGAGGGGATGCTCAAGAAGGACACCAATCTGGCAGTCATGTTCCAGCAGCTGCAGCATACTGCCAGATTGGCTCCAGTGATGAGGAGGGAGGGGATGATGAGGTCAATGACTCCACGTGGGTGCCTAATAGGAGAGAGGAGGAGGAGGAGGATGAGGAGGAGGCACATCTCCAACGAGGCAGGATGCCCTTTGGTGGCCAGCGTAAGGGCAGTACACCGACGGAATCACACCGCAGAGCTCCGCCTGTGCAGGGCGCTGCCTCTGCCCGTCATTCAAAAAGTTCTTTGGTGTGGGCCTTTTTTGAGGCTAGTGCATCAGATCGCACAGCTGCTGTTTGCAACATATGTCTCAAGCGTATATCGCGTGGCCAAAACATCAGCCGCTTGGGTACCACATGCCTGACCAGACATATGTTGACCTGCCATGCAGCTCGTTGGCAAGCCTACCTCAAAGACCCACACCAAAGAACAAAGCGGACCTCTCCTTGCACAGCATCAGCTGGGATCTCCAACCCCACTATAACTTCAGTCCTCTCTGAAACATGCACTGAGAGGAATGAAGGTGTAGAATTAGGTGTGTCACAGCCAAGTACTTGCGCCCACTCTGCTAGCAGTACACCGACGTCCGATTCTAGCAGGCAAATTTCCCTGCCCCAGCTGCTGGACCGTCGAAAGAAGTTCACTCCCAGCCATCCACATGCCCAGCGGTTGAATGCTAGCTTGGCTAAATTGCTAGCGCTTCAACTGCTGCCTTTTCAGTTGGTAGACTCGGCCCCCTTCCGTGAGTTTGTGCAATGTGCGGTTCCTCAGTGGCAGGTTCCCAAACGCCACTTTTTCTCACGGAAGGCTATTCCGGCTCTCTACCGGCATGTGGAAGGCAATGTCTTGGCCTCGCTGGACAGGGCGGTCAGCGGTAAGGTGCATATTACCGCTGACTCATGGTCCAGCAGGCATGGACAGGGACGTTACCTTTCTTTCACGGCCCATTGGGTCACTCTTTTGGCAGCTGGGAAGGATTCAGGACAAGGTGCAGTAGTGTTGGAGGTTGTCCCACCGCCACGCCTCCAAAATGCTACTACTGGTTGTGACACACCTCTCTCCTCCACCCCCTCCTCTTCTTCTTCCTCCATGGCCTCTTCCTGTGGTTTGTCCTATGAACCAGCGGTGCTCCGTAGCCGTTCACGGGGCTACGCAAGTACGCAGGCAAAAAGATGCCATGCCGTGCTTGCGCTGGTGTGTTTGGGGGACAGAAGCCACACTGGGGCAGAGGTCCTGTCTGCTCTGCAGGGCCAGGCCGAGAGGTGGTTGACGCCACGCCAGCTTAAGCCAGGAATGGTGGTTTGCGACAATGGCACCAACCTCCTCTCCGCCCTCCGACAGGGACAACTGACCCATGTGCCCTGTGTGGCTCACGTCCTTAACCTGGTGGTGCAGCGGTTCTTGGGCAGGTACCCGGGCTTACAGGATGTCCTGAGGCAGGCCAGGAAAGTCTGTGTGCATTTCCGCAGATCTTATAATGCCAGTGCTCGCCTGGCTGAGCTGCAAAAGGAGTTGAACCTGCCCAAGAACCGCCTTATATGTGACATGCCCACCAGGTGGAACTCAACGTTGGCCATGCTGCAGCGGCTGCACACGCAGCAGAGGGCCATCAATGAGTACCTGTGCGACTACGGCACCAGGACAGGGTCAGGGGAGCTTGGTTTTTTTTCTCCACGCCAGTGGGGCATGATCAGGGATGCATGCACTGTCCTGGCACCATTTGAGGAGGCCACGAGGATGGTGAGCAGTGACAGTGCATGCATCAGTGACACTGTACCTCTTGTCCACCTGTTGGAGCACACGCTGCGTGGAATAATGGACAGGGCACTTGAGGCAGAACAGAGGCAGGAAGAGGAGGACTTCCTTGCCTCTCAAGGCCCCCTTTACCCAGACAGTGTTCCTTCTGTCCCACCCATCGCACAGGAAGAGGAGGAGGAGGAGGAGGAGGAGGAGGATTGTGTCAGCATGGAGGTGGAGGCTGGCACTCAGCATCATCAGCAGCAGTCTTTTAGGGATGATTTACAGTCCCAAGAAACCAGTGGACTTGTACGTGGCTGGGAGGAGGTGGCTGCGGATCATGTCGTCCTTAGTGACCCAGAGGACTCCGGAGCGAATGCCTCAGCAAACCTACGCTGCATGGCCTCCCTGATCCTGCAAAGTCTGCGGAAGGATCCTCGTATTCTTCGGATCAAGGAGAGGGACCATTACTGGCTGGCCACTCTCCTTGATCCACGGTACAAGGGTAAGGTTGCGGACCTTATGTTACCGTCGCAGAGGGAGCAGAGGATGAGACAACTCCGGGAGGCCTTGCAGAAAGGTCTGTGCAACGCGTTCCCAGAGACTGGGAGGTTGCAAACTCCTGGTCCTGGACAACGAGTTGCTGAGGCTTCGGCCAGTCAAAGAAGGAGCGGTGGGGAAGGTGGCCGTCTGACCGATGCGTTCAGACAATTCTTTAGTCCGCAGCCCCAAAGTATGATTGGTTCCAGCAACCATCGCCAGCGTCTGATAAACATGGTGCAGGAATATCTAGGGGCAAGGTCAGACTTGGACACCTTCCCCACCGAAAATCCTCTGGCTTACTGGGTCTTGAGGATGGATCACTGGCCAGAGCTTGCACAGTATGCAATTGAGCTACTGGCCTGTCCTGCATCCAGCGTTCTTTCGGAACGCACATTCAGTGCTGCTGGAGGATTTGTCACGGATCACAGGGTGCGCCTGTCCACCGACTCGGTTGATCGACTGACTTTCATCAAGATGAACCAGTCTTGGATCACCACCAGCTACCACACACCTGATGCTGATATAACAGACTAATTGATTTTAAAATGTCACATCCCTTCAAGACTGATGCTGATGCTGAGTGCCTGTGCTGTTATGTTGACTGGCTATCCTCCTCCTCCGAGTCCTCAATGATACGATTGATGATGATAGCTTGGAAGATCATTTTTGTTTATGGGTGCCGCCACCAGTGCCTAACGCCCAATTTTTCAGCCCCTGTTTAACAGGGGCGTGTAATTACAATTTTTGAAGCAATACTTTGCAACAGGGCTCATTGCTGTGCTCCAAGTACAGTATCTGTGAGGAGTTGCAGTGTTGTGCCACCAGTGCCTAAGGCCCAATTTTTCAGCCCCTGTTTAACAGGGGCGTGTCATTACAATTTTTGAAGCAATACTTTGCAACAGGGCTCATTGCTGTGCTCCAAGTACAGTATCTGTGAGGGGTTGCAGTGTTGTGCCACCAGTGCCTAAGGCCCAATTTTTCAGCCCCTGTTCAACAGGGGCATGTAATTACAATTCTTGATCTAATAATTCACAGCAGGGCCCATTGCTGCACCCACCAAGAGTAACTGTCAGGGCTTACAGTGTTGTGGCACCAGCACCACCATCAAAGGCCCAATTTTTACTACCACTGTTCAACAATTATATGTAATTAAAATTCCTGATATAATAGTTGACAGCAGGGCGTTCCAGCACCAACCAAGAGTAACTGTGAGTGCTTACAGTGTTGTGCCAACACCAACAACTAAGGGGCCTATTTCTGCAGAGTATATACGGCAGGTCCCTACTTTCAAACATCCAACTTACAAACGACTCCTACTTGCAAACGCAAGAAGACAACAGGAAGTGAGAGGAAATCTACCACTAGGAAGGAAAATTCTCTCCTGTAAGAATAAATATGGGAGAAAGGTGTCTCCTCTGTACTGATGCTTTATCAGCAATCCTTGTTTCAAGAAAAACACCACATTTCAAAAACAGTTGTCATTGGGACGGAAAGTGAGGTGAAATGTTCTGAACAGGGGCACAGACAGCAAAACAAATGTTACAGGGGTGATAACCCTTACCTATGTTTTCCAAAAAGTTTAAAAATAGATTTTTGGGCTGGAGCTACACTTCAACAATGTACCTGTTCAAAATTACAAACAGATTCTACATAAGAACAAACCTACAGTCCCTGTCTTGTATGCACCGCCTGTATACGGCTGTTCAGAGTATATAGGGCCTTTTTTATTTTATGTGCGGGGTTCCCCTTAATATCCATACAAGACCCAAAGGGGCTGGTAATGGGCTGGGGTAGGGGGGGGGGGTCATGGGGTAGCTATGCCATTTTTCTTAAAGAATTTCATCCATATTACCGGGACCAGACATTACATTAAAGCCGCAAGCAGTTTTAAATGGCTTTTTTTTCCTTTAGAAGTGTCATTTTGTGCAGGGACAGTTCTAAACACGGGAAACACGTGGCACTTCACAGGCATACTTTAGACACCCCCCAGGTACGATATTTAAAGGAATATTTGACTTTTTTTTTTTCACTTTATGCATCATTAAAATGACTGCTCCCGAAAAACGACCGTTTTTAAAACTTCTTTTTGCATTGATACATGTCCCCTGGTGCAGAACCCGGGTTCCCAAACCCTTTTTAGGACAATAACATGCATAATAGTTGTTATAATTAGCACTTTAGAATTCGAACGTTCGCATCCATTGTATTTAATAGGGTTCTAATGTTCGTTCGAACTTCCGGTCCGTTCGCGGGTTCTGGTGCGAACCGAACCCGGGGGTGTTCGGCTCATCACTACTAGGGACAAAGAAGGAAAGTGAGGGGAATTCTCCTTGTGCTATAGTGTGCTTTAAAAAAACATTTTTTCTAGGGACAGAAAACTGTAGGTAGGGAGAGTGTCAGTTTCTTTCACTGTGCCAGTCCTTGTTTCTAGGGACAAAGAAGGAAAGTGAGGGGATTTCTCCTTGTGCTATAGTGTGCTTTAAAAAAACATTTTTTCTAGGGACAGAAAACTGTAGGTAGGGAGAGTGTCAGTTTCTTTCACTGTGCCAGTCCTTGTTTCTAGGGACAAAGAAGGAAAGTGAGGGGAATTCTCCTTGTGCTATAGTGTGCTTTAAAAAAACATTTTTTCTAGGGACAGAAAACTGTAGGTAGGGAGAGTGTCAGTTTCTTTCACTGTGCCAGTCCTTGTTTCTAGGGACAAAGAAGGAAAGTGAGGGGAATTCTCCTTGTGCTATAGTGTGCTTTAAAAAAACATTTTTTCTAGGGACAGAAAACTGTAGGTAGGGAGAGTGTCAGTTTCTTTCACTGTGCCAGTCCTTGTTTCTAGGGACAAAGAAGGAAAGTGAGGGGATTTCTCCTTGTGCTATAGTGTGCTTTAAAAAAACATTTTTTCTAGGGACGGAAAACTGTAGGTAGGGAGAGTGTCAGTTTCTTTCACTGTGCCAGTCCTTGTTTCTAGGGACAAAGAAGGAAAGTGAGGGGAATTCTCCTTGTGCTATAGTGTGCTTTAAAAAAACATTTTTTCTAGGGACAGAAAACTGTAGGTAGGGAGAGTGTCAGTTTCTTTCACTGTGCCAGTCCTTGTTTCTAGGGACAAAGAAGGAAAGTGAGGGGAATTCTCCTTGTGCTATAGTGTGCTTTAAAAAAACATTTTTTCTAGGGACAGAAAACTGTAGGTAGGGAGAGTGTCAGTTTCTTTCACTGTGCCAGTCCTTGTTTCTAGGGTCAAAGAAGGAAAGTGAGGGGATTTCTCCTTGTGCTATAGTGTGCTAAAGCATTCCTCATCAACCATCTTTGAAATCCTTGTTTTTTGGACAGTCAGGGAAATTGTCGTGCTATTCTGTGCAAAAGCAATAATCCTCAACCATATTTAGAAATCCTTAAGTAAAGGGACAGAGAAGGACACCTGAAGGTAGCCCTTATTGCTTTTTTCCCATCTCCCTGCAGGCCATCTATTAGAATGTCTGGAAGGCAAACAAGGAGAGGCAGACAGTCAGGAGGCAATAAAAGAGGGCAAGCAGGCTCTGTGTCTGGGGGCAACAGTGCTGGTCGTGGACGCGTTGCATTGTCATCAGCACATGGCCATGGGACACGCTTGTCCTTCTTTTCGGCAGCTGGACATGTTGAGCCACATCATGCCGAAGACTTGGTAGAGTGGATGACCAAGCCCTCCTCCTCCTCCTCATCCTCTCTCACCCAGGCTCAGGGTACTGGCAAAGCAGCTGCCAAAGCGTCCTCTTCCCTGGTATCAATGTCAGACTCATCATCAGTCACTCCTTCCCTAGACCCACCATGTCCTCCTCCTGAGGAGTCCCCCGAACTGTTTGAGCACAGTGTTGGGTACATGCTCCAGGAGGATGCCCAGCGTTTCGAAGGGTCTGATGATGAAACCCAGCTACAGGAAGGCAGTAGCGTGAGAGCAGACAGAGGGGATGCTCAAGAAGGACACCAATCTGGCAGTCATGTTCCAGCAGCTGCAGCATACTGCCAGATTGGCTCCAGTGATGAGGAGGGAGGGGATGATGAGGTCACTGACTCCACGTGGGTGCCTAATAGGAGAGAGGAGGAGGAGGAGGATGAGGAGGAGGCACATCTCCAACGAGGCAGGATGCCCTTTGGTGGCCAGCGTAAGGGCAGTACACCGACGGAATCACACCGCAGAGCTCCGCCTGTGCAGGGCGCTGCCTCTGCCCGTCATTCAAAAAGTTCCTTGGTGTGGGCCTTTTTTGAGGCTAGTGCATCAGATCGCACAGCTGCTGTTTGCAACATATGTCTCAAGCGTATATCGCGTGGCCAAAACATCAGCCGCTTGGGTACCACATGCCTGACCAGACATATGTTGACCTGCCATGCAGCTCGTTGGCAAGCCTACCTCAAAGACCCACACCAAAGAACAAAGCGGACCTCTCCTTGCACCGCATCAGCTGGGATCTCCAACCCCACTATAACTTCAGTCCTCTCTGAAACATGCACTGAGAGGAATGAAGGTGTAGAATTAGGTGTGTCACAGCCAAGTACTTGCGGCCACTCTGCTAGCAGTACACCGACGTCCGATTCTAGCAGGCAAATTTCCCTGCCCCAGCTGCTGGACCGTCAAAAGAAGTTCACTCCCAGCCATCCACATGCCCAGCGGTTGAATGCTAGCTTGGCTAAATTGCTAGCGCTTCAACTGCTGCCTTTTCAGTTGGTAGACTCGGCCCCCTTCCGTGAGTTTGTGCAATGTGCGGTTCCTCAGTGGCAGGTTCCCAAACGCCACTTTTTCTCACGGAAGGCTATTCCGGCTCTCTACCGGCATGTGGAAGGCAATGTCTTGGCCTCGCTGGACAGGGCGGTCAGCGGTAAGGTGCATATTACCGCTGACTCATGGTCCAGCAGGCATGGACAGGGACGTTACCTTTCTTTCACGGCCCATTGGGTCACTCTTTTGGCAGCTGGGAAGGATGCAGGACAAGGTGCAGTAGTGTTGGAGGTTGTTCCACCGCCACGCCTCCAAAATGCTACTACTGGTTGTGACACACCTCTCTCCTCCACCCCCTCCTCTTCTTCTTCCTCCATGGCCTCTTCCTGTGGTTTGTCCTATGAACCAGCGGTGCTCCGTAGCCGTTCACGGGGCTACACAAGTACGCAGGCAAAAAGATGCCATGCCGTGCTTGCGCTGGTGTGTTTGGGGGACAGAAGCCACACTGGGGCAGAGGTCCTGTCTGCTCTGCAGGGCCAGGCCGAGAGGTGGTTGACGCCACGCCAGCTTAAGCCAGGAATGGTGGTTTGCGACAATGGCACCAACCTCCTCTCCGCCCTCCGACAGGGACAACTGACCCATGTGCCCTGTGTGGCTCACGTCCTTAACCTGGTGGTGCAGCGGTTCTTGGCCAGGTACCCGGGCTTACAGGATGTCCTGAGGCAGGCCAGGAAAGTCTGTGTGCATTTCCGCAGATCTTATAATGCCAGTGCTCGCCTGGCTGAGCTGCAAAAGGAGTTGAACCTGCCCAAGAACCGCCTTATATGTGACATGCCCACCAGGTGGAACTCAACGTTGGCCATGCTGCAGCGGCTGCACACGCAGCAGAGGGCCATCAATGAGTACCTGTGCGACTACGGCACCAGGACAGGGTCAGGGGAGCTTGGCTTTTTTTCTCCACGCCAGTGGGGCATGATCAGGGATGCATGCACTGTCCTGGCACCATTTGAGGAGGCCACGAGGATGGTGAGCAGTGACAGTGCATGCATCAGTGACACTGTACCTCTTGTCCACCTGTTGGAGCACACGCTGCGTGGAATAATGGACAGGGCACTTGAGGCAGAACAGAGGCAGGAAGAGGAGGACTTCCTTGCCTCTCAAGGCCCCCTTTACCCAGACAGTGTTCCTTCTGTCCCACCCATCGCACAGGAAGAGGAAGAGGAGGAGGAGGAGGAGGAGGATTGTGTCAGCATGGAGGTGGAGGCTGGCACTCAGCATCATCAGCAGCAGTCTTTTAGGGATGATTTACAGTCCCAAGAAACCAGTGGACTTGTACGTGGCTGGGAGGAGGTGGCTGCGGATCATGTCGTCCTTAGTGACCCAGAGGACTCCGGAGCGAATGCCTCAGCAAACCTACGCTGCATGGCCTCCCTGATCCTGCAAAGTCTGCGGAAGGATCCTCGTATTCTTCGGATCAAGGAGAGGGACCATTACTGGCTGGCCACTCTCCTTGATCCACGGTACAAGGGTAAGGTTGCGGACCTTATGTTACCTTCGCAGAGGGAGCAGAGGATGAGACAACTCCGGGAGGCCTTGCAGAAAGGTCTGTGCAACGCGTTCCCAGAGACTGGGAGGTTACAAACTCCTGGTCCTGGACAACGAGTTGCTGAGGCTTCGGCCAGTCAAAGAAGGAGCGGTGGGGAAGGTGGCCGTCTGACCGATGCGTTCAGACAATTCTTTAGTCCGCAGCCCCAAAGTATGATCGGTTCCAGCAACCATCGCCAGCGTCTGATAAACATGGTGCAGGAATATCTAGGGGCAAGGTCAGACTTGGACACCTTCCCCACCGAAAATCCTCTGGCTTACTGGGTCTTGAGGATGGATCACTGGCCAGAGCTTGCACAGTATGCAATTGAGCTACTGGCCTGTCCTGCATCCAGCGTTCTTTCGGAACGCACATTCAGTGCTGCTGGAGGATTTGTCACGGATCACAGGGTGCGCCTGTCCACCGACTCGGTTGATCGACTGACTTTCATCAAGATGAACCAGTCTTGGATCACCACCAGCTACCACACACCTGATGCTGATATAACAGACTAATTGATTTTAACATGTCACATCCCTTCAAGACTGATGCTGATGCTGAGTGCCTGTGCTGTTATGTTGACTGGCTATCCTCCTCCTCCGAGTCCTCAATGATACGATTGATGATGATAGCTTGGAAGATCATTTTTGTTTATGGGTGCCGCCACCAGTGGCTAAGGCCCAATTTTTCAGCCCCTGTTTTACAGGGGCGTGTAATTACAATTTTTTTAGCAATAATTTGCCATAGGGCTCATTGCTGTGCTCCAAGTACAGTATCTGTGAGGGGTTGGAGTGTTGTGGCACCAGTGCCTAAGGCCCAATTTTTCAGCCCCTGTTTAACAGGGGCGTGTCATTACAATTTTTGAAGCAATACTTTGCAACAGGGCTCATTGCTGTGCTCCAAGTACAGTATCTGTGAGGGGTTGTAGTGTTGTGCCACCAGTGCCTAAGGCCCAATTTTTCAGCCCCTGTTCAACAGGGGCATGCAATTACAATTCTTGATCTAATAATTCACAGCAGGGCCCATTGCTGCACCCACCAAGAGTAACTCTGAGGGCTTACAGTGTTGTGGCAACGCCACCACCACCACCACCACGAAAGGCCCAATTTTTCAGCCCCTGTTCAAAAGGGGCATGTAATTACAATTCTTGATCTAATAATTCACAGCAGGGCCCATTGCTGCACCCACCAAGAGTAACTCTGAGGGCTTACAGTGTTGTGGCAACACCACCACCACCACCACCACCACGAAAGGCCCAATTTTTCAGCCCCTGTTCAACAGGGGCATGCAATTACAATTCTTGATCTAATAATTCACAGCAGGGCCCATTGCTGCACCCACCAAGAGTAACTCTGAGGGCTTACAGTGTTGTGGCAACGCCACCACCACCACGAAAGGCCCAATTTTTCAGCCCCTGTTCAAAAGGGGCATGTAATTACAATTCTTGATCTAATAATTCACAGCAGGGCCCATTCCTGCACCCACCAAGAGTAACTCTGAGGGCTTACAGTGTTGTGGCAACACCACCACCACCACCACCACCACCACCACGAAAGGCCCAATTTTTCAGCCCCTGTTCAACAGGGGCATGCAATTACAATTCTTGATCTAATAATTCACAGCAGGGCCCATTGCTGCACCCACCAAGAGTAACTGTCAGGGCTTACAGTGTTGTGGCACCAGCACCACCATCAAAGGCCCAATTTTTACTACCACTGTTCAACAATTATATGTAATTAAAATTCCTGATATAATAGTTGACAGCAGGGCGTTCCAGCACCAACCAAGAGTAACTGTGAGTGCTTACAGTGTTGTGCCAACACCAACAACTAAGGGGCCTATTTCTGCAGAGTATATACGGCAGGTCCCTACTTTCAAACATCCAACTTACAAACGACTCCTACTTGCAAACGCAAGAAGACAACAGGAAGTGAGAGGAAATCTACCACTAGGAAGGAAAATTCTCTCCTGTAAGAATAAATATGGGAGAAAGGTGTCTCCTCTGTACTGATGCTTTATCAGCAATCCTTGTTTCAAGAAAAACACCACATTTCAAAAACAGTTGTCATTGGGACGGAAAGTGAGGTGAAATGTTCTGAACAGGGGCACAGACAGCAAAACAAATGTTACAGGGGTGATAACTAGGGTTGTCCCGATACCGATACTAGTATCGGTATCGGGACCGATACCGAGCATTTGTGCGAGTACTTGTACTCGCACAAATGCTCCCGATGCCTGACCCGATACTTGATCGGTGGGCGGACTCAGTGGGCGGAGAGGATGGGCGGTGTCAGAGGCGGAGAGGGCGAGCGGTGTCAGAGGCAGCGTCAGAGGTGGAGAGGGCGGGCAGTGTCAGAGGCGGCGTCAGAGGCGGCGTCAGAGGCGTAGAGGGCGGGCGGTGTCAGAGGCGGTGTCAGAGTTGGAGAGGGCGAGCGGTGTCAGAGGCAGCGTCAGAGGTGGAGAGGGCGGGCAGTGTCAGAGGCGGCGTCAGAGGCGTAGAGGGCGGGCGGCGTCAGAGGCGGAGAGGGCGGGCGGCGTCAGTGGGCGGAGCGGGCGAAGTCAGCGGGCCGGAGAGTCCTCACCTGCACTAGAGAAATAGCTAGGTAAGCTGTCAGAGTGCAGCCGCATCAGGATCGGTGACCGGACTGTCACATTCGGTCACCGGTCAGCTTGGAAATCCCGACGCCCATCTTGGCACACCCTGCACTTGGCCAGCAGCTGACATCTTGTTACACCCAGCCCGAACTATTTGGGCTGGGTGTAACAAGATGTCTGCTGATGCCAAGTGCAGGGTGTATCATTTAGTCATGTCATTTATTTCTGCATTTCAGTGCCATCCACCTGTCAGTACCAGACACCTGTCAGTGCCATCAGTGCCCATAACTGCCGCCTGTCAGTGCCCATAAGTGCTGCCTATCAGTGCCAGCCGCCTGTCAGTGCCCATAAGTGCCGCCTGTCAGTGCCAGCCACCTGTCGGTGCCATCTAACAGTGCCAGCCACCTGTCAGTGCCATCAGTGCACATAAGTGCTGCCTGTCAGTGCCATCATTGCCCATTAGTGCCGCCTGTCAGTGCCAGCCACCTGTCGGTGCCATCTAACAGTGCCAGCCACCTGTCAGTGCCATCAGTGCACATAAGTGCTGCCTGTCAGTGCCATCATTGCCCATAAGTGCCGCCTGTCAGTGCCAGCCACCTGTCGGTGCCATCTAACAGTGCCAGCCACCTGTCAGTGCCATCAGTGCACATAAGTGCTGCCTGTCAGTGCCATCATTGCCCATAAGTGCCGCCTGTCAGTGCCAGCCACCTGTCAGTGCCATCTAACAGTACCAGCCACCTGTCAGTGCCAGCCACCTGTCAGTGCCATAAGTGCCGTCTATCAGTGCCATCTATCAGTGCCCATCAGTCAAACTGTCACATGGCATTAAAAAAAAAGTATCGGTAATCGGTATCGGCGAGTACATAAAAAAAAGTATCGGTACTTGTACTCGGTCCTAAAAAAGTGGTATCGGGACAACCCTAGTGATAACCCTTACCTATGTTTTCCAAAAAGTTTAAAAATAGATTTTTGGGCTGGAGCTACACTTAAACAATGTACCTGTTCAAAATTACAAACAGATTCTACATAAGAACAAACCTACAGTCCCTGTCTTGTATGCACCGCCTGTATACGGCTGTTCAGAGTATATAGGGCCTTTTTTATTTTATGTGCGGGGTTCCCCTTAATATCCATACAAGACCCAAAGGGGCTGGTAATGGGCTGGGGTAGGGGGGGGGGTCATGGGGTAGCTATGCCATTTTTCTTAAAGATTTTCATCCATATTACCGGGACCAGACATTACATTAAAGCCGCAAGCAGTTTTAAATGGCTTTTTTTTCCTTTAGAAGTGTCATTTTGTGCAGGGACAGTTCTAAACACGGGAAACACGTGGCACTTCACAGGCATACTTTAGACACCCCCCAGGTACGATATTTAAAGGAATATTTGACTTTTTTTTTTTTTCACTTTATGCATCATTAAAATGACTGCTCCCGAAAAACGACCGTTTTTAAAACTTCTTTTTGCATTGATACATGTCCCCTGGTGCAGAACCCGGGTTCCCAAACCCTTTTTAGGACAATAACATGCATAATAGTTGTTATAATTAGCACTTTAGAATTCGAACGTTCGCATCCATTGTATTTAATAGGGTTCTAATGTTCGTACGAACTTTCGGTCTGTTCGCGGGTTCTGGTGCGAACCGAACCCGGGGGTGTTCGGCTCATCACTATTCAACTGCTGCCTTTTCAGTTGGTAGACTCGGCCCCCTTCCGTGAGTTTGTGCAATGTGCGGTTCCTCGGTGGCAGGTTCCCAAACGACACTTTTTCGCACGGAAGGCTATTCCGGCTCTCTACAGGCATGTGGAAGGCAATGTCTTGGCCTCGCTGGACAGGGCGGTCAGCGGTAAGGTGCATATTACCGCTGACTCATGGTCCAGCAGGCATGGACAGGGACGTTACCTTTCTTTCACGGCCCATTGGGTCACTCTTTTGGCAGCTGGGAAGGATGCAGGACGAGGTGCAGTAGTGTTGGAGGTTGTTCCACCGCCACGCCTCCAAAATGCTACTACTGGTTGTGACACACCTCTCTCCTCCACCCCCTCCTCTTCTTCTTCCTCCATGGCCTCTTCCTGTGGTTTGTCCTCGGAACCAGCGGTGCTCCGTAGGCGTTCAAGGGGCTACGCAAGTACGCAGGCAAAAAGATGCCATGCCGTGCTTGCGCTGGTGTGTTTGGGGGACAGGAGCCACACTGGGGCAGAGGTCCTGTCTGCTCTGCAGGGGCAGGCCGAGAGGTGGTTGACGCCACGCCAGCTTAAGCCAGGAATGGTGGTTTGCGACAATGGCACCAACCTCCTCTTCGCCCTCCGACAGGGACAACTGACTCATGTGCCCTGTATGGCTCACGTCCTTAACCTGGTGGTGCAGCGGTTCTTGGGCAGGTACCCGGGCTTACAGGATGTCCTGAGGCAGGCCAGGAAAGTCTGTGTGCATTTCCGCAGATCTTATAATGCCAGTGCTCGCCTGGCTGAGCTTCAAAAGGAGTTGAACCTGCCCAAGAACCGCCTTATATGTGACATGCCCACCAGGTGGAACTCAACGTTGGCCATGCTGCAGCGGCTGCACACGCAGCAGAGGGCCATCAATGAGTACCTGTGCGACTACGGCACCAGGACAGGGTCAGGGGAGCTCGGGTTTTTTTCACCACGCCAGTGGGGCATGATCAGGGATGCATGCACTGTCCTGGCACCATTTGAGGAGGCCACGAGGATGGTGAGCAGTGACAGTGCATGCATCAGTGACACTGTACCTCTTGTCCACCTGTTGGAGCACACGCTGCATGGAATAATGGACAGGGCACTTGAGGCAGAACAGAGGCAGGAAGAGGAGGACTTCCTTGCCTCTCAAGGCCCCCTTTACCCAGACAGTGTTCCTTCTGTCCCACCCATCGCACAGGAAGAGGAGGAGGAGGAGGAGGAGGAGGAGGATTGTGTCAGCATGGAGGTGGAGGCTGGCACTCAGCATCATCAGCAGCAGTCTTTTAGGGATGATTTACAGTCCCAAGAAACCAGTGGACTTGTACGTGGCTGGGAGGAGGTGGCTGCGGATCATGTCGTCCTTAGTGACCCAGAGGACTCCGGACCGAATGCCTCAGCAAACCTACGCTGCATGGCCTCCCTGATCCTGCAAAGTCTGCGGAAGGATCCTCGTATTCTTCGGATCAAGGAGAGGGACCATTACTGGCTGGCCACTCTCCTTGATCCACGGTACAAGGGTAAGGTTGCGGACCTTATGTTACCGTCGCAGAGGGAGCAGAGGATGAGACAACTCCGGGAGGCCTTGCAGAAAGGTCTGTGCAACGCGTTCCCAGAGACTGGGAGGTTACAAACTCCTGGTCCTGGACAACGAGCTGCTTCGGGCAGTCAAAGAAGGAGTGGTGGGGAAGGTGGCCGTCTGACCGATGCGTTCAGACAATTCTTTAGTCCGCAGCCCCAAAGTATGATCGGTTCCAGCAACCATCGCCAGCGTCTGATATACATGGTGCAGGAATACCTAGGGGCAAGGTCAGACTTGGACACCTTCCCCACCGAAAATCCTCTGGCTTACTGGGTCTTGAGGATGGATCACTGGCCAGAGCTTGCACAGTATGCAATTGAGCTACTGGCCTGTCCTGCATCCAGCGTTCTTTCAGAACGCACATTCAGTGCTGCTGGAGGATTTGTCACGGATCACAGGGTGCGCCTGTCCACCGACTCGGTTGATCGACTGACTTTCATCAAGATGAACCAGTCTTGGATCACCACCAGCTACCACACACCTGATGCTGATATAACAGACTAATTGATTTTAAAATGTCACATCCCTTCAAGACTGATGCTGATGCTGAGTGCCTGTGCTGTTATGTTGACTGGCTATCCTCCTCCTCCTCCTCAATGATCCGATTAATGATGATAGCTTGGAAGATCATTTTGGTTTATGTGTGCCGCCACCAGTGGCTAAGGCCCAATTTTTCAGCCCCTGTTTAACAGGGGCGTGTAATTACAATTTTTGATGCAATACTTTGCAACAGGGCTCATTGCTGTGCTCCAAGTACAGTATCTGTGAGGGGTTGCAGTGTTGTGCCACCAGTGGCTAAGGCCCAATTTTTCAGCCCCTGTTTAACAGGGGTGTGTAATTACAATTTTTGATGCAATACTTTGCAACAGGGCTCATTGCTGTGCTCCAAGTACAGTATCTGTGAGGGGTTGCAGTGTTGTGCCACCAGTGCCTAAGGCCCAATTTTTCAGCCCCTGTTCAACAGGGGCATGCAATTATAATTATTGATCTAATAATTCACAGCAGGGCCCATTGCTGCGCCCACCAAGAGTAACTGTCAGGCCTTACAGTGTTGTGTCAACACCACCACCACCACCACCAAAGGCCCAATTTTTCAGCCCCTGTTCAACAGGGGCATGCAATTATAATTATTGATCTAATAATTCACAGCAGGGCCCATTGCTGCGCCCACAAAGAGTAACTGTCAGGCCTTACAGTGTTGTGGCACCAGCACCACCATCAAAGGCCCAATTTTTCCTACCACTGATCAACAATTATATGTAATTACAATTCCTGATATAATAGTTGACAGCAGGGCGTTCCAGCACCAACCAAGAGTAACTGTGAGTGCTTACAGTGTTGTGCCAACACCAACACCTAAGGGGCCAATTTCTGCAGAGTATATACGGCAGGTCCCTACTTTCAAACATCCAACTTACAAACGACTCCTACTTGCAAACGGAAGAAGACAACAGGAAGTGAGAGGAAATCTACCACTAGGAAGGAAAATTCTCTCCTGTAAGAATAAATATGGGAGAAAGGTGTCTCCTCTGTACTGATGCTTTATCGCCAATCCTTGTTTCAATAAAAACACCACATTTCAAAAACAGTTGTCATTGGGACGCAAAGTGAGGTGAAATGTTCTGAACAGGGGCACAGACAGCAAAAAAAATGTGACAGGGGTGATAACCGTTCCCTATGTTTTACAAAAAACTAAAAAAAAGGAATTTGGCATGGAGCTAGACTTAAACAATGCAGCTGTTCAAAATTACAAACACATTCTACATAAGAACAAACCTACAGTCCCTGTCTTGTATGCACCGCCTGTATACGGCTGTTCAGAGTATATAGGGCCTTTTTTATTTTATGTGCGGGGTTCCCCTTAATATCCATACAAGACCCAAAGGGGCTGGTAACGGGCTGGGGTAGGGGGGGGGGGGTCATGGGGTAGCTATGCCATTTTTCTTAAAGATTTTCATCCATATTACCGGGACCAGACATTACATTAAAGCCGCAAGCAGTTTTAAATGACTTTTTTTTCCTTTAGAAGTGTCATTTTGTGCAGGGACAGTTCTAAACACGGGAAACACGTGGCACTTCACAGGCATACTTTAGACACCCCCCAGGTACGATATTTAAAGGAATATTTGACTTTTTTTTTTCACTTTATGCATCATTAAAATGACTGCTCCCGAAAAACGTCAGTTTTTAAAACTTCTTTTTGCATTGATACATGTCCCCTGGTGCAGAACCCGGGTTCCCAAACCCTTTTTAGGACAATAACATGGATAATAGTCGTTATAATTAGCACTTTAGATTTCGAACGTTCGCATCCATTGTATTTAATAGGGTTCTAATGTTCGTGCAAACTTTCGGTCCGTTCGCGGGTTCTGGTGCGAACCGAACCCGGGGGTGTTCGGCTCATCACTACTCTCTATCTCCTGTCTGAGCAATGTTTATAAACAATGTTACTTTGTATCTCTCTATCTCCCATCTGATCAATGTTTATAAACAATGTTACTTTGTATATCTCTATCTTCCGTCTGAGCAATGTTTATAAACAATGTTACTTTGTATCTTTCTATCTCCTGTCTGAGCAATGTTTATAAACAATGTTGCTTTGTATCTCTCTATCTCCCATCTGATCAATGTTTTTAAACAATGTTACTTTGTATCTCTCTATCTCCCATCTGACCAATGTTTATAAACAATGTTACTTTGTATCTCTTTATATCCCGTCTGATCAATGTTTATAAACAATGTTACTTTGTATCTCTCTATCTCTTGTCCGAGCAATGTTTATAAACAATGTTACTTTGTATATCTCTATCTTCCGTCTGAGCAATGTTTATAAACAATGTTACTTTGTATCTTTCTGTCTCCTGTCTGAGCAATGTTTATAAACAATGTTACTTTGTATCTCTCTATCTCCCATCTGAGCAATGTTTATAAACAATGTAGCTTTGTATCTCTCTAATACTGGGGTTGTGGCCTCTAGCTACAGACATTACCCCGGTATTAAACATCAAAATCATGAGGTATATTCCCAGTTGGGTGGTCGGCAAGTGGTTGGTTGAAATATAAAATGTTCACAGCAATGTGATTTGTCGTTCGATTTGACAGTTCAAAATCCCATGACAAGCCACGCCCTATTTGTGGTGACTGAACCAATGAAATGGTTGCGGCCCAAGTCACAGCGACCTTGAAAAAGGTTCCTGCACTGGTTTTCTGCGATTTCATTGCGACTTGCATTGACTTCCGTTAAATGAAGACCGCAAGCCGCAGGGAAATCGCACACCCAAATCACACTGATCTGCAGCTTTGAAATCACACTGAAGTAGCCTGGTGGGCACCAGGGCTGAGAGAGGAAAGGTCACGGGAAATAAGAAGTAAAAAAATATATCTATATATATCAAGAAAATGGTGAAAATAAAAAAAGGATCAATTAAAAAAGTAAATAAAAAAAACAAGATAAGGAGAAAATAAAATAAATATATTTTAAATTTTTTTAAAAGAAAACGATTGTACTAGTAGTAATGGAATAGCAAAAATAGGAAAAAGGTAGGTACAAAAAAAACAAAGGTGCAAAAATAAAATAAAAAATATAAATAAAATATATAAAGTATAAATAAATAATTAAGGATAGAAAATCATAATAGGGTAATAATGAATAATAATGATAATGATAATAATAATAGTAATAATAATAATAATAATAATAATAATAATAATAGTTAAAGAAAAGGTATACAGGTACACAATAAAAAATACAAATAGAATGTGAAAAATAAAACATATAAAGTATAAATAAGGATAGAAAATCATAATAGGGTAAAAATGAAAAATAATAATAATAATAATAATAATGATAATTATTATATGATTAATAATAATAATAGAGAAAAAGTATTCAGGTGCACAATAAAAATAGAATGTAAAAAAATAAAAATATAAAGTATAAATAAGGATTATAAATAAGGTAAATAATAATAGGGAAAAAGTATACAGGTGCACAATGGAATATATATATATATATATGAAAATGAAAAATAGAAAAATTGAAAAAAAAGAATATAAATTATAAAACCGCATAGAAAATCACTATAATGTTGAAAAATAATAGTAATAATAACAGAGAAAAAGTATACAGGTGCAGAATAAAAATAAAACATAAAAATTGAATGTGAGAAATAAAAGTTGAAGTTATAAATAAGGATAGAAAAATCATAATAGGATAAAATAATAATAATAATAATAATAGAGAAAAGGTATACAGATACACAATAAAAAAATATAATGTGAAAAATAAAACATATAAGGTATAAATAAGGATAGAAAATCATAATAGGTTAAAAATAATAATAATAATAATAATAGAGAAAAAGTATACAGGTGCACAATAAAATAAATAAAATAGAATGTGAAAAATGAAAAATATAATAATAATAATAATAATAATAATAACAACAACAGAGAAAAGAGTATAAGGTGCACAATGAAAATAAAAATAGAATGTGAAAAAAAACATATAAAGTATGAATAAGGATAGAAAATCACAAGGTAAAAATAATAATAATAATAACAGAGAAAAAGTATAAGGTACACAATAAAAATGAAAATAAAAATAGAATGTTAAAAATAAAAAATAAGAAATAAATTACAAATAAGAAAAACAAATTGAAATAAGGTAAAAAAAAAAAAAGAGAGAGAAAGTATGCAAAAAAATGAAAGAAAATCTGTAAAAATTAAAATTAAAAATTTGCTGCGTTTGTTGCACTTTGTTTTGTTTTTTGCACACATAAAATATGAATGGCACCGCAAATGAGACGTGTATTTTTGCTGGTGACTCCGCCCATCATGCTCCACCCATAAGTGGAATATTATTTTGGGGTGTATTTGCCCTTTAAGTGTGAATGGGGAGCCCTGTGCTGTGTGGGATGCTATGCTGATCAGTGTAAGTCTAGAAATGGTCAGTAGATGGCAGCAGTGAGCCGCACAATGCGATAGGGATGATAATATTATGATAAGGAGTAACATTGTATCACTTCTCTCCTCTCCTGCGCCCAGCTGAGAGCTTTTCTATCATCTGATTGGCTGCCCGAGCTCTCAATCACTGTAAATCTGTTCAGGAGGGCGGGGCTAGTATCTCAGCTTTATTACATGGTACCACTCAGTTCCGTTAGTGACAGAGAAGGCGTGGATGGAAGTTGGCTTGCACCTGATTGGCTTATGGGGCAAGGGAGGGTGGGACTGTTTTTTTTACAGTCCGCTAGGGTAAGGGCGGAGATTGGGGAAGGCCAGCGCGGATTGGCTGCACGCCGCCCCCCTCGTCATCGCTCAGTTATGCCTCGGGCGCTGGTTGGTTGGGGGTTGGAGGGCGCGCTGTGATTGGCTGTTGCCTGGCAGCGGAGCGGTCCCGGCTCATTCCGCTCTCAATGGCGGCGGGGAGCGATGAGGAGGAAGGCGGCGGGGAGGGAGAGAGCGATCTACACCGACCGGGAGGGGGGAGGAGGAGCGCCGAGAGAGCCCTGGAGGAGGCGGCCCGGACCGGAGAGCTCAACCTGAGCGGGAGGAGACTGAGGAGTATACCCGAGAGGGGACGGAGCTACGACCTCACCGACCTGACCCGAGCGGGTGAGATAACAATACTTACTGACTTTGTGTGTGACCCCAATCTCACTGTGTCACCCCAATATTGACCCTCATACCAGTGTGTGACCCCAATACTGACCCCAATCTCACTGTCACCCCAATATTGACCCTCATACCAGTGTGTGACCCCAATCTCACTGTGTGACCCCAATACTGACCCTCATACCAGTGTGTGTGCGTGACCCCAATCTCACTGTGTCACCCCAATTTCAGTGTGTGACCCCCAATACTGGCCCCAATTTCAGTGTGTGACCCCCAATACTGGCCCCAATTTCAGTGTGTGACCCCCAATACTGGCCCCAATTTCAGTGTGTGACCCCCAATACTGGCCCCAATTTCAGTGTGTGACCCCCAATACTGGCCCCAATTTCAGTGTGTGACCCCCAATACTGGCCCCAATCTCAGTGTGACCCCAATTTCAGTGTGTGACCCCCAATACTGGCCCCAATTTCAGTGTGTGACCCCCAATACTGGCCCCAATTTCAGTGTGTGACCCCCAATACTGGCCCCAATTTCAGTGTGTGACCCCCAATACTGGCCCCAATTTCAGTGTGTGACCCCCAATACTGGCCCCAATTTCAGTGTGTGACCCCCAATACTGGCCCCAATTTCAGTGTGTGACCCCAATTTCAGTGTGGGACCCCAATACTGGCCCCAATTTCAGTGTGTGGTCCCAATCTCAGTGTGTGACCCCCCAATACTGGCCCCAATCTCAGTGTGTGACCCCCAATACTGGCCCCAATCTCAGTGTGTGACCCCCAATACTGGCCCCAATCTCAGTGTGTGACCCCAATACTGGCCCCAATCTCAGTGTGTGACCCCAATACTGGCCCCAATCTCACTGTCACCCCAATATTGACCCTCATATGTGACCCCAATACTGGCCCCAATCCCAGTGTGTGTGACCCCAATACTGGCTTCAATCTGTGTGTGTGTGTGACCCCAATACTGGCTTCAATCTGTGTGTGTGTGTGACCCCAATACTAGCTTCAATCTGTGTGTGTGTGTGACCCCAATACTGGCTTCAATCTCAGTGTGTGTGACCCCAATATTGACCCCTATATCAATATGTGACCCACATACCAGTGTGTGACCCCCATATTATTGTGACCCTAATATTGACCCCCTATGTCAATATATGTGACCCCCAAGCTATTGTGACCCCAATACTGGCCCCATACCAGAGTGTAACCCCAATATTGACCCTCATATGAGTGAGAGATGTCAATACTGACAATATCCTTGTGTGCCCCCCCCCCCCCCAACCAGCATGTCACCCTAATGCTGACCCCTTATCATCGTGTGACCACCCCAAACCAGTGTGTTCCCTTTAAAAATACTGACCCCCCAAACCAGAGTGTGACCCCAGTATTAGCATTTTACCCCGCTTCTGACCCCATAAATGTGCCCGACCTGCCCCCGCCCCCCCCCCTCCCCCCCAATTCACACAAGTTTTTTTATGTATGACCCCCAATATTGACCCATATGAGTGCGTGACCCCAATACTGACAATATCCTTGTGTGGACCCCCCAAACCAGAGTGTCACCCTAATACTGACCCCATATGGGTTCAGTATTGGGGTCACACACTCATATGCGGTCATTACTGGGGGGGGGTCACACATATGGGTTCATGCATTAATATAGGATCAGTATTGGGGGGGGTCACACACTCGTATCAATGTGACCCCCATTGTTGACTCCATATTAATGTATGACCCCCCAGTACTGGCCCCATATATGTCTGACCCCCAATACTGAACCCATATTAATGTGTCACCCCAGTACAGAACTCATGTGTAGTCAGTATTGGGGTCACACGCTCAGATCCATGTGTTACCCCAGTACTGACCCCCATGTCAATGTGTGACCCCAGTACTGACCCCATGTTGTGTGACCCCCTAATACTGGCCTTGTATCTGTGTGTGACTCCAATACTGACCACATACCACCCCCCCCCCACTGATTGACCAATAGCTAAGAGCCAGAAGAGCTAGGACCCGACCCCAGCAGGTGAGATACAGAGACTCCTGACCTGAGAGAGGAGGACGGGGCCATAACCCAACCCACCTGACCTAAGGGGGTGGGATTTAGAGCCCCTGACCTTCTACCATTGACTGACTGGCCTGGTACACACTGTGACCCTGACCCCCCAAAACTGTGGTGACCCCCCAAAACTGTGGTGACCCCCCAAAACTGTGGTGACCCCCCCAGCCCTTGCGCCCAAAACAGTGGTGACCCCCCCCCCCCAGCCCTTGCGCCCAAAACAGTGGCGACCCCAACTGACTGACCTCTTCTGGAAAGTAATACCAGCTTAGGGGCCCTTACTTGACATGAGAAGGGAAGATATAGGGACCCTCCACTACAGTGACCTACCAGACAGCGGTATGAAATGGGGTACATGCTCTTACATGGAGTACACAATCCTCATCTCGGGGGCTCTCATTGGGTTTGGTCTCTCTGTGAAGTTGGACTTTGTAGGATTAGAAGTTCTGGGTGGAAGGAGGTGACTTTGGCTCTTGTGTTCTATGGAAGGACTTGTTGGGGTCTGATGATTGGAGGGTTTGTGTATACAGGGGGGCGCCAGGCTTGGAAGCAGAAAAATAGCTTGCCTGTAAGATTGGTAATGGTGTCGGTCTGAGATCAGTTTTCTTTGAGATGTATTAATGTTGACCAAAACCAGGACAATGTAGTCCCAGCCGGATTCTTGGACCTTGTAGGGTCTCCAGAGCGGAAATCTCTCAGTTCCCGGCTCTGTAGATGTAATCTAATCACCGAAATCTCATTTATACTCATACATGGTAAAGTCATTTCTAAAGCTGTTTTCAGTCTTCTTAAGGACCTGTGTAGATTGGCTTTTCTTCGAGTCAGACGGGTTTTGCATTTAAGTCTAAAGCATTGGAAAACCCATATGAAGCGGGTCAGGAGGAGGTCATCTTCAGGATAGGGAAAGGCCAGCTGAAATAGGAGGAGATGAGCTGCAGGGCCAGCACTAGGTCAGTTGCAACTGAGGAGGAAGTTGGTTCTCTTTTAAGATTTATTAACATCGACTTAGAGGAGGTCAGCTGCAAGCCAGAAGCAGGTCAACTTTAGGCCAAGGGAAGGAGATGTAGTAATGTTGACTTGGAGGAAGTCAACTGCAGGCCAGGAGGTTTGTTCTTCTTTTGAGATGTATTAATATTGCCTTGGGGGAGGGCAGCTGCAGGACTGTAGGAGGTCAACTGCCCTTTTGAGAATGTTTGTTTATCGTTGACTTGGAGGAGGTCAGCTGCAGGTCAAGAGGAGGTTGGCCATCCTTTGAGATACAATAACGTTGACCTGCAGAAGGTCAACTGCAGGCCAAGAGAATGTTGGCTCACATTTTGAGATGTATTAACGTTGACTTGGAGGATATTGGTTACACATTACCATTGACCTGGAGGAGGTCAACCGCAGGCTAGGAGAAGGTTGGTTGTCCTTTTTCAGATGTATTAACGTTGACTTGGAGGAGGTTAGCTGCAGGTCAAGAGGAGTTTGGTCTACCTTTTTGAGCTATATTAACGTTGACCAAGAGGTCAACTGCAGGCCAGGAGAAGGTTGGTTCACCTTTTGAGATGTATCAACGTTGACTTGGAGGAGGTCAAGAGAGGGTTGGTCTACCTTTTGAGCTATATTAACGTTTACCTGCAGGCCAAGAGAATGTTGGCTCACATTTTGAGATATATTGACGTTGACTTGGAGGAGGTCAGTTGCAGGTCGAGAGGAGGTTGGCCCTCCTTTGAGGTATATCACCGTTGACCAGGAGGAGGTCAACCACAGGCTAGGAGAAGGTTGATTGTCATTTGAGATGTATTAACGTTGACTTGGAGAAGGTAAGCTGCAGGTCAAGAGGAGGTTGGTCTTCCTTTTGAGGTATATTACCGTTGACCAGGAGGAGGTCAACTTCAGGGCTGCAGGAGGTCAACTGCAGGCCAGGAGAAGGTTGGTTTACCTTTTTAAGATGTATTAATGTTGACTTGGAGGAGGTCAGCTGCAGGTCAAGAGAGGGTTGGTCTACCTTTGCTCTATATTAACGTTGACCTGCAGGAGCTCAATTGCAGGCCAACAGAATGTTGGCTCACATTTTGAGATATATTAACGTTGACTTATAGGAGGTCAGCTGCAGGTCAAGAGGAGGTTGGTCTTCCTTTGAGGTATATTACCGTTGACCAGGAGGAGGTCAACTTCAGGACTGCAGGAGGTCAACCACAGGCTAGGAGAAGGTTGGTTATCCTTTGAGATGTATTAACGTTGAGTTGGAGGTCAGCTGCAGGTCAAGAGCAGGTTGGTCATCCTTTGAGATGTATTAATGTTGACCTGCAGGAGGTCAACTGCAGGCCAAGAGAATATGTTGGCTCACATTTTGAGATCTATTAACGTTGACTTGGAGGTCAGCTGCAGGTCAAGAGGAGGTTGGTTACACTTTGAGATATATTACCATTGACCAGGAGGAGGTCAACTGCAGGCCAGGAGAAGGTAGGTTTTCCTTTTGAGATGTATTAAGGTTGACCAGGAGATGATCAACTTCAGGACTGTAGGAGGTCAACTGCAGGCCAGGAGAAGGTTAGTTTTCCTTTTGAGATATATTGGCGTTGACTTGGAGGAGGTCAGCTGCAGGCTAGGAGGACAGGACCTGTGTTAATGGGCTTTTATTCACATCAGACAGGTTTTGCATATAGTAAAGTGTTCCACCACCATACAAACTGGCCTCTCGCCTCAAAGCCATGACCCCTGCATTGCCAGAATGTCAAAGTAAGCGGTGTCCCCCCTCAGGGATAATATCTGACAGACTCTTGGCAGTTCCTTACTCCTCTTTTCCCATAGGAAGGGTACACTGGTCTTCAGGAACACCCAATGTTGTTATATGGGAAGATAAAGGGAAGCACACAAGATCTAATGCTCTCCATTTTAAATGGTTTAATAAATAAAAGAAGAATTATTGAAATTACAAAATAGGGCACTGCCACAGTGGTAGCACAAATGATGACCCTCGGCTCAATGGAAGATGGCCGTGAGATGACGTGACACCCAAGGCTCCTATACATGTTGCGTCCATAGACAAGGACTTCTTCAGTAGGTTTTCAGACTCCTACTGAAGAAGTCCTTGCCTATGGAAGTAACGTGTATAGGAGCCTTGGGTGTTACGTCATCTCGCGGCCATCTTCCCATTGAGCCGAGGGTAGTCATTTGTGTTTGATACGTGCATTTGAGCTACCACTGGCGGCAGTGCTCTATCTTATAAGTGCAATATTTTATTTATTAAACCCTTTTAAACAGTTTTTTTTTGTTTCATTGGATGTCTTGTCTCCCTCCATTGAAGCTAATGGGGCGGCCGGGGAAAGTGAACTGGGAAATTATGTAATGCACCTTCCTTCTGGGATCTTGATGGGTGGAAGTGGTCAGCGAACAGACGTTGGCTGGGCTCCCTCCCCTCGGCGGCACCTGCCATGGGGGTTCCTGGGGGCCGCAGTTGGAAGAACTGGGACCAGGAAACTCCTAGATTCCTCAGAGGATAGTGGTCACTTTGTTTTGTTTTTTTTTTGTTTTTTATATACATATTATGAATAAGTGAACGTTATTTTTGTGTGTGAGGTTTATAAATGGAGTCCTCTCCAGAGTGTACACAGATCTCACCAGTTGGGAGACACCAGAATCCGATCGCCGGTTTACCTCCCCCGCCAGCCCCTGAATATCTGCTTTGGGTGGACTGGTCTCTTCTAAAGTTTTTTGTGGTTGTTGTTGTGTTTTTTGTTGTTGTTGTGTTTTTTGTTGTTGTTGTGTTTTTTGTTGTTGTTGTGTTTTTTGTTGTTGTGTTTTTTGTTGTGTTTTTTGTTGTGTTTTTTGTTGTTGTGTGTTGTTTTTTTTTTGTTTTTTTTGCTGTTGTGTTTTTTTTTTTTTTTTCTGTACTTGTAGATGGATTTTATAACTTCAAAGCAGTGCAGGGGGCAAACAAATAATGTGAGGCGCCTCCTAGATGGAGGGGGGTGGTTGTCAGCTGTGTGATGTAGCGAGGTGGTACGTCCTGTAATAAAGCGGAGGGTTCCTGGTATAGATTATAGTCTGATGATAGGAAAGGAATGCACCCCATCTGTGCACACATGTGCCAGGAATTATCCAACTACCGCCGTGTGTCCATCCTGGATCACTGTCCCCTTGAGTACACTGGGGGGGCGCTTATCCCAGAGGCTGCAGGATTGTGGCTTCTCCGTGTCTACAGCAAATCCCACCTTCACTTCCGTCCCAACCACACTGTGCACAAATAGGTCCTAAGACGCCTCGATAAATAGGACCCGAGCAGACCGGGAGAGGCAAGGGGTACACATGGGGGGGATAGAACACTTTTATATATGATTGGTGTTTTCTAATGTGGAATGGCCGCTCCACAATGGTGTTGGTTTTTGTTTTTCATATAGATTAAGGCCCCTTTCACACGGGCGGGACCGTTCAGGTCCACTTGTCAGTTTTTTTAGGCGGACCTGAACGGACGCTCCATACACCTCTATGGAGCCACGGATGTCAGCGGCGACATGTCCTCTGACATCCGACCCGCTCCGATCCGCCAAAGTGTGACGGATGGAAACCCTATTTTCCATCCGTCTTATCGGATCGGATGAAAACTGACTCTACGGTCCGTCTTCTTCATCCGATCCCCCATAGAGGAGAGCGGCGCTCTGACAGGTCGGTCTCTGCACAGTGTGCAGAGACGGACCTGTCATTTGTCTGGGACTGCAAAGTCGCATGACAA